>OZ021680.1:22389930-22841638 GCA_963978505.1 Listrodromus nycthemerus | reverse complement strand
ATGCCGAAAAACGTTTTTTTCCGTTTTTCGATGAAAATGCGTATTTTTAAAAAAGTGATTTTCTCGGGGAAAAAATTTTTTTAGAATTTTTTCGTCCACAAAATCGGTTGGGAAGTATGCGACTTGGATCTAATGGTGAAGGTTTCAGGTCGATATCTCGAAATTTTTCAAAAAAAATTGTCGTTTCGCAAGATTTAACCCAGGTTTCCCTACCCCAAAAGTGGTCAAATTAAAAAATTCTCCAAAAACCTTTTGTTTGTACAGTTTTGGCACGGAAATTCATCACTGAATCCAAAGGCGAAGGTTCCAGGTCGATATCTTGAAAAAAAATTTTTCCGATTTTTCGGAGGTGAAAAATAGACAGGTAGTACCCTTACCGTTTTTCACCTCCGAAAAATCGGAAAAATTTTTTTTCAAGATATCGACCTGGAACCTTCGCCATTGGATTCAGTGATGAATTTCCAATCCAAAACTGTACAAACAAAAGGTTTTTGGAGAATTTTTTAATTTGACCACTTTTGGGGTAGGGAATCCTGGGTTAAATCTTGCGAAACGACACTTTTTTTTGAAAAATTTCGAGATATCGACCTGAAACCTTCACCATTAGATCCAAGTCGCATACTTCCCAACCGATTTCGTGGATGAAAAAATTCTAAAAAAATTTTTTGCCATGTTTTATGCCGAAAAACGTTTTTCCGTTTTTCGATGAAAATGCGTATTTTTAAAAAAGTGATTTTCTCGGGGAAAAAATTTTTTTAGAATTTTTTCGTCCACAAAATCGGTTGGGAAGTATGCGACTTGGATCTAATGGTGAAGGTTTCAGGTCGATATCTCGAAATTTTTAAAAAAAAAGTGTCGTTTCGCAAGATTTAACCCAGGATTCCCTACCCCAAAAGTGGTCAAATTTTAAAATTCTCCAAAAACCTTTTGTTTGTACAGTTTTGGAACGGAAATTCATCACTGAATCCAATGGCGAAGGTTCCAGGTCGATATCTTGAAAAAAAATTTTTCCGATTTTTCGGAGGTGAAAAATAGACAGGTAGTACCCTTACCGTTTTTCACCTCCGAAAAATCGGAAAAATTTTTTTTCAAGATATCGACCTGGAACCTTCGCCATTGGATTCAGTGATGAATTTCCAATCCAAAACTGTACAAACAAAAGGTTTTTGGAGAATTTTTTAATTTGACCACTTTTGGGGTAGGGAATCCTGGGTTAAATCTTGCGAAACGACACTTTTTTTTGAAAAATTTCGAGATATCGACCTGAAACCTTCACCATTAGATCCAAGTCGCATACTTCCCAACCGATTTCGTAGATGAAAAAATTCTAAAAAAATTTTTTGCCATGTTTTATGCCGAAAAACGTTTTTCCGTTTTTCGACGAAAATGCGTATTTTTAAAAAAGTGATTTTCTCGGGGAAAAAATTTTTTTCGAATTTTTTCGTCCACAAAATCGGTTGGGAAGTATGCGACTTGGATCTAATGGTGAAGGTTTCAGGTCGATATCTCGAAATTTTTCAAAAAAAAGTGTCGTTTCGCAAGATTTAACCCAGGATTCCCTACCCCAAAAGTGGTCAAATTTTAAAATTCTCCAAAAACCTTTTGTTTGTACAGTTTTGGAACGGAAATTCATCACTGAATCCAATGGCGAAGGTTCCAGGTCGATATCTTGAAAAAAAATTTTTCCGATTTTTCGGAGGTGAAAAATAGACAGGTAGTACCCTTACCGTTTTTCACCTCCGAAAAATCGGAAAATTTTTTTTTCAAGATATCGACCTGGAACCTTCGCCATTGGATTCAGTGATGAATTTCCAATCCAAAACTGTACAAACAAAAGGTTTTTGGAGAATTTTTTAATTTGACCACTTTTGGGGTAGGGAATCCTGGGTTAAATCTTGCGAAACGACACTTTTTTTTGAAAAATTTCGAGATATCGACCTGAAACCTTCACCATTAGATCCAAGTCGCATACTTCCCAACCGATTTCGTGGATGAAAAAATTCTAAAAAAATTTTTTGCCATGTTTTATGCCGAAAAACGTTTTTCCGTTTTTCGATGAAAATGCGTATTTTTAAAAAAGTGATTTTCTCGGGGAAAAATTTTTTTTCGAATTTTTTCGTCCCCAAAATCGGTTGGGAAGTATGCGACTTGGATCTAATGGTGAAGGTTTCAGGTCGATATCTCGAAATTTTTCAAAAAAAAGTGTCGTTTCGCAAGATTTAACCCAGGATTCCCTACCCCAAAAGTGGTCAAATTAAAAAATTCTCCAAAAACCTTTTGTTTGTACAGTTTTGGATTGGAAATTCATCACTGAATCCAATAGCGAAGGTTCCAGGTCGATATCTTGAAAAAAATTTTTTCCGATTTTTCGGAGGTGAAAAACGGTAAGGGTACTACCTGTCTATTTTTCACCTCCAAAAAATCGGAAAAATTTTTTTTCAAGATATCGACCTGGAACCTTCGCCATTGGATTCAGTGATGAATTTCCGTTCCAAAACTGTACAAACAAAAGGTTTTTGGAGAATTTTAAAATTTGACCACTTTTGGGGTAGGGAATCCTGGGTTAAATCTTGCGAAACGACACTTTTTTTTGAAAAATTTCGAGATATCGACCTGAAACCTTCACCATTAGATCCAAGTCGCATACTTCCCAACCGATTTCGTGGACGAAAAAATTCCTCAAGTCCAGTGGAGAGTAAATAAAAAAAGTGCATATAACAATTGAACGTTAAAGCCTCGAGATACAGTCGGGTTCCGCAGTTCTACGCGAAGTAAACTTCATCTTAAGAGCATATTAAAGTTTATCACGTTTCATTCCATGCCCAAATCTTCCATTCGCTGGCCGAACGGTTACGGCTGGTAAGAACATTTTCGAGGGACCAAATTCGCGAATCTCGTTGGGTGGTAGCGGGGCAAAACGAGACACCAGTCTAAAACTGAACCCAGTTTTTCACATCTCATGAAAAGTTGACAAAGATGGTCCATTTTGGTAGCGGCATTTCATTTTGCCCCGCACTCGCCTGCCCAATCCGGACGAGACCGGATATCGTTCGTTTTGGCGTCAGGCCAGATCTTCCTGACCGTAAATTACGGTAAGCCCGTGGCACTCTTACTGTGCCACTGCGAAGTCGATGTCCTCGTCTTCTCTCGTTTCGTTCCTCCCTTGCTCCGGTCTGCGGTCACTGAACGGAAAGTTTCGGTCATTTTGTGACTTTAGCACGGAACTGTGTGTTCCGTGCTTTCGGGGAGAGCACGGTACACTATATTATAAGAAGGCGTGAATGAGGGTGGCACGGGTGTCTCTATTAAAGACTGACAGGAATCTTCCGATCCTCCCAGAAACTCCAAAAGTACTGAGCAAGATTCCACAATGTCTTTCACGTCGCACGGTATGCTGAAAATTTACGGATGAATAATTTTCCACGCTCGATATTAAACTGAGCCGAGGAATATTCGACCGTGTCGAGATTCTTAATATTGGAAGCTCTCCGAATTGCTCCGTGTATTGCTCTCCGAATAGAGGAATGAAAATCGCATGAAACATTTCCAACAAGGATTTTTATCTCCCGGTTAGCCTCGGCCCTGGTCGCTCCGTTCCCGTTGTCGCGAAAACCATTCGGCGCCAACTGATTTTTAATTCAACGGCGTAATCGTAATACGAAATCTCGAGAACGAATACAAATAAAAAAACTGCGGCTTCGAAAACAGTGAGACCGGTGTACGGCACACCCGATTCGCTCAGTGTGACGGTTGTGCAGGGCGTAGATGGCGTTCCTGGCTCTCGAATTACGTCATACCGTAATCGAAACTTTAAACACTTTTTATGTTGGCACGTGAGACAGAACAGAAACGACCCAACTTTCCGTTCGGTCGACCGTACTAATTGCACGTTGGACGTCGAGCTTACGATGCAAGCTCGAAGATCTCGTAACAAGGCGAATCGTTCGAGATTGCATCGCAACACAAGTAGCAAGGTAAGTTAGCTTTAAGGTTTGCCTCGACGACTTCCCTAGCAGAAGTGCCGTGGCGTTAGCGAGCACGAACAAGCTCACCGAGTTTATGTAGTTGATGAGGGAGAGTCCGCCGTCCCAGGGATGTTCCAGTTCGCAGGAGAGATTCGCAGGTCTGAGGGCGTGTGACTGCTCCAGAGTTCTAAGACCAACAGCGAACACCTGAACGCTGTCGTACATCAATGCCGGTTCAGCCTGAAAAGATAAACATTTTAGCTTTCCGTCGTCAAGAACTCTACGCGAATCTTTCCGAGCTCTTTTACTGTCCCCCATTTTTCTTTCCCGCCGAGTATCAAAGACGTTACGCATCGTTACAATTATCCTTTTGCTTGCTTTTTTTATTGCGGCTGTCGGAAATAGAAATTCTTTTCCCTTTATGCTTTCGTAGGTTTTTGCCGGGTGTGTTAGAAGGAAACCCTCGCCCGGAGCGTATGTCCGCGCAGGATACGCGTAATTCCGCTGTCCCGGACGTCAGGCGTTTCCTCGGCAGCCCTTCCGTCCCCCGCTTCATCCCCTCGTTCGCCGCAAGTGACGTGCCTTATTTTTGTACCGTGAAAAGGAGCCGGGGAACGAGAAACGACGAGGAAAAACCAAAAAGAGAAATAAACTCGCGAGCTCTTGTCCCCGCGCAGTCGAGGTGGGGCGAGCCGGAACGGAAGAGGGTTGGCAAGCCCGGTAAGAAGCACAACACGAACAGCTTGGATTCGGGAACTCAGCTCGAGTTGCCTACAGCACGATGTGTCACGCATACAGGAGCGCAGACTGAGTTAACGAACGACAAGCTGGCTTCTCGTGGCGCGGAGAATGTACCTTGAAAACAACTTTGGACGATGATATTCCCTTTCCGTTACTCTTGGTTTTTTTTTTTACTACTTTTTTTTACTTTGTCTGGTGTAGAAAACCATCGCGTTGGTAATAAAAGAAAATGGACTTTTCAATCTCCGCTAGGTTTTTTTACCAGAAAAAAAGAAATTGATGTAAAATGCACAATTTTTCGTTGATTTTATATATAATTCTCACAACTTTTATGGAAAAACCGGGGTGAGGTTTCACCGTCGGTACTGCTACGAGATCACATCAGTCTCACTACCTGTGTACGGCATGAATAAAAGGTTATTATAAAGCCTTGACTCGAACGCGAGACCACTCTTTTGTGGTTGTCACCGGTCGGACTCATCCTTCGTCGGTCAGGACGTAACACTATTATCTCCATTTCAGCGAAACGAATATTCGGTCTGGTGTAGCGAATCGTCGTTTCATCGTTGGCAATACTTTAATCGAACAATCCGATAAGATCTCATTCGACGAGATAAAATATAATTAATACGTAAAATTTACGATTCGCGAGGACGATTTGCGCGTAAATCTCGAGAGCTTTACCGGGATGATACTACATAGCAATGGTAGAAGTTCGTGTAAGTGGCGAATCGCCGATAATTGTATCTGATAAAGTTACGAGGTTGCGCTATACAATTCACGGTGGCGTTGTATTTCCCGTATAATTTCGGTGTCTTCCTGGGGCGAAAGCGATGTGGCTGCCAGACAGATTGCAGTAACAGACGGGCAATTAAACTGCACATATTCGGGGCTTAAATCACACATGCGGTAGACGTTATACGTTATACGGTAAACAGTCGTAGGTGCGCGAGGTATTAGACAGTACAAACAGTCGAATAAGCGGTCTTGGTACCGCGGGTGTAATTCCAGAAGTCGATGGAACAGGGTGTTGCGTCCCCTAATGTCATCGTACGCATCTCCATGGAGCACATTAGTGAATACCAGACATGCACGAATTATATATATACAATATGTACTTAATACATGTAGGGTGTACAAAAATTCGATTGGAAATTAATAAACGGCAGTTTTTTTACATAAACTGTTTTCGAAATGACAAACATATGTGCATTGTAATTCTACGGTATAGTTTTTATGTCTGATGAAAGATTTCGTAATTTTAATATCCTATGTTTTTAGTTTCCAATAGATGTTTTATCAAAACATAAAAATTCACACAATGACACAACAGCTAAATTGGAATTGAATGTACGTAAAATATTTCGCGATGGGTCAAGGTAAAGGTATAAGATGATGGCGTCGAAAGACTAAGCATGAAATGTAAATGCGCCGGCCTGGTGATTTTTCCCGCTGCACCTTTACATTCGCCAATTCCACGGATGGCTTAAGACTTTCATTATTAAAAGTGGTCCGTACCACAAAAATGTTACCCCATGCCCGACTAAGCCCAACATTGGATCTCATCGTCGAAAAGCATCCGCGACGTTAAGCGCTTGATGGAAGAAAAAGAAACGACAAAGAAAAACCGTAAAATAAACCCCCAAAAATAAGAAGGGGATGAAAACCTTCGCGGACCAGAGATATTTTTCAGAAGTACAAACAGTTCTTTACCGAGAGCTCAGAAGTTATGAAAAATCGTTGTCGAGGATAGCGAAGATGTTGGACGAAGTTAAAATATCGCCGCAGTTTAAGAGTCGGTGCAGACACAAAGCCGCTCTCAGGAGTTCCAACTTCGCGATGGGGATTGCTGCGATGCAGAAAACGTTAACTGCACGCGGTGCGCGGTCGGAGTTTCGGTCCCGTTGGTTAAACCGCGAAATTTCCACGGTGACGGCAACGCGATAAACTTCGCAGTCGTCTCTCTCCAGTGGGTGCCTGGTGGTTGCACGCGCCAGACCCCTGGACGAGTGAGCACGGAAGATGCCGTTTGATCTGTGAAACAATACCTTCAGGATCTTTCTCGAACGCGTCAGTCATAATTTCTACCGAGGTGGATCTCTGCACCAGGAGAAATAAAAGTCCGAAGCCGAAATGGAAATCCGTTTGATTTATCTGTCGAGCAACAAGCCGTTCTATAATCAGATTTCAGCCTTTTTAATCCTCTCCGGATTCGCACTCTAGAGATCCAAGCGTTTTACGGCATCACGTCTTCCGAGATAAATTTACCGTCGATCATTGTATTCTAGTCGGACGAGGTAGAGACGCCTGTCTGGCACAATTTCGCTTCTTTGTTTTCGTTCCCTTGATCCTCTTTTTTTAACATGTATTTTTTTTCTAACGAAAGTGGTTATAGCTATACGGGATAAGTGAATTAGCATTTAGAACGAAATAGAAAAAGGTTTTCTCGGGTAGCGTAATACACAGTTTATTTGGATACCAATCCTCCCCATGGTCGCATGCGTGCCCGTGCAGGTTGTAAGGGAAATTGTGCGAGGCGGTACGGAAAGTTCTTCCATCAGAGAAATTAACTGGACCAATAGGCACATTAAACTTTTGATGGCTTATCATTTTCTCAGGTTCTCAAGAAGCCGTTAACGGTAAATTGGACATTTTCTCAATTCGCTGCCGATCTCAGAATTTTTCTAACGACAAAAAAAACTCTTTAACATACTTGGATACTTGTCGTCTCATGCAACCATGTATAATATTTTGCGCCAACTTTTGTATAACCGAGGAATGAAAGCGTGAAATTTGCAGATTATAAATGTCAATGCCCGAAATGAACGAGAAAGAGAAATAGGTTTCGGAAAACTGTTCCATGCTTCGGTTCGTTTCTGGCCCTGACTGCGTCTCTGCGACGGAATCATTCGCAATACTGTTGCCGATCTGGGTTTGAAATCTGACTCTGACATAATAAAAAAAATTATATATTCATCTCCAGACCGTCTGCGACATCGATCGTCGGGAGGACGAGGAGGGGCCACGCGAGGTTTAGACCTCCCGACGCGCGGGGTTTTACGGACGATTCGCAATGATGCATCCACGACTGACAATAGCCGAAGTCGACATCGGAGAGCCGAGGCACGAAAGGCTGTCGTGCATCCCCCTCGTTGTAGTTCGTCTGCTGGCTCATCCGTGGGTTGCCGCAGCGCGACGTGGTTTCGACATCTCCAAGAACGAGAAAATTCTATTCGACGACGTAGGCACGGCGGAGAGCGGAGCTTCACTTTCGTACTGCACCGGGAAAAATACGTACGGAAATATAACAACTCTTCCGGCACAGCCGTTCGAACCACCTCACAAACTCGATGTCATCTTTCTCTCTGAAAGTGAAAAATTTCACAAAAATAAATAAAAATAAAAAAATTGCTAGGAATTGTGAGTCGGGTCGGGGAGAACTGCCGCGATTCGCTACTCTCTCCCGTCCCCGACCCTGCAGTGAATAAAATAATAATAAAAAATAAAATAATATAAAAAAAATGTAGCAACTCGCCATACTGGTGCAACGAGTACCGGTCTGCCACGAGCGTCAGAGTTGTGGAGATATAGTTTGATTTACGGTGCAAACGGCAGAGGTTATTCCGACGAGGAGTCAGGAAATTCGGTGATTCATTGTCGGCGAATCAGGAGCAGGGAGGGATGAAGGGGGGCGGGGTGTGTGGTTGGATTTTACTATAGCGCGTCGGTGGATACGTGGTTGTTGGTGTCTTCTTGGAACTCGAGAGATCCTGCGGGCAAAGCGACGCCAAGTGGTACAACTCGGGATGTGGTCAGACTCAGACAGTCCCCCGAGATCACTTTGTCGTCAGTCGGCGAAACTCCTTGCCAATCTGCGCGCCCTGCCCGAGAACTGATATAATCACGGCTTTTCTATTTTCTTACATTCTCGCGTATCCCAAACTTGGCAACTTTCGATACGACCGCGGAGATTACCGGACGGTGAAAATTCAACGAACTTATATTTCGATGCTAAATGGAAAACGAACGGTAAAAGAAAAAAAAAATTATACGGACCCGCATCCGAACTTTCCGAACGTACTCTCGCATCGTTAGCACAGAAGCCTTCGCGCCGATGGCAACGCCAGAACCGCGCCAGGGGACCGTGCGGAGGCCAACCACGGTATTACCTAGCGTACACGGAATACCGACTGTATTATTAATCCGATAACATGTTCATATTCCCAGTGGTGTCTGCGTTCGCTCTTGTCACCTGCTTTGATGAATATTAATTTCCTGTCGAGACCGACGGGGTGGCGCAGGGTAGGGATATAAAAGGTACGGAAACGGCGAAATGGAAAAATATTTATGAAGAAATGGCGAGAATCCAGGGGATTCTTCGATGCTTCGACCGAATAATTCTGTTTTCTCTATTTTCGCCCACCAGCCACTGCTTCAGCCACCTCTTTGTGTATTCGGGTTTTCACCGATTTTTGGCGACCGGCAGACGCCAGCGTGAATACCGGTACGGAGGCGCAGCGAGAGAGTAGCGAAGTCACGGCGATGGCGCTGGGAGAGGAGAACGAGAGGAAAACGTACGTCGCTGTTGAGGAAAATCAGTATGCAACCTGGGTACGCCCACCGAACTATAACAAGGAAACCCTTTTTTCTCACGTTCGTTCCCTTCATTCTCCAGTCCGATCGCCGGACGTCTCGCGATAGAACGCACTGCATGTAACACCTCTCCTTTCTTCTTTCCTTTCTCTTTTTTTACGCTCTTTCGCGCAACATTCGTTGGTTCTGTTTACTCTTTTATTCTCACGTTTCGTTAATATTTCTATGTTCGTTTTTCCAACAACTTTGCGGGTATTAACCTCGAGTCTATCCTGCCTCGAGCACCTTGGCGAACCCTCGCGGAATGCTGATTGTGACCGAGCTTTTTGCCCACTTTGCTCCAGCGAACTTGGCCGTTTAACCCGAGCGGAAATAAAATAAAGTAAAAAAAAAACAGGAACATATCTAGAGGTGGGGCTTCTGAGAATGGTTGGAGGTTGCTGTGGAAAACAGCAGGTAGGAAAACACACCGATGTCGAATAGCACCCCTGAGGGATGGAGTGTGTTCGCTTGCGCGAATTTACAGAGCCCCCCCCGCCGCCCCTGTCAGAGGTAGTTTAACAGAGCTTGTTTAGATCGAGGCCGCGGGGCGTACTTAAAGATTGCTTCCTGTCCGTTTTTCGCGCTCTGTTTTTCCTCTGTTGTGCGATCGGAGAGTCAGCCACGCTCTTACCTCTAAGTTACATTTGTCTGAATTCTCGTACCTTTCCCGTAATTTGAACTCCCCCCATTCCCTCGTTACCACAAGGTACTTTATGAGCCTCGTTTATGGCTATGTTTTATTTCTACCTGCAAATTTATCCGCGGAGCACAGTTTTATCATCACTTATCAGCCGCGCGCCAAAGTGCTTACGGAGAAAGCATTTTTTGGTTAAAAGAAAAATATCTACATGTTTTATATCGGGAACCTCAAAATTCAATAAAGTATCGAATATCTTTTTACTCGCTTTGAGGGTTTTTCAGTCAAGTTTTAGCAACAAAAAAAAAAGCGCCCCATTAACTGCCGAAATATTGTATTTAGATTTCTGTAATAAATTCTGACCTCGGATTATAAGAAAGGTGCATTGATCTATCCCTCGGTCGGGCTTTAAAATATGAAAATCCCCTCGAGAAGCCGGGAGTCTGAGACGTAGAGTCAAACGCTAGTTCGCGACACAACCTGGTAAAAGCTCGATTCAAAACAGCTCGAGTATTCTCCCAGATCGGCTCTTGTCCTTTGAATTTGCATAAGTAAGACGTGTGTTTGAAAAGGGCGTTGCGACTGTTTCTTTCGGGCCATTGCATGCCACGCTCGCTGTAAATCTCGGCGTATAAATATATCTCTTTCCCCAGAGCGACCCTTCGGGTGCCACATTATTCTGGATTCAATGCTTTCGTTGGATTTAACGCTCCCACGACGCTGATAAGAATTCGATAAAGAATAGAGCAAGAATTAAAGAAGAAACTTGCCTGAATAACACGAGATTTGTTAAGAATCGTGTTTCCGGCTGGCTGAAAACGCTCCATGTCCCGCAATATGCTACGCACACCGACATCGTCTGCGTCCACTAATCGAAAGGCAGTGATGTTGACGAAATTGTACTTGAAATCCTCCAAATCGAAAGTTTCGATATCCTGCGCGATGAAAGAATTATTATATTTAAAAGAGACTTTCATGCACGTCCGTTCATTCAATATTATTGGTATACCAGAATAATAGTAATATGCACATACAGTACACGACCGCGTTTCTCCGATTCTCGGGAGACAAACTAATTAGTCATGGTTGCAAAAGGAAATGAGACGTATGTTTCCCACGAAGCAGGAAACTCAGAATGCCGAATCAGATTTACGCGGTCATCATTTTCGGAAATGCACGGTCGTTCGGAATTATGTAGTTGGAAGAAACACGGTCATGTACTGTAGTGAAATATTAAACGAATAAAGTACATACAGCGAAGACATTTTTTTTTGTTATTTTGTGCGGTTGACCACTTATACTTGCATACTTACAAAAGTAGTGAAGAGATAGTGATACTTATAGTCGTTCATCTGCAACTGAAGTATCTGTAAAAAGAAACAAAAAACGTTGAAGAAAATTGAGTCCAATGGGATTTAATTCGTGGCTTCACACAAGAGAGTTTCAATGACGAAAAAAATATATATATTTCTCACCATTCGTAGAAAGTGATGCATGTGCTCGGCTTTGGTATCGACAATGAGATTTCGTATCTCCTTAGACTTAATCTCGGAGAGAACTTGCCTGTAAGAGGCCGGGTCTGCCTGTCTCAGGTGAACCTCCAGATCCCGAGATTTCGGTGACCTCACCAACCCCCGGAACTTGATGAGCCCTGAAATTTAAAAACGATAATATCAAAAGACACGGTAGCGTCTCGATGTCAAGTACTTGAAAAAAATCATCACAACACGCATCCAAGTATATGTATATACAGCAATATGCCGGAATTGATTTTTTACACTGAATTATCTCATGAACAGGGCATTGGATCAAAATGGCCAAAGACTTTTAATGTACAATTCCTACCCAAGCTTTCCAACGCACCTAGTTATGATCAAAACCGTTTGGCCATCCTGAGACACAATGATCACGTCAGCGGTCGGTCAAAAATTTGTCGATTGTGCTTAATGATTATCGATCATTACCTTCGTTGCCTAATCGCTTCCTGGAATTTAAACCGTGAAAATAACTCTTAGAGCTTGAGTGAATTTCCTGTATTCCATAATGTCCTCTCGAACCGACGATCGCTGAAAATCTTTACAACCCTTCCGTGGCTGTAGAGGATTGTGCGTTTAGCACGTGGAAACCCGTGAATCGCGCCATCCGATGAAATCAATACGTCGGAGTGCCTGAGTAATCAAGGTATCATCTCGACTTGTGGGGCTTCCCGAGGTTCCAGTTAGTTCCCTTCCACCAGTTTGCTCCCGGAGCTATGTGGGTATGTATAGATATAACTCAATAAGCGAGGGACCGATCGCGACGACGACGACGACGACGAACTTCACGGCCCGAGGCCACAGGAACACTCGCGGCAACAGCGACGACTTCGGATAACTTCGAATTGAAATTATAATTGACTGCTAAAGATATGACATTCGGGTCAGGTTGTACATTTGAAGAAATATCGTGTAAATTTTATCGTCATCCACTTCTTCCCCCCCAAGTGGATTCCAACTTTTTGCTATGAACCGTATTCAAATGAATTTCTCATTGAATGCTTTAATTGAGAATATTTCGAGACGGCTAACTTGTGGAAATACGTGCAGCCGTGTCGTTCGAGTTGTAAATTAAGGCCGGCGGTTCGACGAGCACTCCGCAGGCTCGTTAACATGGATGGTTAAACAAATTAAATTGATGGTCGGAGAAGTTTTCACGAAGATAATTATACCTACATTCCTGTTCCACCGAGGCTAAAACTACAGTTTAAGGAGCAATTGAAGTTTATGCTGTGTGCAGGGTAGTTACTCAATGCTTTTAATTATAATAACAAATTTTTTTTATTTAGAGTCCTGCTTTGACGCACTCGACAGCATTGACAGAATGTCTTGCGACAGAAATATCTATTGAATCGAATAAACGAGTTTTCATTTTTTTTATTCAGTCGGGAAGTTTAAAAACATTTCATAACCGCAAACTTTTACGTTTATGAAATTTTTTTAGACGACAATTACTTTTAGACCAGGGACTTTGAAACGTTATACCAGAGACGGTATCTGTTTAATCTCGTTTAGGTAATTGTGTGAATTTCATCGTAACTTTTTCGGTACTTCGCGTCTCGATTGTCCCCTGATTAATCATGCGTAAACGATTGCCGTCGAGACAACCGGGCACACACGGATATTAGGCGGTATTTCAATGTCAGTTTACACGCTAGTGAAGTTCCGAGAGGGCATGACGCGCAACTCTAGTTGCAACTTGCGGCGACCCTCGGCCCGTCGGGAATGCTGTCGGTTCGCTCGGTCCGTGTGTAATTTCGCGGATTGCTAATTAGAGGATTGGCTCTACGTATTTGCCTGTTTGCCTCCGCTGAAATTCTCGCGATCCCTTCCGGACGAGAGTGTATGACCCGGCTCCGTTGAGCTTGGAGTTTACTTCTGACGTGGATGCAAAACAATTGTACATGCACTTTGGGCGTACAGACGGTAGAATCGCGTACAAAAGGGTACCTGAAGTTTCTCTCGGAAATTTTAACCTCGGCTAATTTAAACGTACGCGTTCGTCTGCGCCGTTTTTTCAGACAAGTCCTCGTAACGTGATTTATCGTTGAATACAAAACCAACGGATTAACGATCGGGACAGCGATTTATCAATTCGGAAATGTGCAAATAATTTTCATATTTTGCCGGGCTCGTCCGGTACGAAAATTCATCGTTCCGATTACCAAAGTTTTCAAATTCAATGTGAGCTACGGATTTTTGTTAAGTCAAGGCGGCGCAAAACGGATTATTTATTTTTAATTTTCCGCTTCCAAAAAGAAAGTAAATTCACCTCGCGATCCACTCACTATTCTTCACAACCTACGTAAATTTATTATAAATTCAATACCGGGTATATCCTTTGTTAGTGCGTTTTATTTAATCATTTATTTTATTTTGTGCTCATTCCACTCTTCAACCGTTGTTCCCCCGTATTTTCCCGTTCTCCTATACATCTCCGAGGCAATTATTTTATCGTCCAAACCCCAAAGGAATCCCTACATTCTTCCCTATGTATCAAGTTTTTTTTACCGACCCGCCTGGTAGGAATCCTCCGGCGATGGAAAGACGGATAGCAATGCCGAAAATCGCAGAAAAGAAAATTAATAAGACAAACGTTGTCACTGCCCTTACCCCAATGATATTTCTTTTTCTCGCCCCCCCAAAGACTTCGACCTTTCCCGAGAAGTGTAGGAAGGAAGGAATCGCGACGATACATAAAAACGAACCCACACGATACGGAAAAGCGATATAAATCGGGTAGAGATGAATGGTAAGAATCCCGTGTAAGGAAGACGTCGCTGGATAATTGGTTGAACAGCTCGTTCGGTCCATCCGGCAAGCAAGCGCTGGAGATAAGACGGAGAGGAAAATCCCAGAGACGATTGTGTTTCAGATCTATGTGGAGAGAAACGAAAAAAAATTGAGACAACCGAAAAAAAAGCGTCCGGAGGCGAAGGATAATTTCTCCAGGGACTTTGCCGATATCCCGTCGAGAATGTACAGCGTCTAGGTTACGTCCCGCAACGGTCCTCGGGCAAGTGGAGTACCGAGAACTCTCAGTTATATCGAGGCCTTCATACTCACTAATGACAACCACTTGCGATCGTGCTGCGAATAGAGAATATCCCGCAGCCGTGTCTAGAGCATCGGCTTCGCTCCTGCGACGGCCCGGAAACTCCCTATCTTGCTTCGAAAGCTTCTTTGGATGGAGAACGAAACACGATGGTGGTAAGTCAGGTCTAAAATTTTTATACAGTTCTTGGGAACGAAACGGACGGTAGGGTGAAATCGAGAAATTTGTGCCTTAGCTCGACTTGGTGGGATTGGCTCGATTAAACAGGAAGACAGTGGAGGACCCGAGGGAATTCATCGCGAATGAAATTCATATAGAAAACGCGAGGGTTGTATAAAAATAAATAACCACATGAAATTCAAGGATAAATAAAACAAATCCATCGAAAACGGTGAATATTCCTAGGACGCCGTGTGTGCTGAGAATATCCGAATATTATTTTTTCAGAAAGCACAGCTGGGACAGAAAGCAACTACAGGGTAGTGGAACGAAATCCCGGGGTAAAATGGACTATTTTTACGAATTTTCACTGGAGGCAAAGAAAACGGTTTTTTTTAAGGAGGTGGTCGGTTAGTTCAGAGTCGGTGGTCTCCATTTTGCCTCGCTTTCGCTATGTACGTATACGTACGCCGGAGGATTGCGCTTCACGCAAAATACACATCGGTCTCGCAAGGGAGAGCCGGCGGTAGGTAAGCCCTCGGTAGCCCGCTCGTCCTCGTGTGTACCCAATCGTGTGAACCGAGAGGAGCGCCGATATCGAGAGAACTTCGAGCAAACACACCGACTGAATTTCCCGGAGTTGAAATCAAATAAATACGGAAATCGAATAACGCACACGGCACGAAGGATTTGTCCCACGTGCGTCGCCCAACGCCGTGGATCTAATGACATTCCTGCTTTTCGTGACGCGAAACTTCATTTAACCCACGTTTAATTTGTTCCCCGCGACTGACGCTCGACGGAATCGGCGCTGCTAATTTTATGCTCGCCGAAATCTTGTGGCTTTCTTCAGTCACGTTAATTTACAACTTTTAATTACAGTTTAGGTGATTATTCCGCTTATGTTTCTTTTCGTATTAATGCGTGTACTACAGATTCCATCTCGTTGTGAATGGTCAAGAAGTCGATTTATGAGATGAATATTTGTGTAAGTGAAAAGTATCTGTATGACATTGTTATTCAAAATTATGTTTTCTTTTTTTTTTTCCAACACATCGAGATAATACTTTTTTTTTGTCTCATTTTACTTCAACACTTTATGCAAAAGCAACGCAATGGTTCACAGCGTGGTCAATTAATTTTTTCTGGTAACTAAGGATTTATATTAATCGACACAATCGACAGTACCTCCGTCCTAAATTTTCCGTGTAACAAAAGAGTGAACCTTCGAGTTACGGAGTGTGTTTCAGATCCCAAGCGTGCGCAAAAAAGAACTTGCACCGAGCGGGCTGCAAGTAAGAACGCTAAATCCCGGGTCTTAAGGGTGTAGAGAAAAGTACCGTTGAATCCGATAAATCCCAGCGGGGATTTCGTCCGGGGCGGACGTTTTAATCGACGTTGTCGAAGCGTGTGTATCGGTTGGATCGCCGCTCGACGATATACTTCTCGTTAATTGGAAAATACTCCCTGTCCGCTGGTCTCGCCGCCTTTCCACGGTGCGACGGTCCGTGAAGTAACAGTCCTGGTTCCCTTGTGTTTCAAGTTTCTATCGAAGAAGCCGGCTGGGAGTCGACGGTGCTCGTGTCTTTTACACGTTTCGCTGAGTGGTATCTCGGAAAGCTCACGCCGATCTTGTCGACATGTACCAAAGGATTATGCAGTAGTGCATCCGACTATTCAGTCGGACAAGGATTGAGCCTTAAGTCACAGAGCAAAAAAAAAACGCTCAAAAGATTAGCGGAATTTAACATAAACCTTCTTCTGTCCGATTATGCAATGCGGCTTGTTTTTTTTTTTTTAATTTTATTCCCATGTGCATTATCAAGAATGCGCGATGAAAAAGGAATGATACGGAAAAGAAAGATAACTAAAGGGACGAATAATGTGGATCGAGGTAATGCTGAACGAAGTTGGATATGGAGATATTTAAATAATGGCACGGAGCCATTTAAAATACTTCGCATATAGGTGAACCCTCACTGCACATGCTGGTCCCTAAAGCCACTTCTTTATACCCTATTACGAGAGATTATATTTTTCCGTTAATGGCGCTTTCAATTTTCCCACACAGCCGATGGACGACCCATCGAAGGAATATTCGTATAACGAATTAAAAAATTGCTCACAATTTTTCATAGCCCTGCTGGTCTCTGAGAATCGGATGTGTCGAAATTTACTGGAACGGAAGAAATTTCTTTTTAACGACGGGATATAAGTGCTCGCGGGGCAGGATTCAAAGTGCGCGTACGCAAGCGATTTATAGCATGATTCATGAAAATTTTTATATCCATGCTGGAAAAGTAAAGTAGCTGAAAGTGTTATCACGGTTTTCGTAAGTTTCAACACCAGAGTTTCTTCCCACCTTGACGAACGGATGACTAAAAGAAACCTGCAAAATATCCTGAGGAAAGAAAAGAAAGAAAAGAAAAAAATCTAAGGGCCGAATTGCGTCACGGTGGCGAATATCAATTAAATCGAGAGACGGATGAGAATATATCAGGGAGTTATAGCGATGAGCCTGACTGGCTCTTGGCTATAGTGCAGCGACGGTAGGAAGCTAAGGTGGTGAGAGGTCTTCAGCTGGTCATGAGATGAGATACCAGCCATATCGAATGATTAAGTTATGAATATGCATCAGGCGCTTGACGATGCCTTTCCGCGCGAAACTCCAGCTGAAAAGGAAGAACCTAGAAAATTCGTCCAGCCACTACTTAAACTCTAGTGCTTCATCAATTTGCAACGACAATTTTGTCTTTTCCACCACCCGAAGGTTTTACGTGTCACTGCAATCGTTCTCCGTTCTTTACTATTATTTTGTTCTATTATCGTCTTCATTAAGATCACACTCTTGTTGGTCAATTGTTCCGTCCCGGAACAGCGTGTCTCCGACATACACAATGCCGGTACCACTCTGGAGGAATTTAATGTGCTCCCAGCTGCGCGATACTTCAGTCTCTCATTCATTACCCTACATAACGTACTCAGTTTCTGGAATGCCAAAGTGTCTCCGACACGTTAATAATAAACGTTAGAGGAATTGGAGGTAACTGGTCGATATTTGGTTGAGGTTGAGGAAACGCGGTCGATATTTTACGGGTGGCAACCCCGGCTGTTCTGCCAAATTTGAATGAGGGGCACCGGTCCTCCGTCCAAGAAGTGACCTTTTTAATGGTCCGCAAAAATATATTGAAGATGACAACACACGAAATCCGTCGTGCCGGTTCCTGTAAAAAATTGTCAACACTAATTGTGATGATTGAGCTCACCGTAATCGTCCTCGTAGACGATCGCCACCTTCGTCCAATTGAGAAAGTCCATGACGTCCTGGTAAGCCGCGTTGAGCAATGTTTGTGCGGGGTGCAGATTGATGCTGAACTCTTTCGCCTCCGCGTCCAGGTCCAGCCTGACCTCGAGATGCGGAATGTCCAGGGCATCGCATATGCTGTGGATGTGCTGTCCCAATATGGGATCGGACGGCCCGAAAACTGCTTGCACGCCGAATTTGACCTGCTGGCACGCTGCGAACATACAATTTCGTCCACCTTATATTCCATTTTCTTCGTTCAAACCACTGACGAGATGTACATTGATACTCGTTGCTCGCTCCTCCATATTTCACGAGCTACCGACCTATCAAGTGATACTTCAATCCGGTCTCAGTGCGCGCCTATCGTAAAACGGTAGTTTCAATGGCGAATGTTTATCGCAAATCTAAAGAAACGCCTCGGTTCCGGCACCCTCCTAAAACAATAACGAGAGGGTTTTCCGCGCTGGTGCGCAGGTCGTTATAATCTCGTAAAACTCGCGATGAGAACAACATTTGCAGAACAGTTTCGTTCATTACATTAATGGCTCTGGAACCAGAATGACACTATACATCATACGCTTTCTGGTGGAAAGCCACAATCAACTGTCGGGTTAACACTGCATTAACGAGACGCGAGTCGTAACGGATCCGTAGGATTTCCACTGGGAATCTCGAGACGCCCCCACGATATTACGAAACTCCTTCGAGATTACCGAGGTTAGACCTATCTCTCACCCTCCCACTGCGAGGGTTATCTTCCGCTGGGTATAAGTAAGATGGTCGTTATCGTCGGCCAACGTCCCCTAACCCCCCCCTCCTGCCGGCGCAACTCGCTATGTACGTATATATGAACCACCTAGGTTAACGTCGAATTTCGGAACACGTCGACCTCCCTCAGACCCTCTCAACGTTCCCTATATATAACTAGGCTAATACAGCGAGGATTAAAGTCTTTCGGGTCCTACGTCTTCGGGACACTCTGGAGAGTGGTATCAACTATATTTTATCGCAGGGTCAACGGGGTTGGCATAAATCTACCAGCTATGGACACGCTATTCCGGACCCTTGACATCATCCTCGCTTCAACGTGATCGTAATTCGAGTACAAGAACACAAGGATCCCATGAAAATTACAATATCGGAGGAGATAAATCAACAGAATTGCGCGGGAATGGGAATTAGTTGCCGGGCCAGATACGCGTCGGCCAATTAATTTTTGTGGGACAAAAATTGATTGATTGGGAATTTTGCGGAAAATTGGGTGGTCATATAAATGTTAATTAAACAGCTAGAGCTAAGTACGAATGAAGGGTACTTTGTAGATAACGCTGGACTGTACAAATTTGATCGTAGCGATTAAAAAACATGCATCCATTCTCTGGTGGAGGATTTTTCCATCGGCGAGGATTTTCATAAAGTTTACAGATTTAGGGTCGAAAAATTAAATTGGCATGTATCGGCATCGTTGTAAATTTACCGAGGCGAAACCTCCCACCAGTGGTACTATAACTGAGTGAGATCGAAAAAAAGCCAACAAAATCTCCAGTGCTCCAGGCTTTCAGTCGATATGGACTGTAATGGAAAAAACATCGAACCGAGCCTTCGAAGCACTTTTCTCGTTTCATTTTTTTTTTTTTTTTTTTTCGTCGGATTTCTCGGTAGAAAATAAGACCGGCGATATTCGCTCGAGCGGCTGAAAGCGTATGCAGAGGGACTACACGGTACTCTGCAGTAGATATCTATCGATGAGCGTTGCATGCTTCCACGGGCTTCGAGACGGGATATCCGAGGGGACTTCGCGTGATGCCTTTCGATGTTTGCCTTCATCGAGCATTGGCCCGTCGATTTGCACCCTATTTGCCTATGCTCTCGATAGGATAAGTGACGCTAGTCGTGTGCCGGGACTATGCACGAAATTCGTTCGATTTGCTCGACGACTGCTGAACCACCAGGATATTCTCGTTTTAATCAGCGTTGGTATGATATTCGAAACTACCCAGGTGAAATATAAGCAACGGCACGGATGCGGGACTGCACCAGTTGCCGAGGGTTTGAAGCCCGATATTGAGTCAAACCCAACACATCGGCGTAAATAGTGAAATCGCCGCGCTCGTACTTGCACACTATTAGAGCCTACCCAGTATTCCGTTGATTCACGGTCTGCAAATATTATTGGAAGTCTACGAATTCGAAGATAGTGAATTCGAACGCTATGAATTCTCTTCGCATACATTTTAGATGCATTATTCGCACCTGATTCCATCGACTTTTCTGTGTTCCTCATGTCACACGCTTCTGTCACGTCATATGAAGATCGACCCTTATTTGGTTTCAATGAATTTTTTTTTTCTTGTTACACAGCAGAAGTGCTTCATTTCGGTTTGAGAATTCAATTTTTAGTAGGAAAGTGATGTCATGGCGGAAATATGTTTTGCAACTCGTCAGTTGCGGGAGTCTCGATAATACACAGCAGATTGAATGCAGTACATGTCGCGATATGGGGATTAAATCGAGAGGATCGCGAGCAAGAAAGAATGAGGAGGACAGAGCGAGAGTACGATGTGTTTGGGAAAACGAATGGACGATGAAAAATAAAGGGACGAAGAATTTTCCTCACCCGGATGGAAGTGAGCCAGCGCGGAAAAGGTAGCTTCTGTCTGGTCATGCCCCGACGGATTTGTTTACGGCATCGAGGGAAAACGAGAAAAAAAGTTTGTGCCAGAAACGAGACGGCCGATGGTGGCGTCCGAGATAAATAGTAAAGTTAATCTCCTCAATGCCGCTGCCGTTGTCAAGGCGAACCGTGCGGAACGCCGGCTACCCGGCCGGAAGTTATGGTTCTGGTGCACTCCGCAAACACCGCTTCTCCCGCTATCTGCACGAGGAAATTTTTCTGGTTTATCGGATACCTCCCCTATTTTATTCCGCGCTTGGTCATATCTTCGAGAATCTCCGCAATGATGTTCCATTGTACTCGGGAGGTTGCGAAAAAATCCGGGCCGTTCCTCGTCCCGGACGTACATCACGTTTCTCGTTGTATGTCGAGGGCGGCGAGACAGAAAGAATAAAGGGGCAGAAAAACAATTTATCGCCCTCAATGTGACCAGCCCGTCGGAAAACTCACATTTCTTGTGTGCTGTATTTTTTTTTAATAACATTTTTAATTTCGATTTCATTCCTTGAAGCCGATCAAACAAAATTATCACCTCCCGCGAGTCACAAAATTAATTTTACCTCGGGGAAATAAATACAAGTAGAGGGTTTCTTATCGGTAAAATAATAGTAGATGAAACTACTCCGCTTTCCATCAAAATAGAATCCTCTCTTCGCGCAGATATTGCTTTCGATTCGATACTGCCCCTCTACCTCGACGCAATCTCGTAGCTTACAACGATAATAGCAATTTCCGTTACGTATCCACTTTTCCCGGGTTTACTGATACGCAAGATATACCGCGCGGAGGTTTTCCACCGATTCGCTATTGCATGCATCCGCATGTCCTCGTCGCGTTCTCTCCAGAAATATTTTCCTTCGTGACGGATGAACTCGTAAATCGAGACGCGAATGCTCGCGAGTCATGAGATGGAAACAAAAAAAAAAAATTCGCAAGCGTCGGCTATATCATCGAGCCGCTTGCGCCTTCGGGTTGTCCTATATTAAACGGATGGAAACTATATTAAAAGAGTCGAGCGGGCTATGGCGTACCGCGAAGAAATACCGATTCGTCTTTTTGCGTCTTCCGTAGCGAGAAAAACGTGATTTTGCTTTCCTTCCTGCGCTCGTATTAAGTATTATGTATCAACGTGGGAACATTAATTTTTTTTAAATAAAATATGAATCAAAAAATATGAAGAGTGTAAACGGCGGTTAATATTGCGCTGTTTATGTTTTTGGAGCTTAATTTTTGCAACTTTAAAATACCATTTTTATATTATAGACTGGAAACAGTTAATGGTCGTGAGAAGCCCCTGAATATTTCGTTAAGGTCGGGTTGAAATAAAATTTAATGTGAAGATCAATGTTCGAATTGAGATTTTGAAGAGTTTAACTCTTTAGTATAAATTTGTAACAGTATACAGTCGCGAAAATCGCTGGCGATATCTTAAGCGATTCGGAGACGTTCATTACGTGACGGTGAGTCGTCCGTATACTTATCGTGCTTTCTCGCAAGCTTTCCGACTTCGTCGTGCCCATAATTATTCCGCTCTCGTAGAAGAAGCAGTCGTACGTGGGGCCATTGGCAAGAAAATTTATCGTCGGGGTGAAGAACCGAGAATTGTTCTCCAGGAGTCACGCCGCGCGCACAAAGTACGTTGAGAAAATCGTCCTCTCCCGTCGAGCTTCCATTGCCAAAAACCTGCTAGCTTTAGTAAATTTAAGCTCGGCATACTTCTTTCGCGCATCGCACAATACGTTCGTTTTTTTCCCGTTCTTGGAGAAACTTTCGCGCGAAAAACCCAACGGCTCGTGCGTGAGTCACCATTATGGAAACGTCCATAAATTCTAGGCTCGGTATCGATAAAAATGCATGCACCAGCGAAATGCGCCGAAACTCATTTGTATCGCGGGGAGAGAAAATTGCTATTTTATGGGCGCATTGCGTACGTAAAAATCCTATTTTTACAGCTTGTCCAATAAAATTGCATACTCGTGCAAAAAATTTTCTCGTTATGCTGCGAACCCTGATCAAGAATAGTTTTTTTTTTGCAATAGTATCGAATTGTACTATCCAGAAATTATTAATACCCGATATCCCTTGGGCTTTTTTGTCTGTAATTGCCATTATTGTTCGCAGCTTAATTACGTGCAATTATTTATTTTGAATATATGCTGCTTTTCTATTCGAGGCGTATCGAATCATTCAACAGATATATCAAGGTATATCGAGAACATATTTTTTACAAATATGTTCGATGAAAAAATATTCCATCGGACGACCTCCTCACATATTTCAATGGATTAGTTAAAATAAAATTCATTGAATCCACGTGGATAAATTAATATTTAATAGATCTGATAAAATTTAATCTCGAAAAAAATCGTTGGACTTCACAGATTATTCTTTTATGTTCGTTCCTCAAGAGTGCGCAAGCTCCGGCACAGGCATTTGAGGGACATTTCATAATTCACCACGACGCCCGAAAATAACGGCGAAAAAAAAAATGATCAAAGGTATATGGAAGCAAGTACAGGGATAAAATTTCCGGGCGCATTTTTGCTGACGGTGTTAGTTATACATCCGGCCGTGAGCGTGTACCGGTGGCGTTTGCTTTGTGCGCCTGTTTCCCCGGTGTGTCCAGGAAGTTTGCCGCCCGCTTGTACAAAGCGAAGGAGAAGCGAGAGATGGCTCGAAAAGAGAAAGCACGAATCCTTCCACGCGAAGGATCTTATCGGAAATACGGTGAAGCACGTTCCCGAGAGGATCTGCTGAGGACACCCGTCGCGCTTCCGGTGTATTTTCCGTGACTCGGGCTTATTTGCCAACGGTTAGTAGGAAACAGGTGTGCACATAAATGCTCACGAGTGGGACCGCTCGAAGGGAGTGGAAAGAACATTTGGGCAAAGTATGTTGGGACGGTCAGGAAAAGCGAGTCAACGGTACAAGCTACTCGGCTTTTCTCACTGAGTAAAAAGCTTCTACGGCTGCTGCCTCCAAGACTCGACAGGCAAATTGGTTTTGAACTTTGCCCAAACCCCGGCACTTAAATTTCCGGGCTTTCACCCCGAAGTATGCTGCAAGAAAAAGCGTAAAGGGTGGTTGGGGCTGGGGGCAGAATAGTTGGGGTGGGGCTCCGCGTGGAGTGGGGGTTTGGGGTACGAGACGATATCGTAAGTCAGGCGCCTTTGGTAAGGTGCACAGCCAGTGCACTGCCGTTGCATCTTGACCCAACAGGAGGTACCGAGAATATAAACTTCACTCCGGCTCGCCTTGGGCGTTACTCATTAAAATTTCTATAAGTTCGCGTGGATGCCGTGGATCACTGCTAGAGCCCAACTTTCTAACTTGTTCTTCTTGTTCACACTTCGGCTTCTTTATTCTAGGCCCTTCCCTCTGACGAACATGAAACTTCCGGTCTCAAGTTTCCGGGACCCACTAATAGACCGGAATTGCATTTAACAATTTTATTATTAATCCCTTCGCTGGGTGTCCTAGTAGCGAGTCAGAGAGTAATTTGCTGATACTTGTTGTTGAACGATGAGTAATCGATGTGAAATATCGGGTGGTGATGATGTATTTTTTTAAAGTGTTGAAAATTTTTCAATGACAACACCCTTAACGAATGCAAGTCGTTCTCAAGCTTACTCCGCGAATAATACACTTTGGGTGAAAAATACTTTACTTCAAAATCACCATTATTTTTCAGTTACTTCAGAACTTTATTTCTTCATAACATTGAACTTGGGTTAAAACTGAAGTTTGAAGAAGAGTCAAAATTTGAGATCCAACTTATCTTCGAGGTCTGTGCACATATGTGGACAAAATGGATAGAGTCAATTCGAAATGTATTTATCTATCCGTTATACAGAGAGACGGGTGGAGTGTGAAACATGATCACATTTAGGGTAAAATGCCGGAGTTCGTCGGTCGATGATCCTTTGATGTTCGAACGATTTATCGCACAGGTCCAGGGAGATTCGACCGCCGGGGATCGTACCGAACGGCTGCGGGCACATCTCGCGAACGTTCGTTCAATCAGAGTAATTGCGCGTTAAATCCGTTCGCATGGCTAGAATCAATTGACAGAAGCGCGAGAGAACGAACGGAATACCTCTGCGTCGGCTCTGGACCCTGCTCGAGTTATCTTCATTCAACGGAATCCCAGAATCAATTGATCTCGGTACGGGACTCTTCTTCATCTCATTTTATCGACACTTGCAGCAGCTCGAAGTGCTGTTACGTCCACGCAACACCGTGCTATTATTTTTCTTAAAACCAATTAAAAAATAGGCTAAGTTGGAGACGTAAAATAATCAGTCGCCGCGCTACACCAAATGTCTATGGAAAATGGAAATTCTAAAATACAATTGAAAAAGAAAATTTAACGAATGGCACGATTCTATGAGGGTCGCTGCCGATCTCGAGGAAACACGACAAAGCGAGGACATCCTCCTTTCTGGCAGCGGGCAGCCCTCAGCGCCGCCCGAATCACGTCGTTTCCTCTGCTTTTCTCTCCCTCTCTCTCTCTCTCTCTCTCCCTCTCTCTCTCTCTCTCTCTCTCTCTCGGTGGTACTCTCGTCGTCGTATAGACATTTTGGTCGTTGTCGCGAGCTCCTCCTCGACCTCCATCGCTGTGGGATCGAGGTCTCTCGTCCCTTTGTGCCTCGTCGGCTAGTCGCCGCTTGAACATAACGACGAGAGGAAATTTTGGGAACTCTCTATCGTCGACGACGTGAGAACGACGAATGTGCCGGTCTCTTACATTGTTCTCCTTCGAGCCGATCCCTTCTTCTTTCCCGAAAAAAAAAATCAATCCCACAATTGACTGTTAACGACGGTCCGTTCTCCGTTTTTACTGGCTCGTAGCGAAAGGTTTGTTTATATCCGATTGAACCTTAAATATGCGATATAAGCGTATTCCGAGTGGTCCGACGAAATCAAGGAACTGAAAAAAAAAAAATACGCCGCATACGAGCGTGCACAAAGTGAAAAAATTTCTACAGGTCTCTCAGTAAAGAGGTGAACCGAAATAAGTCCCGTCTGCACTGTTCAGAGTTTTACACATGCGGTTATATCTACTGGCGTACGATCCACTAAAATCTCGAGTAGCCGGAGGTCTCCTCATCGAGATCGTGACCTTCGCTAACGGGTCGGCGTTAGCAATTCTCGATGAGTTCGATTTATTTTATTCCAAGGTTGACGATTCTCGATTAGACGAGAAATCGGTATAAAGTATTATAATCATTTTATTCACTCGGACCTCTCGTTGAAGAATATAAATGATTTTCAAAATTCCGAGAGGCAAAAATTAACGAGTGATCAATCGATCACATCAATCGATGTTCCTTAGGCCGTGCGAAAAACTTTCTCATGATTCGCGTTTCGATGAGAAAAAATCTCACGGAACTTCGTCGGAGCTTTGTTTTATTTTTATCGTCCCGAGTCGAACTGAGAGTCGTTCCGCGCCAAGCGTTGCGCTTTCGTAGAATGTAATCGTTGCGCTTTCGAGCTTTAGTGTCTCGGGATTGCGGCTTGCATAGCCTTGCCCGGGCATCTCCCGTACCGCGCGATACGCGTAGATATAACCATAAAATCTTAAAGTTACACCTAGGGTGTACGTACCTTGGAAATACTGGTATAACGCTTCGTCCATAGAACGTATGGGCGATACCCTAGAAAACCGTGGTCTCTCGCGTATGAGAAGCGAAAACGTAGCGGCGATACGTGACGCGCACATGTACTTTATGCACTCGGGCTCGTCCTACGAAGCTCGTTACAACGTTACTGCCGTTACTACTTCGCATTGGTGGCGCGCGATTCAAACATCACTGCGCTATTATGCACCCCTCTCGTAATGATCGCGGGGATGTGTCCGGCGGCATTCAATGGACGGTCGTGTTTCTCGTGAACGTTCTCTCGGCGCGGTGGGCGTGGATATAAACCGAACGCATAACAGCGGCACAGCGAAACAACCACGATGCTTTCGCTGTCCAAGTCAATCTCTTTCACGAATCATTTGCACTCGCACTTGCCGTCCACGAGTAGACGTGCTCGCGAGCGCGAAACTCGCGATCCACGTGCAGGGAAGGTGGACACGTTTGCGTGTACGCCCAATAGGTGGTCGATCCCTGTACGAAGGTGCTCGAGCTCTTTCCGAAATTTGTGAGTGAAAATTAATTTTAGGATAAGATGGTGCGGGTAAAGAAAGCGCTGACCGAGGTTCCATACGTGTGCAGCCGATATATCAGTTCGGACTGTTTACACAGAAACTGGTGAGAAGCTTCCCCTGACTGTTAAATATTTCACTCGCGGACGTGTCAGACAGCCGTTTACCAAGGTTGAGCAAGCATCACCGGCAATCCGTGGCGATCACGAGAACACACTGCAGTGTGTGCCGTACACAGCACAGGGTAGTCCCGGGTCGATACGATGTTCATGCAGGTGATGATACATTTTCATTCAGTTATTTTTTATTCGCTCGCGGACGGACGGGCGTACAGCTTCGGAGATAATTGAATATGCTGAAAATGGGATTCGAATTTCGAATGTTCGAAAAAAATTAGGAAACCAAATTGTGTGGTTACGTCATCGAAATAAACGGAATGTGTAGATAATGGATGGGAAATCAGTTGGTAAAAAAGATGTTGCAAAGGTGGCCCTGCTGCTGATTTCACTCATCGGCTTGAGGCGACGAAACGAGTGCGCGCCCAGTTCGAATAATCGTTCGTTAGACTAACGAGAGACGAGACCCGAATCCGTGGGAAGAGCAATTTTTGTCGCTGACGCGAACATCTATATATAGCGTGGGCGCTTTCGGCGTTCCTCGTTGATAACTGCATTTGCTATTCACTCTAACCGTATACACGTAGATAGACGAGATTCGATTTAAAATTTCAGCAGAGGCCGCGGAATAAATGAAGCAACGGGAAGGTCCTAGGTTGAAACACTTCGCCGGTTTCGCTCATTCATTTTCTCATTTTCTCATTGACGAATGAATCTTCAAACACCCACGAACCGATGGAATCGAATTGGAAAAGATTCCACTTGCACTGTACTTTCCTTAACGATTCTATTTGCAATAAAAGAAATTAAATTTTTAAAGAACCAAACCAACGAAACCATCTATAGATGACGATCGGTAGTATTGTTACGTCAAAAATATATTTTTTTTTTTCATTTAGTTACACGCAAGTGTTGCCTCATTTGTCATAATACGCCAAGCGTATTATGACAATGCAAGAAGCGGTCTCATTAGCCGAACATTGATAGTTATTGTGTATCCGATGATGTGCTCGTAACACAAAAACGACTGTAAGAGCATCATGAAAAACGTTTCGAAGCAAATATGTGCTTATTTTTGAACGGTCCGTCGTTCGAATTCTCCACAATTCTGGGTATCTTCAGTAGCGCTGAGTCGGACTGATATTGCATCTTCATATCGGAAAAATTCGCGAGCATTTTCGATCGGCACAATGGAAGATTACGCCGGCGCTATAGAGCGAATGTGAAACTGTCGAAGTTGAGGACGGACGAAGTCGTTAACGGTGAGCTTGGCAGGGATGCTGGCGCGAAAGAGGACAAAAATAATCTCCCCGATGCTCTAGTATCTCGCTTTTCCTACAAGTGGAAAGTATCAGTGCACCTACGCGGTGAAACGACGACGAGAAATGGGTCCTGAAGAGCCTCCGAGGAAACGAGAAAAGTCGAGAAACGTACTGGTGAGATCGCGAAGTAGCACTCCGGGATAAAGCGTAATGAACGTTGCTGCTTTGTCGGATAACGAGGTTGTAAAAACCTTCGGAGGACCATATCTACCCAGATTATCTATACGTCTATCGCGCAGGCTAGAAATAAAGTATCTATGCGCCTGGATGAGCTCCAAGAAAGATTGAAAAGAGCAAGACGACTACTTGTGGTTTTACCTTTTTCTGTTCGATCGTTTTCAAACTTCCAATTGTACTTTTTAGACGTTCTTTGCACTTTTTTATTTTTATTTTCTCTAAGCACTGGATGAGATGAGAATATTCTGGAGACCGATTGTATTTACGACCTGTTAGATAGGGGTTAAATAAAATCAAACCAACAAACTCCATTGATTATGCATCGGTACTCACCCTTTTTCGATGCGTGGAATGAATCATCTTTGGGCACGTACTGAACGTCGAAGATGAGATTCGTCTTTGGCAGTATAACTTTCTCCTTGTTTATCTTGTATACGGCGTACTTGAAAGCCAGCTCCGTGCTGCTGTCCTTTTGGTCATGAGTGAATATCGCACCTGGTCCACACAAGCAAACAAAGAAAAGGTTACTCGCAAAACACTGTTTCGAACGGCAAATAATTCATTTATTCAATAAGAAGAGGCCAAGTCAAATTACACGTTTATTGGTAATTCCATCAACCAAAATCATACGTTCGAACGAGCAGATTCTGGAACAATAAATAATTCGCAGTGAGCGTAGTCACTCGCGAAGGAAGGGTCGGTACTCTTACCTGCGTCGCCTAGGGAGATTAGAAATTGTACCCATCTGAACTTTCAAAATAAATTAAATTCTGTTCTCAATAAAAAAAAAGGCTTGAAAGAACGCTTGGTCGTTCCGTACGTGACGGAACAACAAGATTGGATAATGAATCTCTGAAATATTGACGAACCTTCAATTTCCGATGAAAATTGTATGTACCAAAGTACCGGAAGTAAAAAGAGTCAAACAAACCACCGGGACGAATGGAGCCCGTCCAACTAAGTCCAACGTTGATGGCATAATGGACAATTTTTGCTGCAATCATCCTAAGTCAAGAAGAAACCAAGACGAAGCTAAGTTTGCTCTCGTTCGTTTGCCGCTTCTATGCCCCAGCTTTCTTCCCGGATAACCTTCTGGGTCGACGTTTGAGAATAAGTCATTTGCATTGTAGCTCTTTTTCGTCTCTTTTGCTCCTGCAACTTTGGACCAAAACCTCTCCCGACGACCTCCAACTTGTCCTGGTACTCTTTCTCCCTTTCGTGTCAAGTGCCGTTACCACGAAGCACACTCATTTACTAATTGCTGATGGGTGTTCTTGATTGGGCCACGCTTGAGAGCCTTCAACCCCGGAACCCAAGGACTTCTCATAATAATGCTCCGTTGCTGTTGTTAAAGGGCCACGATCCCGGCAGCTTATTCTTTCGTTATTCAACTGGATATCGGCAGAATTTTATGAGCACGGAGCATCCTCAACTATTATTGTACCGAAAAGATAACAAGAAATAGGAGTCTTTAGAGAATCAGATAAGACCTACTCAATTTCTCTTAGAATATGGAATTTAGTGCATCATCCAAATCATCCAAAGTGTATGATTATTAAAATAACCTTTGAAAAAAAATGCCTACGAAAAAAATGTAAAAAAGATAAAAATAAAGAAATATTAAATCACGTCACCACCTTGTAGCTACTATCACGAAAACATTACGAGGCCACGAGAAGTCTTAAAGTATCGACTTCCTCGACACTTCAGTCGTTTTGATATATATTTTGTAATTCGTAAGCGAACTTTGTTACTCATAAAATAAAAAAGTGTGCCAGAGACTTACAATTTGTATTCGTGTTCAGCAAATACGTTTATTAAAAGAAAATCTGCCTACCAAAGGAATCTAAAAAAAACCAGCATTAACGAAAATCAAATCATACGCACCAAGTATGTGTTTTTCACATTAATGCTCACTGACTATTTTTTTTATCTTATTTTTTGAGGAGCTTCTAATCGTACAGTCGTTCTATCTTAAGGACATAATACACCGCGAAAAGTGTTACATAAGTTCGCAACCTCGTTTAAGTGTGCATCGCAAAAATGTCACACATGCCAAATCCCCGAACGAAATACTCTACATCGTTGTTTCTTTACACCACGAAAAGTTTACGCATTCGATATGTTACACATTAATATGACTATATTATTTTTATCGTAAAACACTCGCTGAGCTCGTATCCGTTCAGGCTTCCACTGACGAGGAGAGGGGCCGGCCTTCGAGATAGAAGATCGAACGGCGCTGTTGTTATTTCTGCAAGAGAGATAGGCCACATGATAGTCAACAGTCGGGTCTTCTTATCATCTTTTGTCCCCCTTGGTGTAAGTTTGTACACGTGTCAGTTTACACCTGTGAAGTATGTTGTTCGAGTCATATTTTTAAGTAGTATGTTTCGCCACGTCATACGATGAAATGACATACACTTAGTACTGTAACATATTGGATGAGTACATTTTTTGTGCTGTACGGAAACGGCGGTGTACAGTTTTCGAGCCGAGGATTCGGTAAGTATGAGGAATTTGCGCTGTATACTTTAAACGAAGTTGTGAGCTATTATTCAACATGTGTAGATAATTAATGCAGGTTTCCCCGTTTCCGCCCACTTGTGCTTTCGATCATCGGCAATTTATCTTATACACATTTCTGTGTTCTCGTTTAAAAAATTAGACAAGAGCATATTCGGCCATCTAGGTATCATGTCACCTTCTCGGAGTCGTTTTATCTGTTCGTATCTGTTTTATCTGTTTTAGCTGAAGGGCGAGAGTATATCGTGCACTTCAAGTGAAACGTGAAGTCGATTCAGTTGTTGTTGAGGTGATGGATTTTCCATTTAGTAGAAACCACTGATTTTTACCACATTAATGGTATCTAGCTAATTACAAATGCTCCCGTGAACAAAAAAAAAAACAACCTGTTATCGAATGATTGATATCACGTCTATAATGAATGTTTTCTTAATGTTTACTTGCTTAATAATAATAAACACCAGCTCAGCCGCCACTCGGCTTTCAGTATAACTGTACATTGTCAAACACAGAAAGGTATTTAATAGAGCGCGTAGGCAAAATGGAATAATATTTGCTCCAATGATATAAAAACTGGCATTCCTTTAGAAATGTCTGCATTAATACCGTCCTCGCAGCAGATTACGTAACAAATGACTGAACATTTTTATGTTTATCAAACACAGAACTGTTGAATAGGGAAATCCCACCACAATTATTCCATTCTACACGTGGGAGGGATATTGAAGTCTCCAAATAAAGAGCTTCAGAATTCGTTGTCTGCTAAACGATACGTGAAAAAGAAATATTCACGACTAACCGTTTATTCGTCACCGACAAGATGCGTGGACGTGAGTTAATAACGAATTTTTAGTTAATAATCATTACTCGTTGCTCGATCTCCTTGTTTTTTTACCTCATCACTATTTTTTCTTATATTCGAGATTCTAAATCCTTTTTTGCTTTATATATATTTTTTAATTTGATTTTTATTCTTTACACAAATATTCGATTTATAATTCAATGTTTTACGCGTTCTTAGATTGCTTCCAGACAAAAAAAAATCCGAATTCACAGTAATTGTTTCGGCCTTCGTAAGAGCGCAATAACGAATTGACTTGTATATTTTAGTCCTATTGCTGGGTGTAGTCGTGTTCTACGCGACGAGCTTTAGCGCGGAAATCGCCAAAGCCGAATTCGCCAACGACTTCTTCAAGGTACCTGATACATCGTACACTAACGAATACTATACAATATGAGAATAATATATGTAAATGTAAAAAAACCCACATTGACATTTACCGGGACCGCCCATTTTTTACAGACTGTCGCCGAAAATGCATGTGTTAATATTATCTGTTCGCCGATCAGCGCCGAATTAATCGTGATTACAGCAGCATTAGGCGCAGGTAGCACTACCCGAAATCAGATGCGTTCAGTTATATTACGCAGCGGCAATAAGGAGGTGCAGCGAATCCACGCATTTATTAGCAATCTCTCAGTGAGTTTCGATGATAAATGTTCTCTTTCGAAACTGCCCGTTTTTGGGACGTAGAAATTCTTCCATGATTTTTAGATCCTGATAAATTTTTGTTGCAGAGTTACAAGGAGGTCGAGTTGCGTATGGCAATCAACTTTTTCGTCGCAAAGCGTTATTCGCTGAGACCCGAATTTACGCAAAAGATCCAGAAAGCGTTTAATGCGGATGCGGAGAAGATTGATTTCCGGAGAACAGTTCACGCCGCCAATAGAATCAATGCATGGGGCGCCGCTCAGACCAATAATAGGATCAAAAACCTCGTCACCCCAGGTATTTATTATTTATTTAATTCCGTTCTCGGTTTTCTCAACTTTGTAATGTATATATTACACTACTGTTCATGAATGGCTGGATGTCGTTGTATCATACTGGATATCTTTCTCGGTATCTTCAATCCCGTGACGACATACATAGAACGAGATAACCAGGAAAATAAAATAATCAGATGAACTAGGCAATTACAAATAGCAGTGAATCCTATGGGGTTTATTGGTAAAAATATATATTTTCTTTTAAAAAATGTATTGAAAATGTACTATTTTATCGTCGTAGAGGAAATCGACGTGGACTCAGCTGTCATGCTCGTTAATGCAATCTACTTCAAGGGTGTCTGGGCCAATACGTTCGACGCCATTAACACGGGCCTATTCCCCTTTTATGTTCATGGAGAAACGATCCAGTATATACCTACTATGTACACAACAGGGGACTACAATTGGGGTAACCTTCCCGACTTCGACGCTGACTTCGTCGAACTTCCTTACAAGGTACTTGATTTAGAGAAAAAAAAAATGATTACTGTACGAATCCTCTTTTGAATTCGGTGACGGAGCGATCGGTATTGAATGATGTTCTCATCTCGACGATTTAAGATGCCGATTTACAAAGTTCCCCTGACAAATAATTAATGACCTGACTTTTCCTGGGATATTCCTGATGCATTTGGGAAATTTTGGGGATAATTAGATCTCGAATTGTGATTGCCCCTTGCAGACTCACGATGATGCACATGCTGTAAGCATGTACATTGTTCGCCCGAAGAAGATCACCGGATTAGTCCAGCTGAAGAGAAACCTCGATAAAATTACTGTGGATATGTTACGTAAAAATAGTGGAATGGAAACCGTACAGATTTTCTTGCCAAAGTTCAAGATCGAGGGGTCGTTAGATCTGACGGATTCTCTCTCCAAAGTGAGTTCGAATATCCTTGTACAAATAGATTCGATGATACACCTCCGCTGGGCTAAAACATACAGCATAGTGAATGCGCTTCCTGGATCAAATAACTATAAAAATATTGGAATCTATCGAATTATCTTTTGTGCAGATGGGATTGTCCGAAATGTTCAGTGACAGGGAAAATTTCGACGGAATCATCGAGAATCGTGACTTGAGGATTTCCAAGATCATTCAGAAAGTTTTCCTGGAGGTTAATGAGAAGGGCAGCGAGGCCGCAGTGATCACTGGTCAGTCACTGAAATTTTTTTTATATATTTTTCAACGAAGATATAACCCTTTTTAATTTATTCGTAAGAAAAAAAAAAATTCATATTTAACCAGACGTTAATAATTTTGCAGACGAAGATTTCGCAACAAAAATAGGCCCCATCCAATTCCAAGTGAACCGTCCGTTTGTCAGCATGATTGTGACGCAGTCCAAAGTAACCCTTCTCAGTGCTATCATCAACGATCCTCGTAATTAGCGAAAATATACCTTTTTCCGTTTGAATAACGTCATAAAAAAATAAAAAATAATTTAGTATCCATTCAGTAATTGTCCAAGCGTGACTAATTGTATGCTGAATGTAACAAAAATTAAATTCAATCATAACGAAAACTCAACTGTGTGACGGTCTTGCATTGCATATAAGACGACGATTTGAATGATCTCATCTACTAAACATGTCTCAATTTCCAACCTAAATTCATGGGTTATGCTGACGGCTTTTTCGCGAGATGGCGGAACGTGGGGTGGGAAAGCCAAGGCTGAAAATGTGGTAAGGAGCTTTATCTCCATTGTGACGCGCTGTGAAAGACGCGCAGCTTCAAGAGCCTTCGAGAGATACTGTATGGAGGAGGTCGCGACTGGCCTACAGCCGTTGGCGATAGTGAGATCGTGTGGCTCATCCGGGCATCTGATATATCAACGAAAGATGTCACTTCAAAGACGACCCCGAGATTACCGGTGGAGCCACACCGGTCAATGGGGATCTCTTGATGAGATGACTGATGACGAAGATGTGCTCACACCTTTCATCATCAGAAAACTTCCAACTTTTCCGACTTCCTTGCGGCAGGGACACGCTCCACTTCTTAAGATCTGCACAAAATACGGGGGCAACTGTTGTCCGACACGTTTGCAGTAGGCTACTGTCAACACTATTTCCGAGCCTTTTCGTTTCATGTACTCCCATAATACGGTCCCAGAAAGCATTGAGCAGAGTTTCAGTGAGTAGGTGAATTCTCGAATTGCCTAAGGACTTAGTTCCTGGCAAAAGTTGACATTTAAGCCAAATCTCTCCAGAGGCTTCCATACATAATAATGATAAAAAGGGGCATTCCGTATTTTCGGCTCTTTGACATTGGTTCCAACAGGTGGTTATCGAGGAAGAGAGGGTTGATGGTTTTCGTGACTCTGACAATTATTGCAGTGGTAAATGCTCTATAATGATGTAGTCGTCAAGGGTATTACTGTCGATACTCGGAGAAGCATGAGTAAACGTTTATCCCAACATCCTGATACCTGAAACAACATCGTGTGAACATACCGAAATTGGCAAATAGTACAAAGAGATTTCCAGCTAACTCTTCTGTTCGCCATCAGAATTATCCAATAGATCGGCAGGGATCAAATTCACAGATCCGTCGCGTAACGTCGTTAATGTTTCGATACATACACAGCCAGGTTGAAAGATTAACGAGAGAGACAGATGAGACTCGTCGGTTGCAGTGCGATTGATGTCTCGCATTCACCGAGTGAACCGGTCGAGCGAAACAGCATCACCGTTCCACCGCCCGTCTGTCCGTCTGTCTGCAGCTACTGAGTTTCACGTGTTCCTCGATAGCAGCGTCAGGGCACATGCAACGTTCAGCCAACTATTAAAATTTTTTTTTCTTTGGCCTCAAAGGGGATCCCTCGGATTTTTTTCTCCTACTAGCCAATTCGTTTATTTTTGGCTTTCTCATCCGTAACTAACTAATCCATTTACCTGCCCATGTGAAGAACCCTCGACGTACATTCGCGGACCATACGAAACGATCGATCTGCCGACTTTGTTTTTCCATCTTTTCGTTCAATTTTTGTTTCGTACCTCTTATTCCTACAACTCTTATTTAAGCCCCTAGGTTTTCCGATAACGGCGTTAAGCATCTCGTGGCCCGGGTGCATTTGAGCCTCTTCTTCGCAAGCTTTTTATCATTTGTTCGGAAGCTCGGGGCGTGCCACGTTTTGCTATCGTAGCCTTTTCCACATTGTAATCCATACACCCCTCCGTTCCGCTTCCGTTGACTACAAACAGCTACAGATAAATGAGTTTCTTAGCACTGGGTTCCTTCGCAACAGTCACTCAAGCTTTTTTGCAACACGAATTGGTTTACGATTTTGTTAGCTACTCTCGTACATTCATCTCTTCAGCTCCGCCTCTTGTTTGTGACTCTACAATTCCCACTCGTTACTGTGGTGTGTACTGATTAATCAACATCTCCGTAGGAGGTCGAAAATCCTGCTCGTGAAGGTATGAATGAAGCAGTGTTGGTATATAATGCAGTTCATCCCAAAAATGTAACTTTGGGCGATGCACAGCCAGCGGCCGACATCCCGATCTTTCATCACTGTGTTATTACGAGCCGGACGTTTTTTTTCGTGGGAAAAAAGCCACAACGTAACGCCCAACGAAATTAATATCGCATGACGTCATTTGCAGAGCCAGAAGAACGAGCGTCGAAACGACAGTGAACTGTCGATGGGTTTTTTGGGCTATCAGATTACGTCTATTCAAGTGGAGCGTTTGTCCCACAACGTCGGATCTGACGTTGTTACATCGAAATCTTGATTAACCAGGTAATCTTGGACAATCCCCGCAGGATATCGAGAGGGGAATTCAGCAGATCCAAGGGTCCCTCCGCCTTCGACGAACCTGCCGAACCTCAAACCCGGTAGGTTGTTAATCCCACTAATGCCTCGTAAACAGAGTTTCCCAGAGGGTTACCAGCAGCCCCGATGTGTGTACCGCACACGCGTATCCCGGTGAAATGTCTGTGCGGCGCCATCACTGGACTCGTATTGGGGACAGCGTAGGCCAATGTTCGGCCAGCACCGGCCTTGTGCATCATTCCCATCATGGTGCTTTACGAAATCGTCGCACAGGCTCCGAGCGTAACGTTGTCAACCGAATACCGTCCCATGCTAGCGAAATCCAAATAGGAAACCTTAACTACGGGGCTTCCAGCATTGCACGACTCGGGCGACTCAAAGCGAGTTCAGACGTGGCGAACATTTTACGACCTGCAGCGAGCAGTAAACAGGCAAACGCCGAGGATGGGTTTACCCTTCGTCAATGGATACAATACCACGGAGCATTTCCAACGAACGTGCTCGTTTCCCAGACTGACTCGTCGCTCACGATCTCGTAAATCCCGAGAGAGAAATGCTTGTGTCAGAAAGGTTGGGGATAGAGTTTTTCGACATCGTCACACGTGCGTTGCCCGGTCTCCTTTTTTGGCATTTGCACTACCCTTTGGGAGAGTTCCGTTGCCCTGTCGCCCAACCTAATCAATACCTTTGTTTCGCGTTCAGCGAAAGTTCTGCTCCCGGTGTTTTTCATATTTGATTTGTAAGATTTTTTGTTGTTATTAGGCGACAAACAAGTATTTGTAGCTTGAAAGACAAGAGATGAGAAACAGATAATAATTAGCGTTCTACTTTTCCATTGACACTTCTTATCGCGAGAACAATAAATGAGAATCAAATCACAGGAACAAAAAATAAGAGTGTCGAAAGTTCCGAGTCGCTTTCGTCCCCGATGCTGAGAATGTATCCACTGGACAGTGATACATCAGCCGAAGTAAATTTGAATGTTATACAGTATTTTATTTCGTGCTGCTCCGCGGTCTCTACATACGAAGATGAGAGTAAAACCGAGATGGTGTGGCGATAAAATAGAAATAAAGTGCCCCGGGGCGGAGAATTGAGAATAGAAAAAAAAGAGAGAGGGAGTAGTAGAGAGTCGGGAGCGAGTCTGCCTCGTTTCAGACCACCCCCATTGCTTACACTACAGCCACCCTTATACCGCGCATACTGCGGAGCTTTTCTGTTCTTTTTAGATCATCGCCTCCATTATTAATCCGCGGTCTTGCGGATCCAGCAGTAACAAAGTGGTAGCTCAGGCCGGTGCTTCGGGGTGAGGGCGATTCTCGGCTATAAGGGCTCGCTGCACGTTCAGAAGAAAGATCCTCGCACGGCGATGCCCGCGGTTTTATCACTAATTTAAATTACCGCGGGATAATGGCGGTCGGTAAAAGCCAGTGGTCCAGAAAGGAAAAAATAAAACTGACAAAGTCTGAACTCACAGAGCTGAAGTAGAAGGGTGAAAAGGGGAAAAAATAAATCCAAAGAAACCAACGCGTATAAGAGAAGAGTATTGCAATAGCCAGAGAAGCTCTGAAAGCTATGAATAATAATAATCGAATTAACAATGACTTAATCGTCGTACTGGATTGAAATTCGTATCTCCATGAAATTCCTGAGAGTCAAAGAGCCGAGAAAATTGCGGGGTTGGTGAAGGTAACAAAACGCCAGAGGGTTGATGTGCGTTAACTTTCTTTCCGTGGTCGAACGTGTGCTTAACGAGTGCCAAAAGTTTTGGTCCCCGTCCGCGAATAAGCGGGGGAGAGGAAGTTTGAAAAGGAGTGGTCGGAAGGAACGGGAACGAGCCCTACGACGAGGTAACGAAGGCGTAATGCGTGAAAATTGCGAAAGCCCGAAAATTATCGAAGTTGTGCCGAAAGGCGATGACGACGACGCACGCCGGGTGAGGGATTCCAGAGTCCCGGAGAATCGCGGTGCGAACTGGTCGCCAGTAAAACGGAGGCGAAGTTGCCTCAACGAGGCGAGGCGGTTTATCAACGGCGAAACTTGTGATTCGTCCGAGTTCTCTATCTGTTCCCTCTTTCCCAATGGCAGATCTCTCAACGTCACTTTCCTTGTGGCTTTTCCACGTCTCTGGTTAATCCTAATTGTATACGTCCCTTGCGAATTACGAGTTCGACCAGTAACGTCAATTTCTTGGCTTCGTACACGAAAATTCGTGGTCGTGTCGAATTATCGACAAATTGCGAAGTTGCCATAAAAATTGCGAGTTCACACGTTTTATCTATAAAAAAATAACTCTTTGTTTTTAATCAACGACAAATTTTCATTTTAAGTTCATTCGGTTTTTGTTAATTTTGAAGTTACATCATTTTCTTGTTATATAAAAATTTTGTGCAAATGCATTAAGGATAATTATCGTCGAATTAAAAACCACTTATCCTTTTACTGTTTATAAATGAATTGGTCTCGCGAGTTTATTTGGTGCGTAAAAGTTAGGTTCGAAGAGTTTGTGAATTGGATGCGGGGTTAGCGTTGTTGTGACGAATACGTGTCTGGATTGATCAGCGGTAGCCGAACGGTTCTATATCCGAGTGGAAACGGAATTTCTCGCACGACGTTGAAGAGACGATGGGAAAGAAACAAGTAAATCTCCCTGTCTCGCGAGAAGGTTCTCTCATTCCCTGTTCCGGCGTGGATCTTGGGTGTCGCGGACACGCTTCGAAACTCCTCTTTTCCCCTCGCCTCCTAGCGAACTTGATTTTCATGGGAAAATTCCTGCGTCGATAACGTCGCCTACCTGACTGGTGTCACAATTCTCACGCCGCGCCTATATCGCTTTCGGTCTCCATTCCCCTTCCCATGGTATTCCTCTTTGCTCACCGCTTTTTCGCTCCTTCTTCTTATACCTCTTTCCGCTCAAGGAAAATAAAGTAAGGGATGTAAAAAAAGCAATGCAGCGGCTATCGACTACCCTTAGAAGACTTCCCGGTCCAGAAAAACGTGAGGCAGACATGCAAAATAAATTTTAGTTTCGGAAAACTTCTACAACTTGTAATCGGATAAGAGATTTCGATATTGTTATTATTAAATTTTTGAAAAATCGAGAAGCATTACAATTTTGTCTCAGTTCTTCGAAACTCATGTGAAGTGAACATTATTAATTCGCAAGACTACCTTAAGCGGATTGAACACACGGCTGGACGAAGAAAAAAAAAGTGTTAAAAATATTTCAGCGTGAGACAGTTATCGAGCTTATCCTCTTCAACTCATTAAGCGTTCGCGCCGATTCTATTTAATCAACGAACAACAATCGTAAGTCCCAGCATTGAAATCAGTATTGTGCTGTATGAAAATGGATGTACTCGTCGCTCCCCCCCATCATCTCCTGGCTACGCTAATTAATAGTTTGGAATCGCACGTGCTGTAGTACAATTGGAATCAGTGCGTTAGCGCCGGCAGTCTAACTCGTGGCTTGGGCGACGAGGTGTAAGTGTGGGTAACGAGTTATTAAACTAATGTCCCGTTCTATATGCATATTCATGTATATGTCTGTGTATATACCAATGCAGTAGCGTTACGTGGATCGAGAGTGCACTCCAACCGACTTGTCGAGTGTGCGGAACCGAATCTCGCGCTGAATTTGCCGATATGGCCCGTGCACCCAAACCAGTAGTAACAGCGTTGGTACGACGTACGTGTCGACGAACCGCAAATATTTTCTGCGGTGACCGACACTCTCCGTAAATTCTACCGGCAGTATTCTCTGCTCTCGAGTATATATAGAGCAGGTACGGTTAGATACATATTCATAAATTTAACTCATTAACCATCCTAAATGTGGTGTGAAATTCGTCGTACTCGCGCTCCCTACGGGATCACTATGTCAATCCTTCCACCATTGCCGTCTGACACATGTACGCTCGCACTACTGGCTCATATATCGGGCACTTCTGCGGAACTGCCGAGGCGCACGTTTCGGGGCGTCAAGTACCATCGATGCACTCCGAACGAAGTCAAAATTTCAAGGGCTTCGAGGTCACTTCAATGGTGATCGATACATCGAGGTTACTTCAATCGATCTCGTTGAACTTTGGAGTGGGATAGCTCGGAACGTCCATGGAGCGTTATAACCGTATGGAAACATTTGGCGATTCGATAGTATTTTATTTCTGTGAAAATCTCCTTCTTAATATCGGATGAAAAATCGGAGCTCAAAATTCTAAGATTCAGCAGTTTGTATAATATTTTAAAGTGTACATTCAAAAGTTTATATTTAAAAGTGAAAACGCGTACACAGGTGGGATATGATCACCCGAATATCGCGTTGAAATTTCAAAAGAATCGATCGCATCGTAAGAATTTTATATCATTTAAAATTTTTGGAATTTCAATAAAAATTAGTACTTCACTTTAGACGTAATTTTCTTCATTAGATATTTAATTTTTGACAAAATAGCTGTCAGTTTTATGATCAGCATGAAAAAATACATACAAAGTATGTCTAAGGTGACGATTAATAAAAAAAAAAGTTTATCTGTAATTTCAACAGACAAAATTAAAAAATAAGAGATCTTGCATTTTTTTTAATAACCAGATAACAATCGTGGTTGCTTGCCGACGAAAAAGTTTGTGGAATGTACACCTTTTTTAGTCACTGTGAATTCGGAACCCGGAAGGGAAAATCGTTGGGGAAAATTGTCCGTGATGGGTGATAACCAGAGTTCAAGGGATCAAACGCGCCATCCCGCGATTAGAAGAGCTCAAGGGAAGCAACGTGGGCGACGAACCACAGAACGGAGCTCCTCGCGGTTAATTCCGAGCCTAATGCGGATTTCGTCGATAGGTGCGAAGTGATGATCGCTTGTTCGACATTCTCCACGGCGCTCCGGGTCCCACGACCCCTGATATTAGAAGTTATCTTTCAATGCTGAAACTACGGTGGGGGAAGGGAGGGGGGCGAGATCCAAGGTGGGGTCACGGTAGAATAGATTTCCGATCGAGGGAGGGAATCCTCGAAAAGGTTCGAGGGACAGCTCGAGCTTACGGTTGAATTGAGTGAAACCTTTTTCGATGAATAGGGTGAGCAATCCGGCGATATCTCGATCATCGAAGCAATATGCCTTTATTCCATTCTACTCTTCGACGTCCGATCACATCTCTTCCCCCTTAATTTTTTTGACACCCGTTTTAGCGGTTTGTCTTCATTCTCTATCCAGTCGCATGTAGGTCTCACAAAAAACCGAGATTAAAACAAAGACCGAAGTCATGATAAAAAATTGATCATAAAAAAAAAACGGACCGAGCCACTTCGTAAAACGCGAACTCTTCGACGTCGTGCGCTTCCCCGGAAGACCTTGCAACCGCAGTACCGTGCACACGGTAGTCAGCAAGAGAAAAGAATAATATTGGAACAAAAAAAAATTGCATATCGTAGCGACCACGAATAAAATTGAATGCATGCGACAGATGCAAGACCCCGTATCGCCATTCAATCGACGAACAATATTCATTCCCATGATATCATCCGTGCCAAATTCGAAAGCACGTTCGCGCGTCCAATTAATACCCACGTGACCGGTATGAAATGGAAGAATCGACCAAAAAAAAGAACACGCGAGCGAACAAAGAAGCTGCGCGTACAACAAAAGAGGGTAAAGTTCAACGAAGATAAGAGCAAAAAGATGCATTGGATGTGGTGCATGACAGTGTTCCATTGTATGGAGCTGGCATCGATGACTCTATGTAATTAGAAAAATCCATGTTCTTTTGTCGATGGTTTATTTCGAATTTTCACGTATAAAAAAATTCGAATCAATTTTGAGGTGCTATCAGTCGTCCCATAATTGTGTTGACGTTCAAGAAAATAACCCCATTACCTGGCATCCTCGTTTGTCACACAATTTGGTGCTGGGATTTATTAGAGTACATGCCGTTACCGGTTTACCACATCTACTTTAACTGAGAAATGTTTTAATTTTATCACCATTTTTTCCGACCGCTCACACTGTCACGGTTTAAACCGCAGATGTCGCACAGCGCAGGAGTCTCCAAGATAATATACTGGAGCGGACACTCTTGGAATAACAGAAAAGTCTTCGGGATCATTTGTCACAGGGCAGCGTTCAACGCCGATGTGATAGACACGTTTTCGTTTGCAGTTCCGCCGGCATCCCGGATTTCCAGTGATAAATACACTTTTCTCCCGGACTCAAGTACCCGACCTGCCAGTCGCCCTGAGGAGAAAGAAGACATCGCTCGACGCGGACTATGAGAAATTCTTTCGTCTCTTTATACAAAGAGACGAACGAATCTCTTCCGGGTAGAGATAGAATCACGCCACTGGGCTCTTAGGTCTCTGCTGTATGCGGCATCCCTTCATCGATCATCGTCACATGCAGGGAGTGGGCGGAGGGCTCGGTTGGTCGCTGCAAGCCGTGTGCATCCAGACCAAAGACATTCGCGAAGTGCGGAATGACGTCACGGCTTCTCAACCCTCTCGGCGATCGGTTTGCCACTGCGAAAGTCGACCGACCGAATGGCCGAGCGAAAATTCTGTCAGGGCGTTGCATTATGCGATACACCTGCAAACTATAACGTTATGCGCTATGCACCAGGAACCCACCGACGGGGAGGGCGTAAATCCCATCCTCCCTTCCGCCGCGCAACTCCCGACGAATGGACTCGTGAATAATTCAACGATCTCCGAGGACGAGAGCCCCCAGGAAAGCCCGCACAGAATCCAACAAGCAACGTCAACGTCGTCAGACCCCAGGAGCGGAGGAAGAGACGAGACGGGATTCTCGTTGCTATAGCAAACTTGTCGGGCTGCTCTTTTCGAAGTAACTTGCGCCTATGGTAATAACATTTATTGCGAGGGAGGTCGCCGCGACGCTCTCTTAACGAGGGGAAGAATTTTCATTAAAAGTCACGCGGATGAGAGACGCCGCTACCGGGAAACGTGAGGCGACGAAAATGGCTCCTCTGGCTTCTCACCCACTCTTCCTGTCAACGTCCTCGTATGTTCATATTTATCGCGCGCTGCCGCGGGAATTAAGGTGGGAAATTAAGAAAATCGGTCACACGGTACAGTTATTATTATATAGAGCGATATTTGTATCCGAGCTTCGATTTTATTCGGACATTGTTAAAGCCCCGGTGGTTGAGAGGTTTATCAGGTGCGAAGAACAACATCGACGTTCGAAATTAATTCTTCATCTGCATCATCTGACTTTATATACAATTCCTTTGTTTTTTCTTTTAATTACGGTACGGTTAGATAAAACGCCCTTGTAAATTCAGTCAGTTAAAAATTAATTTTATCATTAAATACCCATTCACTCGAGCTTTTATTTTCAGTGAAATAGCCTGCCGTTACTTGGGCACGTAATTGATATCATAGCTCATTAAACAGTCCAATTTAATGGCTAATTCGCGAGCGATCCGCGGAAATGTCATAAAGCAACCCTCCCCCTCTCTGATCATTGCCCTCGCGAGCCGAACATCAAGAGGCTTAAGGAAGATGTAACACAAAGTCTGTCGCTATGCAGTGAAGCCGCACGAAGGTGAAAAGCCGGAAATCACCCGGGAGACACTTTAATACAGTAAAACAGAATTTCATAGTTTGTCGTTAAAACGTTTATCGCGACCCACCAACCCGCCAAACTTCCATAACCCTTTGCTTCGCCGCCTCTCTCGTCACATAGCCCAGTTAACTTGCTAATTGCCGGTCGCAACGACATGTTCGTCCCTCCGGGAGTCGTTGCATTTACATCTCTGAGGGATATACCGTATAGTCGTAAAGAGATAAGCTAACGAGACAACGAAGACTTTTATTTCAACCATGTTCTCACCCTCTCACTTTGCAAAAGTGTTAGGAATTTTTTCAAAACAATACAACGATATGAAAATTCATATCGAATAATTGCTCCGTTAATATTCATATTCCAGACCAACAATTTTCTTAGCTTCAATCTCTTCATAATCTCGAAATTACACTAACGAGAACGGAATTTTTATGAATATATTTTAACCTCGTTACCTGGTCATTATTTGTGACAAATGGACTTTTTTCCCCTGAAAACGCGTCGGAATTTAACGCGCAGAGATACCTGGACGGATATGGAATAAGATATTCGAAAAGATATTCAGCGAGATAATCAGAAAGAAAATCAGAAAAATATTCAGAAAGATATTTGGAAAAATATCCACTGACAAAGTCCTTGCAAACCTCAGATCGAGACCGTAGTTTTAATGACGGCAATCGACCTCTTTAGTCAAGGCGACGTCAATGGCGAACGATCGTTTCTCATGTCCAGTTCCTAATGTCCGTCCATTCTCGTCCCTGCAGTGATCGTTCGGTGGCGACGGTCTAATTAAGATGGTAACCACGAGCAATTAGTGCCTCCCTGTGCTGGAAGCCAACGGCTTGCAACACTAAACCGCATCGTATCTGACGAAAAGGTCGATCGAGAGGACGCCGAGAAGGGTAGAACATGGCACAGGCGGATCTTTCCAGCAGCTTCAGGGCAGAATATACTCAGAAACTCAGCGCGGAGCAGGCGAGGCGTGAGGACGCGTAATTTCTGGAAGGGACGGAGCACGTACGCTGAAACCGCAAGGTTTGACCAGAGCCTCGATAGTCACATGAGTGGAAGTTGTTGTGCAATTACGACTGTGCACGGGGAGGAACGATACAGGGGTGAGGATTTCCCGGGAGAACAGCCGGACTGCTTCTTGCTCGCTCGTTCCGCTGGGACCTGGCAAGCCTCCAATCCAGTGTATCGGTGAAGTAGCCGAACCATCCACCAGGGAATGTATAGCAACACCAATCGGCTCTGCTATCATCGTTCCACCTACTTTTTGCCGTTTATTTGGGTGAAAAATGTTTACTCCCAGAGCACGTCGATGGAGTTTCGGCAAAGATCTTCGCTCGCCGTCTTGCGGGGCTGTGGGGAGACTACGATGATCGAGTGCACACAAGCGGCAAGTGTTTCGGGGCAAAAGATAACAAGTGTTTTACCTTTCGTGTTTATAAATCAAGCTTGCATTTAGGAAAATGGAAAAATGTTGGTCCGAGCATTCATTCAATCGACATAATGACATCAATCCTACCGACCGATTCCCTGGAATTTCATGATGTCGATACCGATGTCTGCAGTAATTTTTTCGCGTCTTATCACCTCACCGCGAGTCGGCGGTAACTCGGTCAGGAGAACGTTTCGTAGGTCACTGTCCCGTGTGGTGTGTGTTGGCTAATTAAATTTAAAAAAATCAATGAGCTCTCGGCCAACACGAACGTACCAGGTGGTGGTAGGATTATCGTTGGTCATTGAGAGGCGGGCAATCTTTTGCTCTGTCTTGCTGACCCACTAATTCCAAACCTGTGTGCTTTGCCGTAGTCGAAACTACTGAATTCTCTTCACCGAAACGAATTTTCCTTTCTTGCCCAATCAGGTTTATTTTTTATTTCCACCATTCCACCGAATATCGCTTCGTTTTCGCATGCGTTTCAGAGTACAACATAAGAATTCTAACGACGGAAGCTTCGTGACGAATGAGTACCGGGCATTCGCGTCAAACGGTTAGCCACAGCAGACAATAGCTGGAAATCCGCGGGGTCCAGAGGTGGTTGGCTGAAGCCCTCAAGTGTAATCGCATTACGGGTCCTCTGGCATAGCTCTCATTACTACATCTTCGCATCCGAGCGAGTTCCTCGTACGCGCATCACGGCTCTTTCTGTCTCCCGTTGCACTGTTCAACACACGGCAATCCGCATTGTCGAGACGCCCTCCCAGTCGCGAGGCTTTATCATTAAATCGAGGATTCCTGTCGTGGACAACGACGACGACAACGATTTTACTCGGGGTCGGGAGCTTAATGAGACCATTGAAATATCCAGCATCTCACGGGAGACGGAACCCTCGCGTTATCAGCGAAAGTTCAAGAAATCCTAGTCGTTAAGAGATCGGTGTAGATAGCCGAAGACACCGATACAAAGCCGAGCAGAAGTACTTTGTGGATACGAAGTCTGGCAAGGAATGCGAATGGGACCCGGTAAGGGCGTCGTACTCGGTAAGTAGTTTGTTGCGATTTGGGGTTGCAAGCCCCAAGATTCGGCCAATACGGGTCCGGCAAAAGTTTCCGGAAAGTCGGTTCGACCGTTCGAACCTACATCCTATGAATGTTTCTGAAGGCGATCGATTGTTCAAAGTGACGAGGGTGGAGTAAGAAGCGAAGAGAAGGGCGATCTACGCCAGGGTGGAGGAGGAGATGAGAAGTAAAACATAGTTGTCATGTAACGGGGTTACGGGGATTTCAGTGGTTCCAAAGCTAAAATCACCTATTTCGCTAGGTCCGCAAGTCCTTACTTGGGACGTTTATACGATACATTGTATGTGTATATACTGAGTTCATACTGGCAGGCATACAGAGCCGAACAAAGGTACTTTGTGGGTACAAAGTCTCGGGAGAGGAGGCGGATGGGACCTTTGTAAGGGCGTTGTACTCTGTGGTATGTAGTTTGCTGCTGTTTGGGGTTGCAAGTTCCGAGATTCACCCGAACCGGGACCGGAGAAAGTTTCCCCAAAGTCGGGCGGACCCTTGAAAACTAGTTCCTGCGAATGTTTCCGAGGCGATCGGTTGTTCGATGTGATGGGCGTGGAGCTGGGAACGAAGAGAAAGGCGATAGAAGTAAGAGAGGGGGGCGAAAAGGATAAGTGAAACATAGTAGTTGCGGAAGGAAGTTAGAGGGATCCCGGCGGTTCCGAAGCTAAAATCGCCATTTTCCCTCGTTGCGCAAGAGTACGAAGACTGAATTCGAAATAGGGGAGCGTTCGACAGAACATAAGCTACGTCCGGGGGTGAGGGGGTGAAACGAGTGGACCTGGAGTGTATAGCGGAGATTAGCGAACCAGAGGTGGACTTTGCTCGTTCTATAGTGGAGCAGCACGTTAATGGCAATTGTTTCGAGCGCTTGGCCAGTTATCGAAGTTTCTGCGACTACCGACGACAAATAAAGTCCGGTACACGGTATTCCGAACCCTTTCAGCCCCGCATCGCTCGGCCATCCTCGCTTCGTTTGTCTCGTCGATCGTCCCGCAGTGCCGAAAGAGTTCGATACGTGCGGAGAATCGGAAGCTTGATAAAAAAAGACGCAACACGAAGATACTATATTTTTAACTCCGTGTCATATCGTTACGCCAACCGTTCCATTTCCAAGATGACGAGTGCAGCGATTGCAGCGTAAGGTATGTCAGAATAAGAAATCTACAAATTATAAGACCGTTAAAAAATCATCAATCAAACTTATGATCCAGAAAAAATTACCCAGTGTGGTTGGGCGAATATCCGTTGAATCAATGCACTCGCGTTGGCGACCTGCGCTTTGGCCGTTAGGAAAACAGGCGCGACAAATCGCCAGCTCAACTTGGAAGCAAACTATCCCGAAACCCGTCACTTCAGCTGGGTGTAAAAAATTACAGATTAATATGTGTACACTGTCCAGGTTCACCGGCTTGACGTAACTCCTTGGGCTACGACGTTTGGTGGGCGCAAACATCGTGGGACTAAAGCTTCGCCGTGCGGGTTAAAACAGGGGTTTACGAATTCCGCACGTGCCAGCCAATAAAGCGACCGCTTTGGCTGGCGGTGACTCTCGGTCCACGTTGTGAATATGAAGAGATCCCGACGGTACGGAAGGGTGTGTAGTCAGCCGTGGGCAAGGCTCGTCCGGCGGCAGAGGCTGCAGGAGTCACCAGTGAGGGAAAAGGGACGAGGGTTCAACAAGGGAGAGCGAAGAACAGTGAAAACGTCGGTATGACTGAGGCAGGTAGCTGGTCGGGTGAAAAAAAAAGAAGTAAATGGGACGCATGAGGTGGCACAGCGACGCGGAAGAAAACGGTGGATAACACGTCAGGGCTGGTGAATTATGATTCCTGATAACCCGTGCCGACGAATGTATTTGTTCGGTTGGCTTGCGTCAGCGGATCTTACATCACGGTACATGGATATTTGTTATTGAGGAGACGGAACCAAAAGCGGGCAAGCCCCGTGTTAGCGGATCAAAATATACCTAAGTCCTGCTCTTCACATCCGAGAAAAAATTCGAGGCTATTTAATCGTATTTGAATCAATACAGTTATCACATCTGTGGATTGGTCTGGAGGTCATCATGCTGGGGTCTAAATGTACAGGTCTAAAAAATCTTCTTAATTTCACGGCTGGAAATTCACGCAAGTTGGAGCTTTCACAGAAAATTTTCAAAAGCTGATAATCGTGTAAAATTAATTATAACCAGGTCTAAATATTTCGCGCACGAACTACCAATCGCCTATTTTTATTGACGGTCCAGTCCAGACTCCCGTCACCCAGCCAATCGATAATCTGTGAGTTAGCCATTAGTCATGCCCAGCCATTTGTGTCTCGTTCGGTTCTCATCTCTGTATCCGTTACAACACGATAAAAATATGAAATTGCAAAAATCTTCGTATCTATTTTTTCGGTGACGAGACTTTTTCCGGTCCACGAAAAATAGATGATGTACGTCTGGTTTTCCCCGGAGCTCCGTTTTTCCCCACTATTCGACGCTTAACCATCTATACGCGTGACCGTCTGTTCACATACGGCAGCGCCGATGATGATGGATGAGAAATGGACCTCGGAGGGTGAAGGAATGAAGGAAGTGCCAGAGGGCAAAGGACGACGGGGCGTTCTTCGATTTCCAAAAAGTATCAACGCAGTCCTCGGGCAAACCTCAGTGGATGAACGTGGGTGATCTCAAGAGGCCGAAAATGATCGTCTACAAAAAAAAAATAAAGGAAAATAAAATCGAGCCAATTTCTCAAGGCAGATAAAGACCAGTGAGAACTGAGAGTTTTCCGTTGGGTAAGGTGGAGATGTCTCTTCTTTTCTCGTTGCTGCTCGAATCTAATCGAGTGTCCCGGGCGCTTCGCTGCCAACATCCCTAGGAGAGTTGCATTCTAACGGTACTTCAGGAAGCTTCGCTGCGCCTTGTTACCGTGGAATCCCCCTCGCACACTTATCCAATCGAGAAACTTTTCGTCGCTTCTTCTTCGTGGCTCTTTCACTCTCTATCCCTCCATTCCACCCACCTCATCGGTACGTGCGAATTTATAGCTTCGTTCGTGCACGCACGTGCACAGTTTCCTGCACGAGTCTTCCTCCACCTCGGGCTTGGATAAAACTCGCGAGCGAAATATATGGACGGTTCGAAGCTTTTTTTTATCGCCCGTCTTTCAGAGGGCTCCGCCTATACGACGTTCTCGGATTTACGTGACTCGGCGAACCATACGTATTTCTTGTCGTGATAGGTAAACACACGTGTGCCAAGATATAAAAAATGTTATAATCTGAAATTAACAAACCACCAAAATATTCACGAATAGTCTGAATATCAGAAAAAAAAAAATTCTAGCTTTGCGTGACGCCCGAACGGATAAAGAATTGAATCTCTGTCGCCCAATTTATTAGCCAATCTTCAAATAGCTAAGGAAGAAATGAGACAAAAATGACGGAATGAAAAAAAAAGATTGTAAAAAAAAATAAATAGTATCCATATGTTTTGTAGCCGGAAGAAGGCAAAGAACTTTTTGTGAAAAGAACTCTGGAAAAAAATACTGGCCGACGTCGGACCGATTCTGGTCCGATCCGGCTCTCCCGATCGGCAAATCAATGGTTTTTTCTCGTCGGACAGAAAAGATCCGTAATTTCTTTCGCGATGGTAGAAAAAACCTGAAATCGTTACGGAAGTTGAGGATAACGTGGAATCGGTGAGAATTTCTCGTTTTCCGTCGAAACCACATTTCGCCTCTCACGATGCGAGTTATACGAAGGCGATGAAACGAGCGAGCCGGAGAGCCGTAGTGCATTTCCTCATTGCGTTCAACTTCCAGCACTTGCTATATCTGACGTGTTGATCGGTCGGGCCGCAACGAGACTGTACTGTGTGTATACTGTTGCTCGAACGCCCACGAGTTGTCGGAGAGTAGTTCGAATAGCGGTTAGGGGGGAGGATTGAGAGGATTCTAAAGGGTTGAGAGGACTCTCTGGTTCGTGGCTCTCGGAGTTCCTACGTGTTGGCTCTCTCGACGCCGTTGCTTTCTGCTGGCTCCTGTATGCTGGAATAGGTGAAAATATCTCGTCGTGCCGCCTCGGAAGGTTACGCGTTCAGGAAGTAGATGGGTGGGGTTTGTTTGGTAATGCTCGCCGCACCACGGGATTTCGCCAACTTGATACCAGAATTTCACTACGCGAGGCGATATGCGTCGACAGAAGAGCTTCGGAGAGTGACACCGAGCTCGCTCGCGTCACTGAGTAATACCGGATCCACTTTAGCGCAAGGTAGCAGCCGTTGGGACGAGATAGGTGCGAAAAATACGAGGTTGACGGGTGGTGGTCAAAATGGGCTGCCTGAGAAACAAAGGCTACACCCAAGTGTGTAATAATGCTTATCAAAAACACTCTAAAAAAGCGTTGAAGAATTATATGCTTGTGTGGTAAAATGGGACGCCTCTTGGCTTTACGGTCACCGTAAGAACTGTCATCTTTTAATTTGCCTTGGAATAATACTAACTGTCTACGATCAAATGCCATGAATCATATGAAAGCGACATTTTACTTCCTAGCATGTTGCTTAAAAAATGGGAATTGGACGTTATTGTTTGAGTTGAAAATCGTGCTCCGTGCTCATTGTTCCCAGCCCATTTTACCCCATCCCCATCATTCAATGATTTTTTTTATATTAGTGCTTCAATTTTTCCACGATCTACGGTATGGCGTACGCGTAAGTTTAACACAGCTATTACGAAATACATTGGGAGCAGAATAGTACAAGTGACACTTATAGAATCGATAGGTGGTGGATCGTGGAATGTGACTGCGTGCATTTTCCGCTGCTCTTTTCCAAAGCTTTCGCTTCGTTCTCACTGCAAAATAGTGATCCGTATGTGTGCAGGATAGGCTCTATCTCCCCGTGTGCCACCGATAATCGAATCCAACGTATTCTCATAATCGGATTGACTAATTGCATTGTTGCGTCGAACGGGGCTCCCCGTTCCCATTTTCTATCGAACGCCGCCTCACTGACTTCGTCACGGAATTCGCTGGAGTATTTTTAACAAAAAAAAAAAAAAACTCAGGCAGCCCGCGAATCGCGTGCGGAAATACAAATAAAGTCGATAACAGGCCGACGATACGATGTTTTTATATTCATGAATGCATGCTCGGTAATTGGAGAACATTGACTAGTTAAACAATGCGACTCAATTATTATTCTTTTCGACATGTCAACAATGATCCATAGATAATTTAAAAAATTTAGATAACAGTTGTCGAGCATTGATAAATTTAAATTTAACATCGGCAATGCAATACAGTTTTTACCAAAAATTAAAAAAAAAACACATGTTTCTACGGCTGTAACTAAGATTGCGAATTCAGACTCATCGGGAGAGTTTAGGTTGTTTTTCAAGGCTTAATGTAAATCTTGTCACCTGAGTCTTTTTTGGGACGAAATGTGGAGGAAAGAAATATATCTTGGAAATAATAAAATCGCATGAGCCTGGTCCATACTTGCAGTATAGCCGCGGTTCGTCAACTCGATTTCAGTCTCGTGGAGCTCTTCGGCGAGTATTATATGTTAGACTGCTCGAGGAGGGTTTGCGACGCGGATAGGGCATGTTTGACTTGGGAAGAACGTTCGTGAGAGGTTTTTCGTCACAGAGGCCCAGACCGGTATGTCAACAGGCTTACGGCTAGGCCACAGAGTATACGCGGAATAGAACTTGAGCCCAGGAGCATCGTCAATAAACCCCGCTGACCGCGCGAAGACTTTTTGTAATAAAACGTTCGATGAAAAATGGCCGATGGAAAGAGTTAAAAACGTACCATCTAAATTAAGCGATTCTTTCGTAGATGCGACAATTTTTTATCACAGTGCAAAACTGTGTCAATAATGTTAAAAAATGTTTGAAAAAAAAAAAAAAAAAAAAAACTGCGAAAGTCTCGAAATTCAGACATGCCTTTGTGAAAAAAATGTTGTATCCCTCGAATGCATGGTGTAATCTTTTTGGAAAAGGTGGAAAAAAAGAAAAGTAACACGTACGTTGGAAAAATGGACTCTAGAGAGAATGGCTTTTTTCGAGACAACAAGAAAAGGGTCAACATCCGTTCCTCGGTGAATGAGTTTTTTCTCGCGACGAAGGTGTAAAGGACAGATCGTGAAATGGGCGATACCCATGGGTATAGAGAAAATCCGGAAACGAGTTTTCGGAAAAAACGTCGCCAATTTTAGGGTCAGCTGAGGAAAGCGAAAAACAGAAAGGTCTCAGCGAGATAGAGAAATATAGTTACGATTATTTCAGCTCGTAGGGACTCTTGAAATGCGAGTACTTCAAAGCAACCAGCTATTGTCAAAATTGACTGGCAGTTTTATTTTCTTGGACGAGTCGTTCGTTCAAACCACGAAAGTTTGAGGTCAAGTTTGATCCTCGAATTTATTCGTCCTAAAATTTTTCCATTTTTCAATGATTCTCACTCCCACGAGATATTTTTATGACTTTCTATAAAGAATTACGTGCGATTGAACGCTTCGACGCGAAATTTGGCACTTCGTGTCTATGAATTTTTCACGACATTCAAACACTATGTAAAATTCAAAAGGTTATTTCTGCTCCGTTTGTTCCGACACTCGGGCTGCCGGGTCTCCCTTTCTATTTCTCCCGCTATTCGGTTTATCTTTGTTTTTTATTGCGTTTCTGTAGCAGCCCCATCTGAGTCAAGGCTGAGCCGATATACGTTTTTACGAGAATCGCCTGGCCGCGGAAATGTCTCTCTCCTTCAACACACCCGAACAGTTACGCGTGTACGCGGAAGGGTCACGAAACCGATCTTCGAAATCGGAAAAACAACGAGTTTTGAGCACTTCATATAATGATTTTTTACCACAAATCCAAAGTCTATCGGCAGTGGTCTCACTTGATACCAACATGGCGACAGTATGAATTCGGTACAGCTGGTTTATCAGCTGTGGAAATCAACAACTTTCAATATCGACCGTCAGAATGTATATTTCAAAACATTCATTGTAAGTTGCATCCGCGTGGCAAATGTTCGTCACAGTCATCCGATGTGAACAAAAATCTGCTTCACCTTGATATTTAACACTTCCCGAAGAATGCTCTCACGCAGTCTCATTCACATGTTACACAATGCTTTATCATTGTATTATTTGTTTAAAACTGAAATAACGAGATTCTAAGATTGTCGTAACGCGATTCTAATTTGATTACGTAACTCACAAAAATTACTATAATAATTCACGAATACAATTGTAGAGGACGAAACTTTGAAAATAATTCAATACCTAAAAAAAAAAATGCATCCCTCCCTCTTTTTGTCCTCATCTTTTCGCAACTAATAAAACCACTTTTACTAACCACTAAAAAAAAAAAAAATTTCGTCACTCTCGAAGATTAGCTCATAAATTTTTGGTCCCGTCCTCAACGTATGGAGTCTCGCATCGCTAACGGAAAAGTGAAAGACCCAATCTTTCGGATGAAGAGTGATGGAAGCTAGCGAGTCCGATTAAGCGCTAAAGCTGAGCCGGTTATCGCCCAGTTAATAAGGAACTAACGTCCGACGGCCGTGGGCCGAAGAAGGGTAGTTAGAAGGGGAGTTGAAGAACTCTTTCCCATTTCGTGTGAACTCTTCTCCCACTGAGTTATTAAAAGCATTTTCCTGTTTACGTCGACCGAACAAGATTCGAGATTCTTCGAGGATCCTCCGAGAGTTGGAAACGTGGGTTTCGAAGGGGGAGCAGTATTTTTCGCCCGTTTCCCAGGGTAGGGAGAATATAACGAAAAGCACGCAGTAGCTAAGATAGCAAACACGAGGCGAGCGGCGAGGGGTAGTGTAATGGTCTTCAGTCACCAGTTTTCGCTAGTCGAGATGAAAGCGTTGAGTATCACTGCTGCTGTTGGGCCGGAGCTGGTTGGTTCGCAGTCCGCCAGAGGATGAATGAGTAAAGGGGTGGCACGCTCTCGGCGCCACGCAGTCGAAATACATTGGGGCTTTTGCCCTCCGTTTCCATTCCCTCTTCGCCATGGCTGTGTCTTTTTCCACCGTTTCTTCTTTATTCCAGACCACCTTCCCCTTCGCCTCCGACCGCCTGTCCTTCCGCCACCGCTCCGCTCCCTCGCCCGACTTGCTCACGACTCTCTAACTCAACTTGGCCGGTTCGCGTCGCGAACGATTTCTCGCTCCTTCGCTCCACAGATTGCGACCCAAGGGCTTGTATCCTGGGCGTAGGAAAAGAGCCGAACAGAACCGCCGAACAGCGTGCCAGGACTCGGAATACAACGCTCCTTGCCAACATAACGGGGACACGGAGTAGTAAGGGTGGTTGTCCTGAAACGGTGACACTAGGGTGGATGAGCATTGCATATGGATGAGAACGAGGCGCCCCGAAAACTAAAGAAAATCCATTCAACACTCTGATATCGGTGAAGTTCGCAAAACTCGTAACGTTATGTTCCCGCACGGATGACTTCTGCGTGAATGCTTGAAATCGGAGCGGGAAAAGGTTTTCGGTTCGGTACATCTGTTTTGACTGATAACGGGGTGGAAGATCGCGAGTGTGTTTTTTTAAGATCTTGTTTTTTTTTTTTTTGATGGTTTTGTATGGTAGAAGACTTCGCTTTTTTTGTTAGATATCGTATGTACATACAAAAGGTGTGGAAAAAAATTATTTTTTCATAAGAGTATTACAAAATATCATCGAAAAATTGATGAAAAGGAAACATTTTCACGAAATCTCCCGGAAAGCTAATTTTTTTTTTCATGAAAATGATTCATTCATTTTTTTACCCGGATAAGAAAAACTGAAATCTGAAAAAAATTGATAAGTTTCGACGAAACCGCGGTTGTCTTTCGGTTGTCCTTATCGGGTTACCGGAGGGTTTGCGCGACCGTGCAAACGAGATGGTTCGTCGCTGAGACGGAGGGAGCGTATATGGGACATCGGGGAGGAGAAAAGAAAAGAAAAAAAAAATAAGAGGATGCGAGAGTAAGCAACCGGATGAAAGTTTTGTATTGCCCGTGAACGACAAAACTTCCGGTTCGTCACGGCGAAACTCTTTTTCTCCCGCGTGTCTCTTTCCGCGAGCCTTACTTCGTCGCAATTTCGCCCAGCTTCGCTATTTTCGCTCGTAAAAGCGATGCTCGGTGAGAGGAGCGCTCCGCGATATGAAACGGCAAGGCGGGCAGTTGTTTTTTTTCCTCCGAACGGCTGGCCGTGCGAATTTCTAATTGAATTTGTTAAGGTATGCGAACTAAGATTGATTGCGTAAAAATTGGAAAGAGGATCATCAAGCACCGTTGGGCGCGGCGCAGAAAATTCGTCGAGAGCTCGATCGCTCGTAGCAATTTACTGTTGAAAAGTGGCGCAACGAAAAAAGAATTGAAATAAAATAAAATCGTGGAACGGCTTATAAATTAATGGACGCGGGCTATTAAGCTGAAAGCCAGTTTCCGGTATTTCTTTACATCGCGACTACGTATATATATATATATATATATATATTTTACTTTTACGATCTCCTCCGTTTCCGCGTAGAATACGTCTGATCATTGAGCCGTGGAAAGCCATTAGCTCGTGATATTGAGTCCGAAGACTCTATACCACGAGATTGCCAAATTAGTTTTCTTATTTAAGATTTTTTTGCAGAAAATTAATCTCTCCCATCCCTGTCGCTATTCCGTCTATGAAAAGTTGCCCCAACCGAGTTATAACTTCCATTCAGTTTGAAAAAGAATAATTTGTTTTATACAATTTTTTTTTACGAATTCTTTCGTCGGTAATAAAAGACACACGATGAAATTTGATATTTAGTTTATACTCATTGAGTATAGTTTACGCTCGTATTTCACGATTTATCGTCGCGCTGGAGCGCTGGGAGATGACATTTATCGACCACGAAAGTGGATACTTTCGGTGAAAGAAACGATCTTCCCGAAGGGAATATTGTGATCATAACAAATTGCGTGTGCATTATAAATCGCCACTGCTTCCTCATTCTCTCTCGCGGTAAGATGCAAATCTTTCCGGGGCCAGAAGAGAATTGGGTCGCAGGATTCGCGAACGATTCCACGTTCTTGAGCGTATCCTCGCCGACAGTCCGTCGGCCGGTTATCTTTTTTTCCAGGAGAATAAAAGATTATCCGCGGACTATAACACAGCCGTGTCGGTTCGTCGTCGAAATTACGAGAAACTAAATGGAATCGTCCAATGTACGATTTGGTTGAATAAAAAAAAAAAAAAAAAATTGGTCTTCCGGTGTGCGAGTAAATTTGTCGTTCTGACGGGTGTTGTTTGTCGACGGACAAACACAGTGGAGCGATAACGATAAAATGCGCATCGACGATATCGGGGACGCGGAGAGCCAGACACCGAGGATACTTTATACACGCGTTAAAGTCTCGTTTTCGTGAAAGCATTCGCTTTCCTCCCTACGGTAGAAATGAAAGTGGACAATATAGTGATAAAGAGTCGAAGCATTGCACGGGCGAGATACAACTAACCGACTTGGTTCGGCTATTATCGTCGGCACCCTCCCAGCTTCCGGCAATGTGACTGTGTCGGACGACCGCACCTCGCCCGAGCACTTCATCCCCCGATGCTCCCCTGCACACTGGATATACAAACTTTGTGCGACAGTCGACAGTAGTATTACGGATGTGCCTCGGACTTTGGACGCAGCCAGAAAATCGCTATCAATAGAAGGTACCGGAGGGTGGAAGATTTATTAGATACTCGAGGAACGGTGCACCGAAAGTGGAAGAGTGAGGAAATAGGGCTCATGCTGGGAGGGTGCACGCGGGATAGAGAGCGGTGTCTCGTGCTGAAAAACAAAAATTAAAAAAAAAAAAATTTTAATGTTTTCAGCGCCAGGCAGTCGCCGACTTGTCGTTCGATGAAAACATTTATTGAAAATCGGCCGACCGATGGTTCGTGAAATTCTGTACCAACAGACAATTTGTTGCCGAATAAAGATTCGATCGAACATTTCGAGATTCAAGATTGTCCATCAACGGACTCTGGTTAGGGATATGCGTAGTTCAGTGGGGTAGTTCATATTCCACAAATTTGTACTGCATAAATGTAGATACGGATTCAGGTCGATAAACTTTCACTCACCTATTTTGACGACGGGTGGAAGAGCCCTGATGTATAAGTTCGGCTGGTAAAGTTGGAGGACTAAGACGAAGGCTAGCAGGCAGCCCAGGGCGCTCTTCATAGCTCATCTCGAAGAACCACCCTTGAGGCACCCCTCCTCTCGCACAAAATCCACCCTTCACTCGACGAGATGCCCTCGTTTATTTCCTGCGCGTACCACTAATCAACCCCTCGGAGGTTCACCAGCCAACTTAGCGGCTCTACATTCGCCTGCAACATACAACAGTCCGTATGCTATATTTACACCTTCTTCGACTCGCATGGCTGCATTCTTGATTATCAGCCAGAATGCACCGATTATATTTCTCTTGTTATATTTCATTGCTTTATTTTTTTTTAATCGTTTTGGAGAGAACGGGATTGAATTATATCAAATTTAGTAATTTCAAAATTTCTTTAATTTAAGAACGCAGACGTTCCCCATTTTTCAAGATTTTTTCTTCGCCATCGAGAATGCACTCTTCGTACACCAGCACACTCGGATCAATAGACGGGTTATACGATATATAAAAAAACATATAAAAAAGCACGCTACATAGCTAGAAAAAAAGGGACGAATAGACAGCAGCGAAGAGATCCTCTCGTCGGTGACATTTTATAACGAATTTCAAGCGTGTTTTTTTTTTATTCTCTCCGAATCTGAAATCTATTCGAGTGGCATGAAAAAATCTTGTTTTTTTAGTTACCAGTGGCGAACTTGGGAAAAGAAAAACATAAAATATTATCACCTTTCTATATACATAAGCCTCGAATCCGTTGTAGCGTAAATCGCGAGCTTACCACAGTGCACGTATAGATCCACCGGGCTGTTGGGGAGCTTTCGGAAAAGAGCTTATACTTCCTTTTTAAACTACCCACCGAAATGTTCGGTTTTATATTGGTTCTGTGTAACCGGTAAATTCGTGTCGGTCATAGTACCGTTTTCGTATCGACCCCGCTTTATGTTACACCTAACTTTTGCATAGGCAGCTATACGGAATAAAAAAGAAATGAATTTTATTTATCACACCCACGGTCCTCAAATTTCGTGAAAAAAAAAAAACAAAAAAATGAAGAAAATTATCACCGGACAAAATAATTCCGGGAAAGAAACTCCACGAGTTTTGATAATAAAAAATGCTCTACGAGTTTTGATATTGAATTACCGCAACAGAATATCATTATCTCCATCCGTTTCGTCACCCAACTCCCTCCGTTTTCTCCGTCACGACTGTGTGAACGAACCGCGAGAGAAAAAGCCCGAAGGAATACAAACTTTTTGACTTTACGAATGAAATTGTACGGTCTAAGCGCAAAAGCCTCCCGGCGAGAAGAGAAACCCAATATAACACGAGCAACTGTCGTCAGGGTTCCCGACGTACCGTAAAAAAAGGGGATGTTTTCATGTGCTTCATCCACCCCTCCACCCTCGCAACCCCTATTATCTTCTCCATTTTTTCTTTTGTTTGTCCCTCCGACCAACGTTTTCTTCGTTCTTCAATGAGTCAGAATATAAGTGATAGGGACGAAATGGATTGGCTCGGGGCGATTCGAGAAATTCGTCCGAGGACTCGACCACGAATTGCTTTTTCGTTCTACCGTCCCTCATTCGATATCAGGCATTAATCAACCGAGCCATGAGTTCAATAACAAATTGAAGTGCTAAAAATATCGAGAATTCACAACAATTCGAAGCAAATTTATTACGAATATCCGTATCATTATTGTGCTCAAACCTTGCTCATAGTCTCTTTCGCATTTACTCCATTCGATCAACGAGTCCCTCAAAATTTTCCGCAGTGTATCGACAAAAAATCCCAAACATCGTTCGTTCGATGAAATTTTTTTTAAATTAATAAAAAGCAAAGAAACCCAGTAAGAGTAATTTCGAACGGAGCAGCCATTCCGTCATACAGCCCGAGCGCCTTCAACATCCATGTTCCATTTCGCGGATAGAATGAATGCATCGTTTTCGAAAGATTCGAACTTTCTTTACGACTTTTCTTCGGACGTGAAGGAAGTGAGTTGGAAGGTCGTGGAGTAAAAAGGGAGCGAGTGGGCGTATGCTCCGAAACTTCTTCCGTGGATTTACTTGTGGCGACGGTAGCTCTTACGACACAATGGTGTTGCAAGTTGCAGGGTGCTCAAAGTTCGCACCCGCTCCGCTAACCGCGTCCCACTCCCGCGCGCCACTGTTGTGGGGACAACAACGATGAAAAAAAAAAAAAAAAAAAAAAACGAACTAGGGAAAAAAATAAAAAGAACTGAAGTAAAGTAAAACAAAACAAAAAGACTAAAAAAAACAAAAAAAAGGACCAAAACCAAGTGGCGTTCTGAGACAAAAATGCCCGATACACGCCAAACTTTCTGGTGAATCGAGCTATTGTGCCTGGCGCGAGTCTGTGCGAGACATTGAAATTGAGTGTGTCGCGGCAAGCGAACGTTCGTCGCTGAAACCACCACCGACTTGTATATCTGCCCATAAAAAAAGTAATGATAATAAAAAAAAAAAAGGGATGTGTCTACATCCACAAGCCACTCAGGGAGGTTGATATACAATCGGGTAATTTTTCAGTTAAAACAATAGGGGCGAAAATAATAGTGGTCGTATTAGCATTATCATAAATCCACATACATCACGAAGAGATATTCCGGTTTTCTCCATTGGTTATGAGGGGGCTCTTGGTTCTCGGTTAGACGGGGGAGGGGGGGGGGGGCATGAGAGAAAAGAGGGTGAAAACGTACAACCCTCCTCAAGCCACCTCAGCCAACGGAGTTGAATCTATCCACGTCACTTCCAAGTATTTTCCGGAAACGAGCCAGTCGTTAAGCGAAATTCTTCCGATTCCTTAGACACCCGGTTCGTGGCTCACACCAGTGGCTCCACCTACAGCCGCATCCTCTCTCTTTCTTCGCTGGTGTTTCCGAGCGGTTGCACATTTATTCAGCTGCAATTCGAGGGCATGGAAATGCCTTAATCACTGGTCGAGAGACGTTCATCCACACTCACACTGTTCGGATCGTGAGAGTGGTATCCATTTTTTTCGGTTAACCGAGCATTTCCGCCTCTCCCAGCTATCCCGCTCGTCATCCCTCTCTTGCGACGCTAGTTCTGCCGTCTCTCTCTGCTTTAACGTTTCATGGGCTTTGAGGATTTCCCGCGTGAAGTGTATTTTCATATGGTGTTTTGTAAGGGAGCGGAAACCCTCCTGATTTTTTAGCGAAACGCGACTAATATTCACGTCTTTTCACACCGAGTATCGTTTCCGTTTTTTAATTTTATTTTTCTTATTTCTCTCAAGAGGAAGAACAAGTGCATGTATATTTATATATACGCTGGCAAGTATTTGGATATATCTCCTTCCCACACCAAGGTGCCCCCTTAGCGATTATTCCTACTTTCTGCAATTCAATCCTTCTTCCGCTCCGTCTTCTGTGAATCATCTCTTTTTTCACGACCGTTTTTTCCTCTCACACGATTTCTCCTTCTCACTCACGTTCTTCGCAAATCGTCCAATCGCATTTGCCTCATTCTTTCATCAACACTTGGACACTATCTTTGGTCCTCAGTCGTAATTCAACCATTCTCGGTACTTCCACTTTTCAGTTTTCTTCCCTTGTTTTTTACTCACAATTATTATATTCCTCTGCAACTTTTCCCGATGAAACTGTTCCCTGTTTCTCCGCGAGTCTTATCAAGCGAACTCTTCCTGGTTTCTTGAAAAATTTTCCTGAATAAACTGTTTTTTTCTGTTCCTCCGCAAGTTTTTTTTTTGAGAAGAATGTTCCCTGCTCCTTCGTATGCTCTTCCAATGAAACGGTTCCCAGTTCCTGAGAGGAATTATATACCTTGGGATTGGACGGTTTGCTGCGCGAAGCATATTTCCAAATGGTATCACCGAGTGAGGAAAAGATCCTGTTTATTTTCTTGCGAAACGCGAATGATATACTCGTGTTTTTGTTACGATTTTTCTAAAGTTAAAAAAAAAAACATTTCGTTGTTGAAACATAAAATAGTACATCATTATTAATCCGGCGATGGAACGTGCTATTCGTCGGTGAAACGCGGAGGACCGTGGGGAAACGTACAAACGCAGATAAGCCGCTCGCTCCCCAAATTGCTCCACCGTACGAATGAGCAAATATTTTTCGCCCTTCTTCTTTATTTCTTTTTCATCGAGCGTGTTTTTACTAGTAGATTCTGGCGATGTGATGCTGTATATTTTGGTGTTTATCTTTAGTTTTTTTTTTCTTTTTTGTTTCAACGATTATGAAAAATCTCACGAAAAGCGCGAGCTGCGGCGGTCTCACGCGGTAAAATTTCGTTGAGGAATCAGATACGCCAGAGCGAGCTCGATTTGCTAACTAGACGAGAGCTCGAGTTCGTCGGAAAATCCCGAGTCGACGAGGCGCGATACCGGCTCTATAAATCCCGATAGAATCGAATTTTATTCGAGCTGCGAAATGAAAACTATTCCGCCTCGGGTCTGGCTCGTAATTTGATCCGATGTTCGATGCGGAAATTAGAATATGAAAAAAAAAAAAAATGCATGGAAAACGGAAGGAAAAAGGAGATGAAAGAAGCGCGCATATCCGGAGTGGAGTAACGAGCAACCGGCTGGCGAAGAATTCCCATTTTAATGATAATTCTATAAAATAAAAATTAAATCGCATTATAAAAATACATTAAACCCGTCCGTATGCTTTCTGATGTTGCCTCGCTGAATGGAATATGAAAAAATAAATAATTCTCGACGGTGTTAAAATTAATTTTTCATCGACGAAATATGAATGTGTAATATATTCAACGTCTGAGGGTTAAGGCGATTACAAACAAACTGATGCTGAAAAGCGAACGCATGTTGATTTTAGTAGCGCGCTGACGATACAAAATAATATTGAAAAGCGCAGCCGGTTTGTTCGTAAAAGCGATAAAAAAAATAAAATAGTGAAAAATTTACCAACCTCCGGCCGAATTCAATCGCTTAACCAAGGGTTGAGTTCGTCGATAAAAATTCGACGTTCCGCAGACCCGACGATCTTTCGGCCAGATTGAAAGCAATAACCCATTTGGCATGGCCAGTCAATCGACAATAGCCAAACGATGTCAAACCGTATTTTTATTCTTTTTCATTTATTTTTTTTGTCCTCATCGGATGCACTGTCTCGGGTCCGACATTTCCCTTGTTACCTCGCACTATCGATTGATATCATTCGAGAAAATAATAATAATAATAGGAACGAATATTGTCCGCCACGGTTGATGAAATATATTCGACACAATGGCGCGTGCCCTCGTCCATAAAATCATTCGAGACTCTCATTTCGAAACAAAGCTCGTCCGAGCGATAATTTTCCATCGATGACAATTACCGGCCGACTCACTGGAAATCATCAGCCATGAAGATGCAAGCCGTCATTAATGGTAATAAAATAAAAAAATAAAAATAAAAAAAATTAACAACTTATTAACATGTATGAAATAAAAAAATGTACGCTCCACCGCGTAAATGAAGGAAATAACATGTGCTCCTCAGTCCGATTGATTGATCTAAGTCCCATCAGAAAATAACCCACGAAGATGAATTTTCAATCGTCGAAAACAATCACCTTATTCCCTCGAGTTGACATCTCCCAATGGAGAAAACACATAACAAAATAATCATACAACTAACATCGAATAAATTATTCAAAGTCACGCAGTAGACGGCTGAAACAAACACGCGAACACGTGTTCACTAATTCAATTAATTAAACAAAGTCCTATCGAGTACGTAACTAACCGAGCGCGTTAATTTTCTATAGATGCAAATTACCGTCCGGTTCCGACGAAAGCATGGTTAATCAACCGCAAACGTTCAATAAACGAAAAGTCGAAATCACCAACATAATAGGCACGACGATAATAAAATACGAAACAGAAAAAAAAAAAATGCGTCTAAAAAAAATTAATGCCCTGTCGCATTGATAAATTATCACGGTGAGTGATAATTTTCAGGAACAAAAATAAGCGCCAGCTCTAATCGAAATAATCGTCCATCCTGAAATAACGTGAACGAATAAACAAAAAAGTAAATTTACGTCCCAGCGCATGTATAAAACAAAGGAGAAACACGTGCTATCTAAATTAATCGATAAATCCAAGTAACCGTCTTGGTGACATTTATAGAGAATTAGTGTCGAAAATAAATTGTCAGGAGGAAAAATACCGTGATGCGACATGGTCCGTTGCATCTATCGTCGCTATATATATATATATGTCAGTCGAGGTCCAATGTTTACAGTCAGCAATCGACGTGAAGTAGCTCCGGCGCCGTGAAGCACTGCTCGCAGACCGACTGTTACGGACATCCAAAAAAGTACAGTGAACGTTCACTCGTATTCAGTAACCTCCAAAAATTGATACGATTTCCATTGAAGGAAAAGAAAACAGTAGGTCCCTTCGTTAATAATCGTGGCAGAACATAATGAGTGTCGATGGCTCTTTGCCACGGTTTGGAATTAGCATTGGTTATAAAAAGTAATTTAAAATAAAAAAAGAAAAAAACTGTATCCACTTCCGCAATACCGTTTACTTCTTACTACAGCAGTCGATGTGACGTTGAATACCAAATAAAAATACTTGATAAACCCAAATACTATGAGCTAGGTTACTCACCGAGTGTTCTGTGTCGCTGGTTGGGTAAAATCGAGTTCTCGAATTAGTATCGAGGACGACAATCGTCGGAGATTTCGGCTCGGCGAGAAGCCGATCGGGACCCGACGGCTCGACGAGCGCCTCGTCAATGTTTTCCCCACCGTTGAAGCGTCGACGCTTAGAACTTCTTGGAAACACGACTCTTCTCGGAAGGAGTTCGCCGGGGACAAAAAAACTTTGGTTATGCTCGGCGTGTAGTCGGTAAACATAACACGTTTCACTCGGGCCGGTACGGGGTCGCGCGGCCGAGGGGTTCGGAACGGAAGATGGCGGTTTGACGCGACGAAGATCTTAAACCGAAATGGTATTTACACACAGGGTGCCACCGTGTCAGCGGCCGGCGCGCGACTGAGCGCTCCGCACTTTCTTCCCTCTGGCCGCTCCGGTACTTCTAACTGACGCGCCACAACCTCCCCCTTTTCCCTCTCGCTGCGCCGCGTAACGGTCGCTTCCCCTCGACGCTGGAACACGTGCTTGGCTCGGCTCGCAGCGCGCATGCGCACCACGTGCTCGAACGCTTTCGCGGCAGCTCTCGGAATGCGGAGAGCGCGACCCGAGAACCCGTCCCGCGTGGTTCCGGAATTCAGACACTTGACCCACATGTGCGAACGGGGCGCATCGTACCAGGAACACCGCGACTGCCTGTTTAACCCCGAAGAGATTTTTTTTGTGGATAAAACAAGAATCGCGTGATCTAAAAAAAACAAATACAACGAAAGAAGTGTCTGGATTTCGGGATCGAAACTCAAGGAATGAGAGTCGCGAGGGATGGGTCGTTGTGTGACGATAAAAATTGCGACATTAAGAAATATTATTTGAACGCAAGCGTCTACGCCTCATTTCGGATGTTATTTGCAGTATTTTTTATTTTTATCATGCAAAACAATTGCGCATGTATGTATAAAAAAAAGTTTTGTAAGCGTACATTTTTTACTGTGTAATCCACCAGTCTCAATAACCCGCTTGAAAAATGTTTTTAGAAATGCATCTGGCTGTGAAGCGAAGAAAGTTACGATTCGGTCGGAGCCGAGATGACGAGAAGTGAGGAATTGCTCTGGTAAGTAGACAATAATGTTGCTGTATGGGCGTAAAACGCGGGGATTACTTTCCGTCGTCGTTTCGCACTTCGGGGACCGTAGTCGGTATAAACATAAAAACATAGACCGGCAGAGGGTTCTTATCGTGCAGTAGTGGTGCATCCAAGCGCCGGCTTGCCCGGCCAGGGTTATCACGTACTTAATAAAGTGGATGTACGGTGCGCGTCTGGACGTAAAAGTCACCGTAATGGCGGAAGCGCGCGCATGCGCACCAGCAGAAATCGTATCTCAACGAGAGGGAAACTCGCGAGGAAGCCCGCGAGTGGGACGGCTCGCTCGTTCATTTTCATTCGTAGATCGTAAGCGCTGACTTACCGCTAGATGGCGCGGAAGTCGGAACGCGGGTTTGCATTGAACTTTGTGGCAAACGGACAGTTAAAGCTCCGCACGGACGCGCATGCACAGCCGTGCTGCCGGTTCTTGCTGTAGACTATTATATATTATTCCGCACTGAAACGATGTGTCCGGGAAAATTTATGAAATAATGGAACACGTTTCCCGCACCAAAACATCGAACGGTAAAATAATAATTTCGAGAGAGCACAGTTAACCCCGTATAAACAATGGACTCGTGCATGCAAGCAGTCCCGCGTGATGGCGCATGCCGAAATCAGTGTTTATTCATTGCGCACACCGGTATCGAATATTAGGGCGTTATTATCGAATGGTCGGGCTCGATTGCGTCCTGGAAAAGCGCATCCTGTCTGCGGTGAAGACTGATGGACAGAGTTGACAGGGAGACCGATCACACTGAATGAGACAAGTTGAAATCGTCGATTCTCAGTTTTTTGCTTCTTCGTCGAGGAAGCTTCGTTCAAATGACGGGGAAAAATTCGAGACTACTGAAAATGTGTTCTGAATGTACCAAAACATGGGAAAAGCGTATTTATGATTTGGGTCATTTTCTGCGCATGTGTTTGTGTGTGTGCGGAAAAAATGTTATTCCTATAATGCCTTGAGACAGCTTGAACTTTCAAATAAGAATTTGCGGGGTTGTTGTTGATATGACAATATCAATGTTTGGTTAAGTGTTTGGTTAAATGTTTCCGGTCATGATTTTTTCGAATTTTCGAAATTTCGAAATTTACTAAAAAATAAATCTGTCGGCACACCGGCTCTTACGATTTTCAAGGCGTTGGGGAAAAATTTTGTACGGGAAGGGACTTTGAGGCCAAGGATAATTATTTTTCTTTGGCAAAATTTAATTGATGAGATCTTGAATTTTTTTAATTATAATAAATAATAAAAATTAGTATTTTCTTTTTGCCGTGGGATTTCGTATCAAAGATTGCGTCCAGACTCGTATGAGTGATAAGCGTCGAATTTCCGATCAGTAGGTAACTCCAATATTTGTAGAGAATTTTTGCAGTGAATATTGAATAAATGTTTTTCGATTCTCAAACAGCGATAGTTTTCAGAAACGATTATTTTTGTTTATCGACAAAGCTTCATTTACGAGGAAGCTCGCAATGATGAAAAATGATTTTTCATGGAAGAATTTTCATCGACTCTCAAAATTTAAAAAAGAATAATACAACAGCTTTTTCAATAAAAATTCCTATAAACGAATTTATTTAGACCATCACACTGAGTGGGTCCCTTAATCTTACTCCTTATTTGCATTAAAAAAATTGTTAAATCTAAAAATCGTTGAATTGTTTCTCCTTGATTTTTCAAAGAGTAAAACTTGTAAAAAAATGTATAAAAAAAATTCAAACGCCTTAAAACGACGCGGACGATTGAAAAAAGGAAATATTTTCCAGGAGCCGTCTCGCTCTCTGTTTATCCATCTATCTCCAGTTACGCTAAGTCCAGACTCGAACCCGACTCCGAGGGATGGAATTTTGTCGATTTTGCGCTCGTCGTCTACCGGGTTGGGGCATTGGCCGAGCGATGGCGGCAGGTTCGAGATCACCCACTCTTCTCAGCTCTCTCGATTCCCCCTTCGCGATTCCGCTGTCCGACTGCTCGCCGTTCTCTTCGTACCTCTTCACAGCGCTCACCCATGAGCATCCGTGCGAGCTTTAATGCGCATAAAATATTCTATGCTTCCGAGCATGTCCAGCCGCACGGCCACATATTCTTTTTTATTTTTATTTATATAGATATATATATTTATATTTTTTATTTTATTTTTTATATCTTTGTATTTTCACTAACTCGTCACAGCAGGCTCTGTAAGGGCGTGAAGGGGCTGCATGGGGAACGAGTGGTCCGAAGCGACCGAAGCGACCGCTCATCCTTTTCACTCTTCCGTTGCTTTTATTCATTTTTATTGATTTCTTCCTCGTGACCATCTTTTTTCCTTCTTACTTTTCTTGTTTTTCTTTTCACGCATGGAGCATCTGTACGCCATCATGGAAATCCGGGTTATTTCAGCCTCCCATGAATGATTGATGTGCAGAAACCATATTGCGAGAGCATCGAGGCTCAAATTTTCAGTCGTGAGGGCGAGCTTTGAAACACGTAAGCATGCACGAATTTAAGTTTTATATAAATTTTGAACTCAAGTTTGATATTATTCATTAATTTAGGTTTTATTTTAGTTTTGAATTTATTTAATCTCGATATTGAATTTTAATTCGAGCGATCTTTTTTTTTTTTTTTTCCTACACTTTTACGTTAAAATCGGTCGGTTCGGCGAAATATTTCGTCGCTTTAATGCGCGAGTCCTCGAGCCGACGCGGTGTGTCAAGAGTCGAAGAAGTCACGGCAGAGGTAGCCGCGTGAGCGGGAATCAGGAAAAAGAAGACGGAGTGTAAGACCACAAGGAGAAGCTAGGAGATGGGAGCGGAGGAAGCGTAAATCACTGTTTTCTCTCAGCTCCGTAGCTGAGGCGCAAACGTTCAAATTCCTGGTCGCAGATTGCGGCTTGTGGATTACGCCTAGGCCGTAACTCACGGCGTATCACATCGCGACCAGAAAGAATGAGGAGAGCGGATGTAGACGGTGGAAAAAAACGCGGAAGAAGAGAAAACGGGAACGCGCGACTGGTAGCGAAGGAGAAGGGCGTGACGCGGAGGGAGAGGGAGTTAGAGAAAGAAGAGAAAGAAAGAAAAGAGATGAGGAGGAATGACGGAGGACCGTAGGCGTGGAGGGCACGAGAGATGGCCGAAGAAATAGGGATGTAAGGGCAGAAAAGGAGCGGTTCGCTGAGCGGATTTTGCACACGTCGTACGGTCTGACCCCGATAAGGCGCCGGAAGAGAATAGTCATGAATTATCATAAAAAAGACTTTATTCACTCGAACGACTGACGACAAAATCTTGTCCGTCAAACGCTAATTGAAATGAGATGTACGGGATACACTTTAATGTCCCAGGTTCAACGTGAAATTTTGAAGAAAAAAACTAATCGACTATCTGATTCAGATAGCATTTTGCCGACAATCAATGCTGACGAATTTCAGGAGCATATTATCGGTAAGTTTGCTCGGAATTAATTTTTATATTCCGAAATTTTCATTCAAAAGTTTCGAAAAAATTCATGTACCTATCTGCATTTCTTCGATTTCGTGTGGTACAGCTCATGGATGATCAATTATCCGATTATACGGTATTACGGATTTTGAGACCAGCTGCGTCAGAAAAACCGCTTAGCCTATAATTTTTTTATTTTTCCGAAATTTCAGATATAAATTCTTCGCTCGAAACCTCTCAATCCAGGGGTACGGAAAAGTATGAATGATTCATGTTGCTTCATCGTCGAATCTATACGACCCATCTACCCTGCCGAGAGCTATCCCATCTCATAAAATTCAAACTCCATAGCTGGCTTCCGTAACTGCGCCTCCCTTTCCACTTCGGTGGCTTCGACTTGCTATTTTTTTACACTCTTTCTTTTTACCATGTAAATGTCACAGTTCGTCGAAGAAACGCGGCGTTCATTGCGTCAATGATTCTCCGGTTCACAGTCGTTCTATCCAGCTTGCCGACCGTATAGGCAGTACTTTCGGTGCCGGTGGCACAAAATGAACTCACGGTGTACGTGGATGCGCGTAAATAAAAAACCGCCAACTCCATTATCGCAGTTCATGGGACTCGAGCGTATAAAACGCGACTGGCGCTGATGGCGCTGCAAACTCGAACGTATCTTCGTGACGAGAGCAAACGGCAATACACAACAACAAAAACATATTAAAGTAACAATAAAAAAAATAAAATAGTATATTTGACGCTGCGGCGTTCGGCGCATGAATGCCGCAAATATTCGCCAGCTCGGCTGCGAACTTCCGGCAACTACGAGCGTTAAACACATCGTCATATTTGGCGGTACGATCCTGTTTAGCCATTGACCATTGCCGAACCGGCAGCCGCAGAGTGCATCAGAGCAAAGTGCATCATCCGCGGATCGTACGGCCGGCGCATAACACCGACGAACATTCCGCGTGTCGTGCCTCATTACAAAATTTACGCTTCAGAAAATACAACCCCAACCCCTCTCGGCAGGGTCGGTGCGTGTTTCCCACGAACGTTTCAACACGTCTCTCGAGTCACGCCTCAGCGAAATCTTTTTTCATTCATAATTTAATTTACACTTTTTTTTGTTCTACTAATGTTTTTTTTTTTCTTTTGGTTTGCCTCGCCGAGCTTTACATAAACGGAGTGAGCCAAAGCTGACGCTTTATGTGTAAAGTCCCGAAGCGAGAGACCTCTCCAGGAAATTGCCACTTTAACGATTCTCACGGGCATGCCATTGATGCTTCGGTGGAGAGGCGGCGATGTTCATGCGACACGATATATTAGCGCTGCTTTCATCGGAGGGTTGTTCACCTGGAGCGTGAGACTCACCCTTTCAACAGCTCCGGTAAGAAACTCCGTGCTACGGAGTTAGTATTGACTTGTCCTCGAATTATTTATGCATTCTGAGGACGGGAGAGAGTTGAGTTCCGTGTGCTCTGTACCCTGAAAACAGAATGGCAATAGCGCGTCAAGAGGATTCGTACAAGCAACATACGACGATCCATTATCCTAATGTGCGCAGCAGCTTCAGGATCGATATTTCGGTACTGCGCTTCCGGCATCGCTGGTCCATCATCGTCTGTTGACGGCTAATCATTGACGGGTGTCTTGTTGGCATAGAAAGCTTGTGTCGGTTGATTGATTCATCAAAGTTTCGACAGTGTTTTCCATGTTGAGTGGCCGATGTCCCAGAAGCACTATTCAAATTGTTCAGATATTAATTCAGGACATACCGTTTTGTGACCTTTTTTTTTTAGTGAACTTCAATAAAATCAAAGTCGTGAGAAACTCTGGTTGAAACATTTTCAAGTGTCAGTTCAAACATTCTACTGTGGAACTGCCGTACTAAAAATTGCCGCCGATTTATGGACGTCGCGAGCGTTTGAAACGTGGGCATGTGCATTCAGGCATCGATTGTTCGATCAACCGATAGGAATCCAAGCTTCGCGGTGCATTTATCGAACAACATTGACGAATTCGAATGTGCACGTGACATCCGATGATTCATTGTCCTAATGTGAGCAGCACCGTTCCGTGCAATATCTCAGGTGTTTGTCCTCAGCAACACTTCCATCAGTTCCCTGGTAATTATTAGCGAGTTCGTTGTTGGCATGAAGCGCTTGTATCGATTCATTTGATCACAAATACTCGCCGATATTCGGTTGTTCGTTCGAGCGCTTCAACTTCCCTCTTCTTGTTTCAACTTTCTCCCATACTTTTTTCCTCTCGATTGGACACGCACTTGTATGATCGAAGCCGAAGGAACGAATTCCATCGATCGTCACATCTGACGCGAAACGCAATCTCGTTGAAAAGTCGAGGATGAACATGCTTACGTGCAGATTCTGCGGCTACTCGCCGGAGTAACAGGATCAGTCGAGAGTTGGGGGAGAGCAAGCGTGCAGTGCTGGGACATACGTGGAAACGAGATTTCACGCTGCTTCACCGGCGGAATTACGGCGTCGTAATGCCAATGCGGAAACGGATAGAGAGTCTGATGTTCGGTTGGAGCCGGAATGTGGTGGCAGCCTGAGAGATCGTTTCCGCGGCTGTCAGCGACCTTTTGAGTTTGTCAGGAGAAATCATGGCACGTCTTCCTAAGACGTCCTTTGATCTGTGTCCGGTATCAAAGTTGACGCTGGAAATGGTGTTGCGGGTTTTTATCCTGATGTCCCAAGCGTTCCAGGCTGCTTTACTTTACCCTCGTCCTTCCTCCTTATCCGATACTTATTGAAGAAAAAAAAAAAAAATGATTTTAACGAACTTCATATTACAATTCTACGAAATTATTTTGTACCGTGCACCGTTAGCGATATCTGACATCTTCGTAGGCGCTATTCTTAACCATTTTACCGAGTCCACATGATTAATTTACCAGAAAACGGGGTGAAAAATTATCGCGCTTACTGATCAGAATCTTGACGATTAAAACTGAAAATGCTGTGGATTAAATGTTCCCGAATAAAAACTAAAGATTTCATCAAACATTTTTTTTTTATATGGTATATAAATCCATTTGATCACCAGAATATGCCAGTATTACTCACAAATAAAACAAACAAATTACCATATCTTCTGCTTAGAAATATTTATCGGTAAAGTCATATTCTTGGTAAAATTAGGGGGTTTTCAGGAATTCGTCTCATATACTCGATACCAAAAATTACCACATTTTGCAGCCGAATGTGTCGAGTAAGAATGTTTGCCAGGATAACGTTATTATTTCTGTATACCCAAAAATTCTTACGGTACTTTGTCAGATTTATAGAAATTTCCGAGTGAACCTTCACGCCGTATAGATGCCTACGTTTCTGATCAAAGCGTACTTTCAAGCACTTGACAACCCATTGATTAATTCACGAGAGAGAAGTGACTTGTCCACCGGCTTGCAGCGCGCCCCAAGCGAATTAAAATCGCAAAAATCGTCGCGCAGCTTTGACAGACGGACAGACGCGATCTTTGCTATCACCGAGTGGCCTCGGATCAGACCGAACGAAATTCGTTGAATTGATTATGCGCCGTTCTCGGTGACAGGCTGGCAAGAGACGGGATGAGTTTCCTTTCGATCAACCGTACGCTCGGAACGTCTCCTGCCGGTGCACACCCGGGGAAATGATTAATGGTCTTATCGCCGAGCGCACCAATATCGCTCATATAAACCAAGTGACATTTCTCTCCCGTCTCCTATCAGGACACTTCGAGAGCACGTTCGACGGATCATAATATTGGCCTCGCGATCGATTTACGTGCTCACATTCACGTGCATATCTGATGTGAGCGACCTTTTATGAGCTCGTATACATGTTTTATTTCTCTCGGAGATTGACCGAACAAAGCCGATTAAAAAACGGTGTCACGAGCACGAAAGTTTACTCGAACGATTTTTGGGGCGAGTGTCCTATCGCGCATCGAATCGTACGTGATTTTCGATGGAATTCGTCGATCACGATTTATAATTATTTGGAAGTTATTCGTCGATATTAATACCGCATGCGGAACAGTATATAAAGTGAGACATTTCTCGTTCCGTTCATCATTGCAATTTGGCAATCAACGAAAAAAAAAAAACCTTCGATCATGGTCGGACGAAAAATCATTTGCTTCATCGTTCTCGTCATTGCCTTCGTAGACGTAAGTTCTACTTCTACTATTCCCTATCTGGATTGACCCAATCGTGACAATAATTTATGTGCCTTTGTAATAACGCTTGTATGTAATTTTTCTGTGTCACAGGTTATTCAGTGCGGTGTTGTGTGCGATGCAATCAATAGGTTTGACCTCTCGAAACTTCCGAATTTCGTGCAAAGAGGTGTAACGGCGTCACAATCTATCAGGGATAGCGTAAAAACAATGATCAAAAAAGAGGCAGCAGAGGCTGTGGTCGGCGCTGTAATCGATAGCTAAAGGTAGACCTTCGATTTAAGGTCGCGGAACTCGGTGTGTTCTCATAAACCTATGTGCAACAACGACTTGGCTCGTCAATGGTTATCAAAAAAAATGTAATAAATCAAATAAAAAAGACAAATGTCTGTCGCATTGATTGACTTGATTTTCTCAGTACATTTTTTTTCGACTGCCGCGTCGCTCGTCAGTGGATCAAAAATTTAAATGCAATTCTGTTATGAGAACAAAAAAATGGCTATACGGTAATTATGGTGAATATGGCCCACGCCGATTACAAGTCTTCAACCTGAAAAAAAGATGTATAAGAGCACGTGTGGTGAATATGGTCTAACCCAATTATTTTATATTCACTGTTTTGACTCTGAACATGTTTCGGCGAAAAAATTTGAGTCTCGTTGTTGTCAAAATATTCATTGCTAAATACTGCGATGCCGGTCGCCGGACCGCTTTATAGCTCGATGGAATTCCGTCGCGTTAGGATTTCGCGAAGACGCGGGGAAAAGTTTTCCCGGTGAATGCGCCGAGGTCTCTTTGGCTTCCCAGCGACGTGCTCGCGAAAAAGTTTTTGCAACACGAAATGTATAAATATATCGTGAGGCTGTCGCGAGTCGCGCGTGCAAAAGAAGAAACAAAGTTGGGAGTCGCGGTAAGGACGGTCGGTACGTGTGTGCGATACTTTCGCACTTCGCTGATGTGCACATCGACATCGTACACACGGCATGCGCGGCTGCGGGATGCACTCGACCGAGGTATTTTCACTCTCCTTGCAGAGTCACCGCGTGCGCGCCGCCGAGTATTACGAAGATAAATCCAGTAGCCGAGAGCCGGAAGTTGCACCGAGATAAACCACCGTCCATTTGTTCAACGCCACAGGCACGAGTTTGTCGCGGCAAGTAGTCTCCTCTGTCCACCGGTTACCCACTTTATCCGGCGTACTTCTCCCACACAATTTCTCGTGCGCAACCCTATAAACTTTAATGGTATCTATTTCGCGACGCGTGGCTCAGCAGTCCAGCCGGATTGGACAAGGAGCTCGAGTGAGTATATAGCACTGTTCGATCGGAGCAGTTTATTCGGGATGAAACAAATATGGGTGAAGAGTAACCATCTTTACACTTGTCGGGGTCCGAAAAGTCAAATATTTGAAAGTTATTGGTCGTTCGGAAATTTTATGATACGCAGACATTTTATGGTGCCAGTTTGATGCAAGCAATTTCTTTGGGATTAACATCGACCGAACGATTAATAATCGTTTGGGAAGATAAAGCTCGAGTCCGAGTCTTGCATTGATCTGTGAACCAAAGCCGAAGCAAGAATGTATCGGGAACAACAAAGCCGGATAAAGTTTTTCTTATATTCCTCCCTAACTTCCTCTTCCGCAAAGTTACATCACCTCCGCGCTGCTCGCGCGGAGGTGCATTTTCATTTGGAAAGTTTTGAGAAAGCGATGAAATTATTATCGCAGAAATGGAATCGATAATACAGCGGCACGAGGTAGACGGGAACGAGCTCCGAGGAAAATACCGAACAATCAATGTCAGCGACTTTGTTATATCCTGTCGTCCTTGCCTATTAATTCACCGATCTTATTGTACGGTGGTTATAATGTGCGGGGCATGGCGATGCGGTGCAAGATATGCCGTACATGCGTTGCGAGGAAACATGAACGAGCATTTGCAACGAACTGGTGCAATGTCGACGTGTCGGGGAGCAGCATTCCGAGGCGCGCGAACGCACTGTTCATGCTCGCACGAGCATTACCGACAGGGTAAATTACTGTCGACGAGGAAGGCCGCTCAAAATGTGCGACGTTCCGTTGACATTTGGCTCACACTAGCATTGCGACTATTTTTTCACTTCCTTGTTCTTTGCACCTCGTATGGTCGGCGAGGCGATGCATTGGAGAAAACTTCAGCAAACGATCTCAAAAATGCTCACAGCGAGCGTTATCGATTCGAGTGATTCGCAACGGGTTGGCTCACTGCGAAGCCTTCGATAACCGTCCAGTATCAAATTGTGAGACCATCGTGAGAATATCTTGAAAGAAACAAGCGTTACTGCACTATCGACGATCACCGATCGGCCGGTGCTGCCTTTGACGTCAACACTTCACCTCAGTCAGCCCAACTATTCCGTTAACCTCAACGGCGACTGCGGGAAGAACTGCAGGAACAGCGGAAACAGCGTGTGGACCTGCGACGACCACGGGTCCTGTTTAGGGTCCAATCACTGCTGTGGTTGTTGCACCCGCTAATTCCGAGGCCCCGGAAACGGCGATCGAACCGTCGGTCGCATCCGCCACCGTAGCGGATCCTCGGGAAGGAGCTTTGATCAAGACGGTGGCGCCGGAAGTCCCGGTGATTACAGCCGGACCTGCAAAGTTAACATTGAACACGAGCAATTTGTCAGTGATTCTGATTATCGAAGCGGCATCGAACCATCGGGCCACCATTCCAGTAGCCGATCACTACCTTGGTCGGTGCCGCGAACGGGCTGATCACCGATGGCAGAAGCGGCGCTGGATCCGCCGGCTATGAACGGTCCAGCGACAGCCTCTCGGATGACCGTAACACCGGAACCCGGTCACGTGACGGAAGTCGCCATCGGTGCTGGATTCAAACCAATTGCGAGCGGTGGTAGCCAGACGAGCGTGGCAACCAAAGGGCCGCCGGTGATAATCGCACCTGTTGCTGATGATACCAAATCCACGGATTCATTACACGGACAGACGCTCCCATAGACTGCGGAAGCAAGCAGCATCGATACTACCAACTAATACACGCAGTTTAGAGTACATTGCGATAAATCACTGTACAAGGTTTTTAATAATGGGGAAGAGCGGTGCAAAATAGGACAGTGGGGCAAAACAAAAAACGTGGAACCACGCTCCATTTTCCAATAACTTTGGATAGCGGTAAGTTAGGTAAAATGGTGTTGAAAATTCGGATTTATCGTTGGTACAAAATTGGGTATTCAGAAAATATTTGAAAAATGAGTTTTACCCTCGCTGTCCCTTTTTATTCCTCTGTCGTAATTTGCCCCGCGCTCGTCTAATACTTTTGAAAACAGAGTACACACGTCGATTGGGGTATTAGGAAGTGTATAACTACTGGCGCGAGCAGAAGCAGTCACAATGTCAGATACATTTCAATTCAAATCGCGACGTTAATTTATCATCATCACTATCATGGTTTTTCTCTACTATTCTTAGATTTTTTATTTCTTCCTAATTATTATTAGGCGAAATGTTCACCGGTCAGGTAATTTAACAAGTATCGGATGTACGAAATCGCGTTTGTTATTGATATTGATATGGAATTCTTTTTTATTTACTCTTCGGGAGCTGAGAGGTGAACGTATTTATAAAAAAAAAAAAAAACTACAAAAAAAAAACGATATTTGCCCCCAGGGATGGCTTTATCGCGTGGTAGCGCACGGCGAAGCGATGGAGAGGAACTGTGGAAGGTAGAATGGCTTTTTTCTCTCTAATATTAAACCGTCGGGGAGGAGAGCGCGAGGTAAACGTTATTATAAAAGCGTCGCTCGTTTTATAGCCCTCTGCAGGCATAAGTAGCTGGAGTGCCTGTTGTACTATAATAAACTCTGAACCGGGTTACGGACCGGTGTGTCTATACATGTATAGAATAATGTGGACGGAGTTGAAAGTCGACTTCGATAGACCCAAAGCTCTAAAACTTTTGGATACGCCGTCAGCAATAATTTAGGTATAATTATTTCAAGCCATCTGATGAGGACGTAGAGTACGTTGGAGAATCCGGCATGATGAAATGTGTTGAAATAAGAATATCGACGACGCCCCAGGTTAATTGGATCGCCATAATTCCGGTGGATGAAATTTTCGGTGTCACCGCATAGTTCGCATGTTGTTCGAAGGTACGTACAGAATTGCGGAATTACTATCGAAATCTTTCGCATTGTGCACATAGTTCAAGGGAGTAGCAGCGACCCCATGATATAGTGCACATATTCGATTATATAATGCAAACGTATGAGAAAAGGAAGTGGTTGGATTAACTAAGCGCGGTGACATAGTTCAAAGACGTCATGTGATAGACCAAAGATGTTTGTTTGTATTAAAATATTTTGAATTGACTGAAGCCTGCAATCGTGACAGCTACATCAGAGATAAACTAAAAAAATTATTAAATCGAAATTAATATTTATTATGCTAAGAAATTTCGGTCAATGACCAATTCGCTTGACATAAAAAAAATAAGCAAGCAAAAAATAGAAGTTTCATTGTAAGAGAGATTAATAAGTGTCTTTCAACGCTGGATATTAATTTTTATTAAATACATATTTATTTAAAACGAGTAAGTATTGAGAAAAAAATTGAGAAATTTTTCTCACCTGAGAAAAAAATTATTGTCCTGGGTGTATTACACTCGATATTCTATTCAAAATTTCGTAATCTTATTTTTAACGATTTATCTCATAACCGTGTAGGACCAACGTCCGCAACAATTCACCTTTTACAGGGCAAATCATACGACACGCCTGCGTCTACACCTGCGCTGTCATGATTACGCATTTCAGTCACGTTAGGATAATTGGACGTGACGAGCGACAGGAGTGGCCATCACTTTCGTACCCGAACGAGCTATGCACAGCGTCATAAGCTGAATGCGATGTAGCTGTTGTGACAGCGAGCTACGGTCATCGCCAACAAACTCCGATCTGCGTGTCACGCACCGGTCACGTATTTCCGCACGCGTTTCTGTGTCATAATCAATTAAAAATGTTGGTGTACTCGAATACTGTAGATTTAGTTTGTTGTTGTTTTTTTTTTATCACCTCGGTGGTTTTTATCACCGCACACGAATACGTTTTTTGGCGACGTTCAAAAATAAATAAATGGATAAATCGAAAAACGAACGAGAGGAGAAAAAATTTATATGGTAAAACCCTGAAGTGCCAATATTTTCGGCGCACGCTTTGATCTCTCGTGCGCTATGAAATTCGATAAACGAAGCTGCGGCTTTAGTCGCGAGCCCGCGCTCACCATTCTCTTTAAACCTGGTTCTACCCGGATGCACTTAATTTCTTCCGGCGCTGCAAGGGCGTTTCTTCTTTGTTTTCAACCTTCTTCTTTTCTTATGCGTTTTCCCTTTCGCTAACACTAAAAATCACGCCTCGCCCGTTACCTTAGCACCTTCAACTTTCCACGAAGCGAGAACCATCTCGGTTCGACACACTCGAGAATCCGAGAGAAAATACCGTCTTCATCCTTCCCCTAACCACTCCGAGTGCAAATATCGTACGACGGTGAAAACAGATCTTTGTCACGGGATGCACCGACGATGCAAAATATTTTTTCTTCGAGCTCACTGAATTTAACTCGTCGAATTGCCGGTTCACTAAAGTTTCAATATAAAACAATGGGAGGGAAAAAAAAAGTATCACCAGCCCTATCATGATTCCTTACCATTGTCTGCGCGTCTCGTAGACAAAACTCCGAGCCCGAAACGACTGTGAACTCTCGATGGGACTGCCCATAATTTTATACATCATGGTTTGCAGAAATCAAAGATTACCCGTCGGCCAACTTGGAGATAACAGCATTGAACTTGAATCTATGATTAAACACTCTTTGTGAATGTTGCTTCCATTGTTCCAGTCGTCGCGAGACCGAGACAAATTGCATTCGAAAGTACAGCTGACTTCCTTGAATTAATAATTTTTTTATTTCTCGCGCGCGATCCGTAGCGTGAATAATTTCGCGGTGTTTGATCGGCGATCGTCCGTCGATTCGTTGAATCCGATGAATTCGGGCAAATTTTTAGGACACTTTAGTTGTTATCTGGGTTGATTCATCCGGATTACCGTCGCCGCGATATTGTTCCCCAGCGGGCCGATACGGCGTGAACGGGCGCCGCGAGTCCTGTCGTTCTCCACGGCGTTACAATTAGAATGCGCTTTCTGATGCAACGACTCGTCGAGATGGAATAAGGGGACACCCAAGATCCAGTTTCTCGATTTACCAATCGCCGATCTCCGCGGCTACTTCACCTGGGTGTTAAATGTTATCGTCAAAGTTACGTGTATGTGTGCATGTGTGAGTGTGTGGGTGTGGAGTCTGCTATTCAAAAGTCGCTATCAGGGTGAAGTCGATCGGTGATACGGGGGAAATGAGCGGGTTTTCCTGAACATCGGCGACTGGTATAAATGCTTGTTGCGAACACAGGGTGGACATCAGTAACTACTCATTGACAGTCAAGAGCTGAACTCTCCCAAACCAATCAACATGAAATTCCTGGTAAGTATTTTCGTACTATTGTAAAAGCTTGATGTAACTTGAGACTGTTCTTGCGTATAGAATTTTGCAAAAAGCCATATTTTTTTGAATAAAATTATTCCTCTTTTCTTCTGAACGTGTATGCATTTTTTAAAGATTTTTCCATCAACTTTGATCTGTTTTTGTATAGTAAAAATGGGTGGGAATTCACAAAATGCAGAATGAATTTTTTCATATAAAATAATTTATACGTATTTAGGACAATGAACGAAGCATTTTCATCTTCAAAACGTTACGTTTCCCGGAGAATTGTTGGACAATTTTTATTTTCATCAATTAAAAAAAATATATTTTGCAACTATTATTATCAAAAATTGTTAAATTCATTACATCTTATATGCTTGTTTTTTTTTTATTGTTGCGATATGTTAGCAATTTTTTCTGTTTTCTCGAAACTTATGTGAACTGAACACAATTCGCAAGGACTACCTTAAAAATATAAAAAATGCGACAGAAAAAATATTTTCGCAGATGTCTCGAAGCGCCTGCGACATTGGTTGAATAAATAGTGCATGCTGTTTATTGGGTATATTTTGGAAAACTTATCCTCGTACCAAAGATTAAGAACAATACGTAGTCAATTTCTTCGTCTGTTCACGTTTGTAAAATTTTTTTTTATTCCCAGTTTGTCCTCCTCTTCGTGGTGGTCGCTGCTATGGCTAATCCCGAGAGGGAACGTCGAGGTCTGCCGATCCTCGCGGCGCCTGCTGCTGCCATCGTCACGCCTGTCCTTCGCGCTCCGTTGCTGACTGCTGGACACGGTGAGTTACTTTTTCGTTTCTGCTATTTTTTTATTCACTTTTTTTTGTAACGCAAAAAAAATTATAGTAAGGTGACAATCCAGAAAAATGTTCTTCGTGGCGCGCGACAAAGAACAAAAGCATTTACCGACTTTTTGTATTTTGCAGGATCTGCCATTGTCGCTGGACCTGGTCTTGTCGGCAACGGATGGGGCGCCCGCTCGATTGTCTCTCCTGGAATTTGGGGTTGATTAACTGCTAACGATACGACTGACCGGCATGTCAAACACTCGTCCACTTGCAATGCGTCCGTCGTTTACGAGGGTAAACGATGAAATTCGTTTATTCCATCGTGTATCAATTTGTAAAATCAGATTGTTCGCGGAGCCTTTTTAGTCAACTTTCGAAGCTTCGTCAAGCAAAATCATCTACTGCAACAATATATTTTTTGTGATGTACATATTTTAAAATCCTACTAATTCATGAAAATTTTCGGCTGAAGATGGAACGAAAAATTTATCAATTATTTTGCGATAACAATTAAATGATTTGGTAATTTAATAAAGAAAATATGAAAAATACTCTCCTGTGCATAATGTTTGTTTGATGATTTTCCAAATAAGATTACCCCAAGTATGCAGAGTAAAACATAAAGGTGAGATAACAGTGGAAGTTCGTGACTAGCGATAAAAATATATCGGACAGAGATCTGAATCACCGGTCGAAAAAATTTAGGTCCAACTTACGGTTTTTGAGAAATAATTTGGAATTTTTGGATTTATCAAATAGCGATATCTCGGCGTTCCGATCGAATTATGATTGCAATTTTTTGCTTCCTGACAGAGGAAGCGTTGTTTACAGAAGATGATGGATATGTCGCGCTTGGAGAAGCTCGATGAACAATTATCATTCAGATTTTTTGAGTACAAATCGAAAGGGCAAAAAAAAATCCGGCAGTTTTTACGAAAAAAGTCCATCACGACAGCAATGGCGAACAAGCTTGAAATTTCAAATGTTCATATCGTTCCTAATAACGTTCCTTTATTCACGAAACTTCTATAAGAAAGTATTTTTTGAATCATTACGTTCCTCATTAGGTAAAGTTCGCACCAAGTACGATTCTACATTGAAAAATATTCTGATGCATTTAATGACGTACGCACCTTAAAATTATTTGTACTGTTAACAAACTTTTTTTTGTCCACATAAGTTCGCAATTATTTTCTTGTTGATTTTTCAACAATATATTTATAAACGAATGAATTGACAAGAGAATAATTGGTACAACATTGGTACAAATTTTACTGTGTAGCTGATCATAATCATTTACTTCGACGGAACTCTTCCAACTGTCGAAAAATTATTTGCAAAATTATTTTAATATTCTTCATAGTAAAAGTTTATCTTTCATCTGCTTATTTAATTAATTACAATTACCGTCTTCCCGTATAATAGACGACTCTTTCGATTCGTAAGAGTGTGGATCGCTCGGGTGGAAGCACCGAGGGTTTGCCAATAGCCCAGCAGCCTGTGTCGTGAGGGAACGAAGCAGGAGGGTTTAAGAATGTAATGGAAATATCTACGGTTCGGTGGTTCGATCAATGAAATTCCAGGGAAACGTAAAAGTTCGAGGCGGAGAGGTTGTCTGGTCGGAAGAGCTCATCGGAGTTGCAGTGGCAACAGCGTCCGGTACTGATCGATCGTGCAAATGCGAGGAAACGCGTCGAGAGCCATTACAACTTTTCAATCGAGTGTTGAAGTAGGATTGTACTGGTTGAACAGAAACGTCGAAAGTGACGATAAAAAAATGTTAAGTACACGTGAGATGGACGAATTGGAAATGGAATAATTAAAGGAGTAACTAGAAATATCGTTCGAATGAGACGTTATTGTATTGAGAATTGTTCGCGAGCCAGTGTTTACAGAGTATAGTTAAAATAATAATTCGCTAGAGTATTCGTTCGAATATTTTGATGCTTGTGAAAATCTGTCAGAAATCAGGTCCTTGATTTTTCGCCGTAAATTTGATGTTCTCCACCGGATGGGAATGACGGGCTAGTCGGTTCCGCCAGGTTCATCGAATCCCCGAACGGACGGTCCTGAGCAGTTGCAAGACCAAATCTACCAAATTCCATGAGCACCTAGAATTCCGGCTGCGGAAATAACCGTCGCGGTACCAGCGTGTCCAGGCGCGACAATCGCTCCGGATGGTCCGGAAACAACTGCAGCTCCTGCAATCCAAATTGGATGACTTTTTGGTTGGTTATCGGAAAAACGCCTGCCATCTCACCAATGGACTCTTTTTACTCTATCGAAAATCCATTTAAAGAAATGACGGAAGTTCCATGGCATACACAGGTGAAACATGTCGGGAGAGTTTGAAAACAAATGAGAGAGCGAGTTAATCGTATAAATTAACGTATCCAAATTTCGTATTAGCACGATTCAGATCGGTATGGAATTTCGATATTGCACTCACCGGCAGGTGGTCCAACGACCGCAGCGGCACCGGCGTTAGGACCAATTACCGCGGTGCTCGGAGCCGCAGGTCCTAGGACAGCGACGGACGGAGCAGCGGGTCCGATGACGGCGGTTGCGGGCGCAATACCTCCGAGAACAACGGCTCCATCGTGGCCAAGACCCCCGAGTCCCCAGCCCCAACCAAGCGAACGGCGTTCCCGCTGAGGCGTGGCGGAAGCCACTGCGACTACCATGGTGACGACAATCTGGGTTCATAAAAAACAGCGCGTCAATACGACCGTTCTCGTGGCACAAGAAATCGAGTCTCAAAGGTCTCCGAAGCAATTGGGCATTTCGAAATGGTTGACTTATCATTTCGCTAATTTATTCTTCAACCCGCCATAAGGTAGAAGAAACGACAACGATCCAGCCAGATTTACTCAGCCGTATTTACGACATTGAACCAAACTCTTTATCGATCTGGTCATTCAGCCGCGGCCACTTTTGTCTAGACACTTAGGTTCAGTGACAAGGGACGCAGCTTCTGACTCATGTCCCTCGTCGGTTTCGACTTACCAAGAACTTCATGACTGATCCGGATGCTGTTCGTTGATCGAGCTGAGTGCTGCTGTTGACCGTTGGCGTTGACTGATGCTCAACCCTCTGACGCCTCGGCTTTTATAGAACAAACTGCAGGCGACCTTTGACAATAGCCTTCGCCGTGTGTAGATTTAACCCCCGTACCCATTAGCGACTCGTAGCGGTGGTGGCTGCGGTGATGATGATGACATCGCGGCTACTGCTTTATCTCGTACTGGGTGTGGTCGATTACACCGTGGTTAACGGGAATACGAATGCAACGAGGAAATGCCGGAACCACGCTGCAACGACGCGCCATCTTTCCCGAGCTTGCCGTAGGCTACGCGGGTAATTGGTTTCTTTCTTTGCGTGGCTGCTCTAAGGTCGCAATGGCGGATCGGCATTGCGAGGCGATGGAGCAGATGATGCGAACGCATTCGAAATACACGGTTATAATCGCGCCGCGAGGGGGGACAAAAGTTTCTGATACAATTTAAAAAAAATGTACTTCGATCCTCGTCTTGGATCGTTTGAATATTTCCTTCGGTGAGACGACGTTTAGAGCCACTTTTCATTCGCAATTTGTAACCCACTCTGGTGACCCATTTACTTTTTCAGCCGACGCAACCTACGAAGTCAGCTCTCCGATGCACAACGCAATGGCGCTCGTTATCATGGAAAAATAACCATATTTGTCGCATTTATCGCTTTGCAATCGTCGCACCCCTGGTTCACGCTCGGAGAGCGACGAGTCTCACGGTTAGCTCTCGATCGATCCAGCAATAAAGCGCGACGCTTGCGGTGAATATGACGGGTCACTGAATTTCGTTACGGGAAAATTAGTTCATCGATTTAATTGAATATCGGTAATAATTGCCTATCGTTCACGCGTCGCGAGCTGGTATTACGCATTGGTTGCGTTTTCCTCGCTTCGCCGTTCTTTGACCGGCTATGCCGATTTTTTCCTGAGCGCTTTACGCTTCGAAAAGAGAACAACACCCGAGAGAAAAATTTAATAATGCGGATGTGTATTAAAAAAAAAACATCAAAGCACCATGCTTTGATGGTGGGGAGAAAGAACGTATTACGTTTGGTTTGAATTTTTCGGTTTTTCGACCAAAATAATTATCGGGCTGGGGAAGTCAACGAGCAGCGGTGGTCGAGTGATCGCGCCGTTAGCGGGGCGAGGCGGTCGCGTTGTCGTATTGGACAATGCGGAGCAAACGGACCCTACAAATGCGTTGCCGGTTCTCTCGGTCGCCTGAACGTTTCGTTGGTAACACGAGTGGACCAATCTGTGGCGATCGACGGGGCGTGAGAGAACGTCGAATTAAATGCGAATCGTCGGTGGCAACGTTTTCCGTGCCAGTGACGAAGCTGTTCTATTATATCGCAATATACTATATTCGCGATTGTAGGTTGCGCACAGAGAATCGCTGCAGTACATCTTGTCAATCGAAAACGTGTTCAACGAGTCTCGGAATCATTCGCCGTGCTTTTATTGCACGCACATATTTTCGGGTCCGCCACTTTGTGAGCGAGCGTTTTTTTGTTTTTTAATTAAACTATCGTCTATCCAATGGGAAAAAAGCATAACGAAAGAATAGTAAAATAATAATACTAATTTGTATCTATATTTATTAATTATTCATCGATCAATAAGCATGCACGATTTTGTCCCACTTTCTACAAAACGGCATGAATGCTGTTTGTAACGACAGGATACATTTTTCTCGGCTTAGTGTTAGAAGAACGTTGGCATGAAAAAATAGCTATTTGAAACAATGCTCTGTTCCTGATGGAAGACTGAAAAATGTTTAAAATGCTTTCGCCACAAAGTATTTCCATTGACAACAGGTTATCGATTAACGCCGATTCAACAGTGCAGTTAGACGACCTTAATCAGTAGAAAAAGAAAATAGAGCATTCAATTCTAGCAGCAGTCAGCCAACGTAATCGTTGATAGCGAAGTAATTATAAAAAACCGTTAGATCACGTACGAGAAATGAAAGAGACACGTGCGCAACTGCAGCGCGTGAATGTCAGTGCCGGTAGTGTCGGAGGTTGGCGAATGTTCTTCGTCTCGCGATAATTATTTATGCGACTTTATCTTAGTTTGACTCGTGTGTCTCGACAGGATAATAGGACATGACCATTAGGAGTAAGGAAAGAATAATGAATTGCTGGTAGATACAATACAGTACACATAAAGTCATTAATCGTTATTCATTAATTTGGAACGAGGGAGATCGAATTTACAGAAGAGTAATTTTTTTGGACTGAAGGGGGCTGTTTTTTTAAACATGATTTAGTAGTCGGAGTAAGTTGGAGCCAGCAGATTAGGAAACATCGCAGCGCGTGTGACTTCCCATCGATACCACGGTTAATAAAATTAATAGAAACGATACAGGGATAGTGAAGCTTGGTCATTAGATGTATGTTGGAAATGAATCGCCGGTGAATATAACTCAATAGAGACAATTTCGTGAAATGTTATTTATTTATTCAGAACCGACGTGGTCGGGTTAACGGAATAGTTGTTTTTTTTTCGGGTTCGGGAAGGCTTTTTAGGTTGAAAAGATTGTTGGGTCAACGGGGTGTGTTGAAGCCAGCAGATTCGGAAGAATCTACCACAAGCTATGTCCTCCGGCAAGAATAGCTCCGTGTCCGGAACCGTGAGTGGAGATCGATTCACCACCTGGTCCAGCAACGAGTACGGATCCGGAATCAGGACCAACGACCGCAGCTGCACCTGCAAGGGGTCCAGCGACGACGGCTCCGTGTCCGGCCCAGCCACCTAAAAACATCCCGGGCCATTGAATCTCTAATCGTTACGGTCGTTCTTAGGAAAGGTTTGCTCGATTGCCATTTCGCGCCAATCGGAAGTGATCACACAAAATTTACCATCTATGACGGAGAGCCCGAGAGACGGTTCGGCGATCAGGGTCGGTCCGGCGCTTGATCCGATTACCGCGGATGGTCCAGCGACTGCTCCAGTTACCAGAGTCGGTCCGGCGACAGGACCGGAAACCACGGCAGGTCCAGTCGCTGGTCCAGCGACAGTCGCTGCGCCCACAAGGGAGCCCGCGATACTCGCACCACCGATGACCGGTCCAGCCCAGCCTCCCAGGGCGTGCAAGCCGAGAATTCCACTGGGGGCGGCTGCAGCCACAGCTATCACGGCTACGAGAACGATCTGGAAACGAGATTATACAATTAACACCACTCGAGACGCGGAGAGGTCGACACGGAACTCTTTTTTTATGCGGTTAGTTACCAGGAACTTCATGGCTGGTGTCTTTCGTGTTGCTCTTGGTGAGATCCCGAGAACTTGTGACTGAAGACTGTGCCGATTCATCCCGTGGGACGCGCTTTTATATCGCCACACTAACCTCGATCCGTTGCACCTTTTTTTCTTCATGCATTCCGTTACGTTTCCTGGGAGTGTAAACGTACATGCGTATCGCCTGTTATCACGGATAATTTTCCCCGTGTCTTACATGACCTATGCGGAAAATCCGGATCACTATGCGCAACGATTGTTCGCCTTTCTTTGCCGGTTCTTAGTTACGGTGGTGTTCGGCAACCTTGATTATAACGCGGTATCGGCTGCGATCACAATAGATAATGAGTAGGAAAAAAAGGACCAACTGATTAAGTGGGACTGCTGTACTTTATTAACGATAGTTAAAATAAAAATTTATTTTTTTTTTAGAAATTCTTTTTGATCTAGTCGATTTAAGTCGGTCGAATGGTACATCAAAATTTTGGAGAATCAACACAAACATAAGCGGAGCAATTACCGATCGACGGTTTCCACGAGTCGATGACGTTTTGAGAATGCATTACCAAGTTGTCGTTCTCCGCAGAATTAACTAATTGCAGTCCGATCGTATTTTAGTGAGATATTCAACCCTCATAAACGACCTGTACAATCTTTTAAATTCACGGGACCGTCTCAACCGAGTGAACTACAATTTTATTTTTTATCTCTCCACTATTGATCTCATTTCCTTCGATACCGAGTGAATATCACCAATGGCAATGTACAATTCCGTGCTGAATACGTGTCCACGAAAAGTTGTAATTTAGACATTAGTCGAGCGGAGCTTCGGCGAAGGAATATTCGATGTGTTGCTTCTCGTGCCATCGTATCCGTCGCTCAGGATGATGGAAAAAGAAGATTAAAGGAACGTGTACGCCAGCGGGAACGAGAACGATGAAAAAGAAGGAAGAGGAAGAAAAAGAAGACGAATGAACAGTATACAGCCGATGGATGCGCAAGACCGAGGATGACGGAAGGGTGCACGTGGAACTTCGTTCGTACGCTTCGCCGGTTGACAAAGAAGTCGGGGAAAGCTAGTATATACCGTAGGATATCGGGTCGGGGTTGTCGGGCGTACCAAACCGCCGCGTAACCTCAGAGAGCTTTGCCGTCGTCTCTTCCGTTCTCCTCACCCACCGCCGCCTTCCCTTATACAGAGAATACTCGACTGATTGGACTGGCGTTAAAGCAATTTCCGACAATTACTGCAGACGCTCGGTATCGCGAGGGTTGGACCTCGCATTGTCGGGACAATGGACCTCGAAATAGAGGTCAGACTCGATACCCTCCTATATACGATACTATTGAATACCGTTCTATCGCGGAATATAATATAACAAGTATACATCTATATACGAAATATACATTGGGCGTGCCAGTCGATTCTGGTATTGGCACATGGTACATGCGCTACTATGTATATACGCGCGGAAGGAGCTATTATCCGTAAGGGTGAGAGACGTGGAACGAGACCTGCTGGATTGTCGCCTCCAAAATCCCCGCGAGTTTCCCAAACCCCACGGGTTTCCATTACTCCCACGATTTCACGCGCCAATGCGTGTCACTCCGATAGTCGATGATTGGGGGAGGGACCGCGAGTAAAGATGGATTTTCAGGGGTTAACCACCAGTCGTGTGGAGAGGCGGATGTCGATTCGACAGACTTCGAATTCCGATGATGAGCATTTTCCATCGTGTATTATTCTCGTTACCGTATCCGAGAATTTTTTTCCAACTAATCCATGCAAGAAGAGATCCTCGACGCGCATTGGGACGCTGAAGTGGTGCGGATATTACGAAGAACGAGATAGGAGGCATCGTTACATTTTTTCCATATTGGTATGCATTTATTATCAAATAAAGGGAGTACATTCGTGTATAGTGTAGTGTAACATTTTTTTTCATTATGTACACGAGAGAATAAACCACGCGTTGTTTAGTATCGCGTATGACGAAAAGAGTGAGGTACTATAGCGGTGTACAGATGAACGAGATCATGACGTGTGGTCGGCATGTTTTGCTGAGGTCCGAGAGGTCGTTGTGGGCTGATCATCAGTCGAGGTTCTGAGGGGTGTTGGGTTGTCATGCGGCAATCGTTAAATTACCAGTGTCCGCCAGCCCATCCGCGGGAGATTCCGCCGTGTCCGCCGAGGCCAGCGACGATGCTGCCGGAAGGTCCTGCAACGACCGCAGGAGCAGATATGGGACCAGCGACGGCTGCGGGTCCGGCTTGGGGTCCGGCAAGAACGGCTCCGTGACCTGTATGGCAAAAAAAGCATTTAAGTTTCGTCGACCATCTTCATCTTGAAAGTCTTCGAATACCGCGTGAATCCAGCAACAATAGCTAGATTGTTTATTCGCTGAACTAAGCTTCAGTAAATTGTCCAGCATCGCCAGAATTGGAGATCGCAAGTGTCGCCTTTTGAGAAACTAGCAAGAAGCACTTACCCAATCCAAGTCCGACGGCAGGTCCTCCCCATCCAAGTCCCCAGGCGGGTCCTCCGTGTCCGGCCCATCCGAGGCCAGCGGCTCCGAGGACGGCGGTGCCGCCGACAACGCTACCGGAAACGACCGATGGACCAGCAACGGATCCGGTCACCAGTGCACCACCGTCGACGGCTCCTGAAATTCTCGCTGGTCCCACCGCAGGACCGGCCAGTGCCGCAGGACCAACTGCAGGTCCGACGAGTCCAGCGGGTCCCAAAACCGGACCGGCAAGAGCTGCGCCATGGCCCCAGAGACCGGAAGGCGCCGCGGATGCGACCACCACACTGGCTACCAACAGTATCGCTACCTGACTGCACATTTTCGCTTGCTGCTTGATCTCTTCGAAATACGGATCGATGAATTCGACGTAAACTGCTTGCGGTCTCGCTGCGGTAACTGTTGCTGACTGATGACGATGATGTGCTGTCGAGTACTCCACTCGCTCCAGCTTTTATAGCGAACCTATTGTCTGTTCTCCGCATGGACAGATACCCCGCTACTCTAGGTGGCTGGCGCTGAGTTGGGCGGGGCAGGACACGCCAAACATTCTCACTCTCACCCGGCTTTGCCTGCGCCTCGTCGCGACACCGACAAACCGCCGAGGTCTCTTATCAGCATTGAGTCAATGCGATATTGAGTGTCCTGGTGTCTCTTTGACGCCAATACCAACTAACAGACGCACTATTATGTCTTTCTTCTCGCTAGGTCCGTTCCCCGTGGCTGCCGAGGCTTCGTCCACGTGGTGAAGTCTCTTCCATCATCGTTCATGCCGAAGACTCCCTGCAGGCACAAAGTGCCGTAAGACCGTCAACTTCATCGTGCAGACTCGGGACGTAGGACCCGGTCAACCCAGGGTCACTCGGAGACACGTTTAATGCAGCTGAACGTGGTACGCGTGGCGAGGCCACAAATTACAACGGCGTCAGCGAACCCACGGACACGACTACAGCATCCGCCTTGATATGGTTTGAACAATTCGATAAATCGTACGAAAAATAGGTACATCTGAAATATAAATATTCGAGCTCTTAAGAATGTCTCAATCTGGTAATTGCTTTCATGTTGGAGATATTGATTACTATATATAAAAAAAAATGAATAAAAAGTCGACCATGCTGGCTCTTAATTAACTTTCCAACATCTCATTGAAGGGGTTGCCAATGAAGGCCTTGGCGGAGATGTTTCCGGTGATCAACCGAGCCAGCTCATCGAGATGAACTTGGAGGAAAAGTGTCGGTAAATTTGGCTTGTTAAAATTTTTCGATACATAATTCGCACATAATAGAAGCAGGTAAATAGCGAAATGTTCTGGAGGGCGTGGGCAGCGAACCACGTTAATCTCTCGGGAATTGCGTCAACCTCCTCGCACTTATCGTCGTCGTCGCGTTTTTCAATGTGCATCCGTTTAGGTCAGGGATTGCCCACGCGGAGCGAGATCGAGAGTTTCGACAAAATTGCGTACCCCATTGTCTGTCTATTGTCACGCCTATGTATGAAATTCCGAGCAGGGTGATCGTTACGGATCATTTATGATCCTGTAGGCACGACTTTATTTTTTCTCCTTTATTATTATACCGCGGCTATGAGAGGACTAATTAAATAACGTATTATAATGAGCGTTGTTTAAGCATCCACGAAGCAGCACGAGGCCAAAGCCTCCAGAGGGCAAATTTTCATGGTTCATACAGTAATGACGATACTGGCACAGAAATTGCCGGTATAATATCGGCGAATTGATGATGCACGAAAGAGTGTCGGATAATGAATCCTGATGCAGCTGCGCCAAGCGTTTTTGCCCAAATTCACAATAATTCGTGAAACACTGCTGTGCGGTTTATGTATACGCGCTCGACATAATAGACACCCAGAGGACAGATCGACATTATCATTGTGCAGAAGCCGATTACCGAACCACAATCCGGTTTATACCAATTATTTCGATTATTCACGACGAAAATTACTCTCAATCCTGTCGGAAAATATCAAGATACATTACCGCTCTGTAAACGCATCGTTCATTTGTCAACATTACCCCAGCATGCATTCGCGACCATTTTCTTCGGTAATTAGATTCGACGATAACAAAGAGTGATGGAGTTGTGTGGAGTTATGAAATAAACGAAACAATGCCGAGTCCAAATAATGAGAGTGGTCTATTGAGCTTGTAATGCATTTTCGCCGAAACGGAAGCAAGTTTATTTTATATCATTAGGAAAAGAATTTTATAATTCCGACTGTAGTATTTTGCTGGAACGAACGAAGTTTTTTTTTTTTTTTTCCTTTCATCCCCGCAATTTGATACAGCGAGCAATGTAAACTGGCGAAATTCGACGCGAACAGAGTGGAGAACGAAAGTAAAAATAGTCGAATTTGCCAACGCACCGACGGACAGTTTGGCGTTCCATTGATTGCATGGGAGGTCAATTTACGAGTGTACGTGTTTTCCGTTCCTATTTTCATGTCTGAACGACCACGCTTTTCTCGGCTCTGGTCATTGTGTCGAACGGCTAATCTGTAACAGCGCCGGTGTTGAATTATCGCGGATCTCGTTAGGACGATTGTCGCATTGAGAGATCGTTCTCCGTACGCTTCTGTACGGTGTCACGGGCTGCCCGCTCCCGGCGACCCCGAGGGGACTTAATGCCCGAGGAAAATATAGAACCAGGATACGCGTCGCTATCGACATTCCTGCGGTGTTCAATAGGAATTTTCTGCGTCCACATTTGTGTACCCCATACGTATATTTTCGAAGCTATCTGTATATCATTCGCGTCGACGCCCTGCCCGACACCTTCCTTCACTCGACGTACGATTGCGCACACGTACGCGTTAACAATAAATGTCAACTATGCGTATCGGTCGAATTGTGCAAGTCTGGCCTATCGAAGGTATGTTCTTTTTTTTTTTTTGCAATGCGATCGATCGTATTTTCTTCCTGGTGATTCTGATTTTTTTTTTTGTAGATCGCACATGCAAGACCGAAGTTGCCCCGCCTTTGCCCCACGACGACAACGGAGAGCAAGTTCAGCGACCCACGTGCCCGAAGAACGTCGAGTAACGAGGGAGCAGCACTCGCCTATAAAGGCTTTCTTTCGATCCGCGATGATGTCAATCTCTGCTCGGATTCTGCTGGGCGACGACTCGCGCACGAAAGTCTCCCCGATTTTTTTTTCGAGCCGGTGAGTCGTACGATATAACAACATTGATACGAGAACATCTTTTTTTTTATTGTTCCAAGAACGGTGAATCGAAGAAACGAATAGCATCATCGTATGATAATTGATCGATGGAGATTTAAAAAAAAAAACAAATTTAAGAATCTTTCCTTATTCAAATTAAAAAATATATTTTATTTTTTAATTTGAATTACTCGTGTGAAAACTTGTTGCTAAACTCGATTTCTTCTTAAATTATTTTAACCGCAGATGAAAAACGTTATCAGTGCTTTTTTACCTGAATAAAAAAAAATGTATCGTCGAAAATGTCTGTATCGAACATTATTTTCGTCGGAAATGTTATCGATTCTCTTTTATTCGAATTGAAAAAATGTTTTGTCGAGAACTTTTGTATCGGGCATTACCTTTGTGAAAAATTGATATCGAAATCGCTGTATCGAACTTGGCGTAGTTTATTTTCCGAGCGTACAGTTATCGTGGAACGAGGCAAGTGTACTATCAATTATCGACGTCCCCGAGGGTTCGAGTTTCCATTATATATATATATATATGTATATATATATATATATATAAGTATTCCTATATGGTCGATCCGACCCCAGTTGCCCAGCTCGGACCTTCCGGTTCCGGTTCGCTGGGACTGCCATGGCTGGCTAGTCGCATTTAAGCGCGTACACGCGTCGGCGAATCTTGGATGATCGATAATTCGATCGACCTTGTCTCGATCGGTTGGCGGTAGTCGCGACGCCACAATACAGCGATCGCGAGATAATAATAGTCACCCTACGTTGGACCCAAGCGGCTCTCTCTCTCTCTCTCTCTCTCTCTCTCTCTCTCTCTCTCTCTCTCTCTCTCTCCCTCTCTCGCTCTCTGTCTGTCTGTCTGTCTGTCTTTCTCTCTCTTGCTCTCTGGATCGACCGCACCTTCTTGTGCGCACTCTTCAGCATCCAATATTACCTGTAATAAAGCCACTGCGCTAAACCACCGTGATAAAGCGATTGCGGAAGAATAGATCGATAGAAAGGAGAAGAAAAAATTCACGCTGGTATTTAATAGCCAGCCAAGGAAGGACAGTCTCACTGTTCGATAATCTCGCGGATCCGGTTGATTGTGAGATTGGCGATGGGGAATGAGCGGGGCAAAATGGAACCTTGGAGCATGTCCGGAAAAATCGTTTGCTCGATGGCCATCCGAAATGAATAAATATTTATGAGTGCAAATAAATATTTGCATTAGTTTAAATTAATATTTTCATTGCGAGGCGTCTGTCGAATATATTTTTTTCCTGGATGCGAAATGAACCGTTTCTGTAACAAATTTCTGGCGTTGCAATGTAAACAGATGACGACTCGTGTGGTTTAAACTGGGGTTTCGTTTCGGTCTGAATTTCTCTTGATTTCAACGTGACACGCAATTTCTGCGTAACTTTTCCAATTGCACCAATGTTATTTCGACTGCCGACCGTCCGCTGGGTCAAAAAGATGGGAGTTATGCGTTTAACTGTGGTCTAAAATGACTTTATGTATTTTGGAACACGAAAACTTTACAGGCCGTAAAAAATCGTGTTAAAAGTTTGCGGCGACATGTCGGAAAAAAAAACTTTGGCGCTTTTCAATTCCACGTAAAATCGTAAATGACGCGCATTACTTTATCCCATTACCGACGTCGTCACGGCCGCAAATTCATTCACCGACCTGTGGGCTGAGAGGGTGAAAGAAGGAGTGTCATATCCCCTTTTTCTCGACATTTTTTTCGTTGGTTTTTTCCTTATGCTTCCTCACAGAAGTTTTGTTGTGGTGAAAAAAATTCGGCATTTCGATTAAAAAAGTGTTCACAATATTCAATGATATCGAAAAATGACATTTAGCAAAAAATGTCCGAATGTACGTGTATTTGTGCTTGTGTATTTATTAATCGGATGCGCAAAATTCAAACCTCGATAACTCCAGAACGTCTCAACCGATCGAATTGAAATTTGGCACACACCATGTATCATAATTTCTCGGATAAGAGTCGCGCCAGGCGTATGGAAAATACCTCGGGTAGAGCATTATAACCGTTGACCCGCGATAGATCGTAAACTCCACGGCGCGCGAGAGTGCGATACGGAATGCAAGATTGATTTATCGCGACATTGAGCGCAATCGTACGTGCACCCCACCCGTGCAGGATACCGTGCGCATACATTAGTTACCGTTCGTATATCACTCAGAATCTCAGAGGCGACCTTCGACTCGTCACGTTCAGTATTGCCGCAAGTGCAGCCAATGCTCCTGAACACGTCCGATCGATTTTGCAATCGGTATCAGCTCCGACACACGAACCAGAAAGAATTATTTATAAAAATTCCCTCTCTCCCCCCCTTTCCGTTTCGTTGTGATTTTGATGAGTCGTCGCTGATGCGTACACCGAGTAAAAAAAAATAAATTCGTGTGAAATTCGACTCCCTTGTACTGGAAAAATTAAGGTAGAGTATATCGAACATTTTCGTAGGGAATATTTTATTTTTAATAATATAACATTGATTTCACTGCAGAGGTTCTCCAAATCCAATTATTTACATTAATTTTACTGCGAACGTCCAATAATATTTCATTACAATTGTACGTTAAATTCGATACACGAGTTTTCCCTCGAAAATTTCCGGTCCGATGGATTCAATTTGCCATTATTCAACAAACTGGTGATTGACATATGGGAGAGTGGCTCAAAACGAGACCGATAGTCGGACTGTATCAATGGGGCAAAACGGGATGTCCCATATTTATTGGAAAATGTAACGTGCCGTTAAAAAAAACCGTTCTAGTCCGGCACATCAAGTGAACAAGTTTTGAACAGAGTCGTGATTAACACAGAGGAGAGCTGGGCAAATTGGACTGCCAATCTGGATTCATCAATGTAGAAGAATGATACCATGTGTTTTTGAAATATGAATTTTATAATTATTTCAGAGCGTTGTATTTTGGCCCACCGATGCATTGCGATTGTCGGTCCTGTTTTTCCCGATTTTCCGTTTTGCCCCGCTCTCACTTAGTCGACGTTAAAATAAATAACTTCACGGGTAGAAGCGACGATGAGCATTCGGAAGATGCGTCGCCAATCGTACGCCGTTTCTATTCTCGCGGATCGCGACCCATCGACACGATTTGAATTCCGGGGCTAACAAAACAGACGACCAGAAAGTAAAATACAGTCAACTCTGATCCCGGGACATAGTCCCGAGGCTGCCCTCGGTGCAGCACGCGTATAATGCAATACAAATAACATTGATACGACACGCAGCACGCTTTCATCTACAAATATTTGTCCACCCACTATCCGGTGGGGCTTTAAAATTCTCGTTGCCCTAGCCGAACGAGATAACATCGTTGTCCAAACAATCGCGGATGGCAACCGGCTCGCCGAGGCCCGAATACAGGTTTCCGTAAAACCATCAAAAAGGGAGTCACCGTATCGAGACTAAAATATCTGAAAACAATTAAGTACTTTTATCACTATATGTAACCGAAACACATTATATTTGGTATTTTTTTTGCAATAAATATAAAGAGCATGTAGGTTACTATACAAATATATGCGAAGAATAATAATCGACTCATGGCATTTTCAGCGAAAATATGATTCGCGAATATGACCGATATATTTTTGATATATTGCCATGGAGATATTTTTTTATCCGGAGACATTTTAGTTCATCATATTTTGTCTGTGGAAGTCGGATAAAAAAATTGTGAGTGCTAAAGTAGGCGCAGACATTTCCAACGAATTTCAAATGGCATTATAAGAAAATTATTAAAAAAATAATTTTTCGGGTTCGTCTCATACGCACACATACACATACAACCGGTTATTTTTCCTAAATGTGATTTTTTTTATGTTTCGGAACATCCTTAACATGTTTTCATTAAAATCTCGAAAAAAAATTTTTTCACCATAACAAAGTTTTCTATATGAGGAAGCCAAATTTGCATTCTCATTAATAATGAAATTGTGAATAACGAAGTCGTGCTTATATTACAATAAGTGGGCTCTTCGAATATTCAGAGCTAAATCGTATCGTTCGAGCTCCGGAGAACGATGGAAACTTTATCCACGCCCTCACACACTTCCGTTCTCGTTTTTTCGCGCATTAATATCGCACAACAGTGAGATCGGTTGATCGCACGATCCGGGGACCGGGTAGGCGTCCGGTCGATCTCAAGCGGGTGACCTTTCGGAATTTGTGGAGGTTCGGCGCAGCAGCAGCGGCGAATGCAGGAGAGCAGCTTTCTCACAATGCATAAGCTGCAGCTGTACGTCTGGGAGGGTTTCGAGAGTCCTCCTCCTAACAGAGCGTCGAGGCGCGGACGGTGATGAAACTGCATTGAGATTACGCAGCAGCGGTAACAACGGCAATCGCGAGAGCACCAAACCTTCTACAGGCAAATCTACCGTTGTGTATCCTCGTACACTTGTACACGTACACTTGTACGACGTCATGAGTCGATGCAGCCTGAGATTCATTGCTATCCAGTCCGTGCTCAGCGTACGAGAACACAATTTTCCCATGAGGAATCCGCACGTGCATCACACTGCGGTACGGGCCGTAAATAAATATACTTATATGTATATTCACATATGAACGGTTTAGACATCAATAATCGCGTTTCCGGTCCGGTTGGCCGGACACAGATAATGTGGAAAAAAAACGAACGTCGCGTCATTCGCTGGAATTCGCATCGGTACAATTATTCACGCGAGCGAATTATTTCTTACGGTTAGCTTACACTGCTTTTGGCAAACAAGTGTATACATTTTTTTTTTTTTTGTAAAATATCCAAACGTCGATGATTTCCAATTTTCTTTAAATGTAATTGAAAAAGAATTGATGGCAGTGACACATTAGAGATATATGTAGAATATTTTTATATTAAAATTTTTTTTTACAGGTTCTTCATGTGAAATTTTATTATTACCGACGCAGCACTTTATCTTTTTTTACAGTATACAGAGTCATAGGTATTTTAATACAATCACGGACGAAATAATAAGATATCAAATCGTTACATACATTTTTTTAAATCTTTGAGATGCGGGCAGTTCCTTGTCCGTATCCATTTTCGTGGAGATCTAGATTTTTACATGCGTAAACGTTACAAAAAATCTAATACATCAATGGGATATTTATTCGCGAGGATGTTTTAATGCTTAAATGTCGACGCGTTACGGGGCTAAAAATCTCGATCATTAACGTTGGTAACGCTGCATGTTTACATATATATGAATAAATATATATATATGCAGTGACTAAAAATTAAAGTTATAGGATCAGCGTGTTTGAATTTACCAGTGACCGTGACCGCCATATCCGTGGCCGAAGCCGGCGTGAACTCCAGCGCCGTGACCGGCACCGTGAGCGGTGATCTTTCCCGATGGTCCGGCGATGACGACGGAACCGGCGTGAGGACCGGAAACGGCAGCGCCCCCCGCATGGGGACCAGCGATGACGGCACCGTGACTCGCCGGACCAGCGAGAATTGCACCGTGGGCGGCGGGACCAGCGAGAACCGCTCCGTGCGAAGCGGGACCAGCAATTACGACACCGTGACCTGCCCCGAGTCCGTGTCCAGCGTATCCTGAACAATGAAGGTTGGCAATAATAATTACACCGTTAGAGCTGCACCGCGCAATTAGTCTCCTTGCTCGTATAATGCGTCATTAACGTTCGAGCGAAGTTTCGACGTTACCGGGGCGCGCGACCCCATTGAGAATTTTTAAACGGCTTTCGTCATTGGTACCGAGCTAAACGATTCTCCCCTGATCCGAGATCAGTCTTTGAGTCCGAATCGGTGGATACCAATTCCGAAAACCCGAAGGAATGTTGCAATCATAATCCGCGGGGATTTCGTCGATTTCGAAAGCTCGAAAATTTCTGCCCGCAAATCCACAACACCCGAATATTCAATGGTTTCGGTTCTACGAATTTTGATAGAACATTTGCCAGAAGTGTTCATACAAGGAACTTACCTGCTGCCAAACCCACTCCAGCGTAACCACCATGGCCTCCGTAAGCTCCTCCGTAACCTGCGTAACCCCCGCCGTATCCCCCGGCGTAAGCTCCGTTGTAAGCACCGTCGTATCCTTCGACGTGAGCGGGACCAGCGACCGATGCGGTAACGACGGCCGGTCCTGCGACAGCGCCGGACACGTGAACTGGTCCAGCGACGGAGCCGGACAAGCGGGATGGTCCGATGACCGGACCAGCTAGAGACGAACCACCGACGTGAGGACCAGCTACGCTGGCTGGTCCGAGTGCGGGACCGGCAAGAGCAACACCGTGGCCACCGTAAGCTCCGTGGCCGTAAGCCCCAACCCCGAGACCATAAGCTCCGTGGCCTCCTCCGTAAGCTCCGTAAGCTCCGTGACCACCGTAACCGGCACCCCAAATTGCTCCGCGACGCTCGCGTCCTGGATTTCCGGCCACCACTCCAAAAACAGCCAATGCTAGGATCTGTGAACACATTTGATTGATCGCTGGTTTTCATGCTCGTATCAAGATCAATAAGGAAACTCGATCATCTCGCTCGGTCGAACACTTCTCTCACACAAAACTTTATCGGTCGCGGTGGGGTATTTTTTTTTTTTTTTCGACATGACCGAAGAACCAAGGAGAGGTCTGAGTCTCCGAAGTCGCACTCGTTCGTCCTTTGCTCTCTTCGGTGTTAATCGTACTTACAAATGCCTTCATCTCGCCGATCGTCGGTCGCTGAGTGTGCCAACGAAGGCGGCCGTCCAACCTTATATACCTTAGATCTCGAGGATCGCGACCGCGCCCCCGCGCTAATCCCTTCAAATCATATCCGCTGATGGGAGCTGCTCACCCATTGCGCAAGAAGGTCAACGACGCCACGCCCAACAGAATGCACGGGGCACCGATCTCTGCCCCCCTCGACGTTCGTCCTTCGGCTTTGGGGTGTAATTCAAGGAGTTCCCCGGCATGTTTGCTTATTCGGACTGCGCTGATGTTCACCACTTACGCACGTGACGTTCCGGAACTCAAACCGGACTCTCTGCGATCCACGTGTATCCCATCGTGCTGAGCAGTATGACTGGCTGTCGGGAGGAGTTCGTGTATACGTGATACCGAAGAATTAACCAACCGGGTAAGAACGGGCGTTTTGCCAATCCTGACGATGAAGCAATTTTGAGCTATTGTCGGTGCACTGTAATTTTTCTATACGTGATCGAGAACCGCGCAAATCGCGAAGAATATTTTACCTCGGATTGACGGGAGTCTTCTTTTTTTTTTTTTTTTTCAATTTATTAAGTATTTTTCTGTGTTCCAAATATATTAGCCGGAGAACAGAGCGATGGATTATTATAGAATTGTATACTGTGTGAGTAGGAAATAAATAGTGACATTCCGTATCGTTCCGCATTCGGTCTGACCCATCACGTCTTGGATCGGGCTAGCAGTTTTTTATATGACTGAACAATTGTTGAAAGCACTCAGAAACTCTATTAAATTCCTCATAAGTGTTTACAATTATTTCTGATTTAAAAAATGAACTTGTTCGTTGACAGAATTAAAAAATCTGACAAAATTCTGAGCAGTCTTGTGGCCATCGATATCTTAATTTCTTTCAATCATAAGTGATTGTAAGCATTTTTTTATTGTAATAAACATGTCTGAGTGTTGTATCTTCAGTAAAATGTAAAACTCGCTCTGTCAATCCGAGATACGATGGGCCACGTCGAAATAGTTCTCAACATCCTACACACAAAAATATGTGATCGTTATCTTTCAACTCGCGCTCACAAGCCATCGTTTCTTGATGTGACACGATATTTCTCACTCTCGTGATTCAACCACGCAGGGTGATCGTAATCCCGTAGGCGTACAACTCGTGTATAATCGCCCGCGCGATCATTGGCAATTCATTCGCCGGACTTGGAAGTGTTCACACGATCCTCATCTCTCGACACAAAAGTTGGCCTCGTGGAGCAATGCGGTTCGCCGTGGTGGTAAAACGCTTCTAAGAAATGGAGGAATATCGACTCCGTAACGCAGATATCGAATGATGAGACCTAAAGATGCCAGTGAAAGAGTGCAGTCAGGTAGATCGGCTGGGTGTTCGCTATACCGCAATATGAGTGTCTTAAAAGTGGCGGAGATGGTGAGAAAAAAATGAACAAAATCGTATTGGTAGAACGAGGGCGGGAGAGCAACTGTGGCGCACTTTGCTGCGACCGTTTCCTTCGCTCCGCAATTAGCGCGATCACCCTGTAGAAACGGCCGACTGGATGGCTCACGAGATCGTTCGGGGCACTTTTCTCCGCCGCTTCGAGTCGCGAACTCGACCTTTAAGACACTGAAAGTTACGAAAGACTATATACACGATATCTGAGCAGTTCTGCTCCATCGCCGACTGATCCAGGCTGGTCCATCGTCGATCTAGTTCGCTCGCGAACCGATCAGAGTTCTTTTCGCTCTCATCCCTCGATACTCGCTCTGAGAATTGGCTGGCAACGATGCTGGTACTTAAATCGCAGAAGTTCAATTCTTTCCATCGACGATTCACCGAGAGAATTGAACTTCGTACAGGTCCGTCTTGAGCTGGAAATATTAAAAGTAAAGGTTGACGTGCGAGCGATGAACACATGCGATGTGTGCCAGCGTCAGTGAACTTTGCATAGCTGTAGCGGGTTGCTGACGAAAGCATTTCGAATGCTCGTTATGTAAGGAGGGAACCGATTAACCGCGTCGACTCGACAACGGCTTTTGTTCTTTAGGAATTGATACATTAAGAATGGGATTCGGGACAACCCTCTCGACGCCGGGCTAAAATATCTCTGAAGCAGCTAAATTTTATATAAAAAATGAAATATTAGGAAAAAATCCCGATTGCAAAATATTCGTTATTATTAACAAAATATTTTTAAAAATAGTACAAATTTTTTGAAATAAAGAGTAACTTCAAAGATTTATTATTCAAGGTGTTTAACAATAATTACTATCGTCAATAAACGATAATAATAATAATCGATACTGAAGTATAAGTGTAAAATTAATTAAGATTTATTATATCGATTCGTTCGTAATCTTCCCTACAGGTGAACCACAGATTGGAACAAAAATTGGAAATAAAAGTTTGAAGAGATATAATCTATTAATGTCGTTGAATATTATTTTTTTTTTATATAAAAAATGGAGTGCTTCACGCACGTATTACTAATGCAAATAAAAAATAAGCGGTGAGACGAATTTGTAGACATCGTGCGGGACAAAGCCAGAGCTGCTCCGTAGAATCGAGAGGAGCGGGGTCGCCCGATCGAACGTGATCCCTGCTAATGGTGAGACTGACATTTCCATTCATTGTCTGCAACGGTTGCAGATGCAATTTACCAACGGCCGCTGGTCGTGGCTGAAATAGCTCGGATGTATGGGACCAAACGGCGCGTGAGTTCATCCAGTACTGGAGCTAGACCGTGATCTCTCCGGCAAAGTGTCGAGATCCTGCTCACGCTCTCAGAACTGGAGGCCGAATGATAAACTTCAACGCCGCGTCTATTGACTTTTTCAATCGATCCGGCACAAATTTATCGTATGCGAAGTCAAGTAATTTCACAAGGTAGTTGTTCAGAAACCTTGGCCGCAAAACGTCCAGTCTAGCTATATTATCCAATGACACGAAGCTCAATGATCACGGATCACTTAATCTGCCATTTCTGCTGCATACATTGGACCTTCTTCGACTTCAGAAAAGCATCTTCCGCGCTTCTCTCTAATAGGTTTTGTTGTATTCGTTCCGGCCGAGCCGGTTTTGAAGGCGCGTCACTAAAACATACATAACTCCAAAAATAATTCAAATTTACTAAAATTCTCTTTAAGACATATTCTTAGAGGTTCAAGCTGTGAAAATATTTTCTAAAAATATTTTTTTCCACATTCCAGACTAGAATACTGTCTCAAGGATTTTCATACCATATAGAAGTGTTTGCGATTGCCATCGGCAATTCTCAAAGTTTGATAGTTAAACGAAAAACATATAAAATCTATAAACCGCCCTCGATTTTCCCCTTTTCCGTAATAATTCTTAATTCGTATTTTTCAGGCGCCCTTCTCTAATTTGTTCCGTCCATTAACCGTCTACTCATTGATGTCTGCTTTGGCCATACCTCGCTGCGCGATTACATGTTATTAATTCGTGATAACGATGTGAACCGATGGTAGCGGAGGAAATCCTTGCCGTTTAGCCGGGTTTCACTAGCCGGATACACATTCCAGAAACGGGGCCGGATTCGATGTCCGACCGCAGAGAAATTCGCTTCCATCGCACTGCTCCAGCAACCAACCCCATTCGGGATAATTATTGAGCCAATTTCGAGGTCTCTGTTCTCACGGTTCAAGCCTCCGGTCCGGTGAAAGCCGAATCGAATCGCTAGTGATGTACCGATGCCCAAAGATGCCATCCGATCGTTTACCATACTAGCTGAATTTTCCGCTTACACAAAGTGGTCATCGTTAGGACTGGTGTTCGCCACTTGGCCATCCATTGGACCAATTACCGAGGCGAGAGCCCACTGCGAACTATTCGCCTTGCTGAAGAATCGCCCGGAGGGCTTCGTCGCTGGTAGCGTAGACCACGGTTACCATAATTGCTGGAAAATCAATTCAATACGGGGCACTAAGCGACCAACCGAAACGAACGAACCGCTTGACGTCGCCATTCCCCTTGTTACATTCGAATAGCCGAAACACTAAAATGGTTAATTACCATAATAGCGCAGGCCACACGCACCGCTGCCTCAAATCTGGACGGTCGGTCTCCTCGCTCCACCTCTGGTTCTAATTCAATACATTTAACTAGCGTGCCATTTCACTCATTCATACCGTAACCATTTTCTCTGAATGCATCGTAATGCAGCAATGAATTGTTCGTCGAACGGTGAATGAAAATTGTCATTGTGAATGCTCGGTCACTTAATTAAATGGAAACGCTACACGTTGTTTAAAATTAATGGAAAATACATTTAACCCGTTGTTCACTTAGGGTTCGTTTATCCTGGTGGACATTTTGGAAAGTTATCTAACTATCCATAATGCTGGGGGCACTTCTGTAATCGAAATTTGAAGTTTCTATCATACCGATATATTACATAACGATTCTAGTGCGAAAAAAACTTTTTATCAGTCGGTGAAAAAATTCTGGTTTGCTCATGCTGGGCATGCGAAAACAATTATTTTAAAACCTTGTGAAATAAAGTTTTGTACGATATTCACGCAAAAGACGTATTGTTCACTCAAGTGAATAAAACACATGCATCCAGCTCGTTCTACAACTCATACCGATCAGGAAAGATTTTCGCGCTACATTGGAGTCGAATTTTAAGACATCGGTTTTAACTTTAGATCGAAGTTAAGATCAAACGTGCGTTCGAAATTAAGAATAAACCTGAGTTTTAATATGAGTCTGTACGCATCACTTAAAATTCGACCTTTAGAAAGGCACGATGAAAAAAATCTCTACATGCACAAGTCAACTACTTTTTCTATTTCACACACCAGTGTCTTTTTCGCATACAATTCTGCGACTCCAGCCGCTTTTTCGCATACTTTTTTTTTTAATACTAATTACTTTATTCCCACTGGTCGGAATAAGTGCAGAAAGGCTTTACACATAATCGACACAACATCCAATGCAGAAGTTTTACTCCAAAACACTTTCGTATTTTTGGTTCTTACACATATTGAAATGAAATAGTAAAACAATTACTTTAAGAAACAAATATCGAGAATTCACACCAGCGTACATGCGTCACATCTTCTACTTATCAGTAATACCTGTTGGAAAAATTTTATGGACCTTAAGGAAGCGATAACCGTAACAAAGTAATATTATGTGATCAAAAATACAAATGATAACCAATCGAAATACGGAATATAACGTTTGGAGGGGCGAAGATCTCCGAACAGCTTTACATTTGCATTCTATCTGTACATGGAAGTAAGAGTAAATACATGTCTCGCTAGAATCAAAGAGGTTAACGATTTGAACGGGTGTATTCATCGACCGCACAGACTCTCGACAAAGGAGCAGAGGGCTTGAACCTCTTTTGGGGCGAGAAGGCCTCATTTGCATATGGTACGGATTATCCGCTGTGTGCCATCCACTTCGTCGTCATTGAATGCTCAATGAGACTCCATGTTTCTCGAATTCTCCAGCGGCAATCTCGGTATTTGCGTACTGCGAATAGCCGACCATTAATGAACGAACGCATAGAGTTTGCATGTCAGTATGCAGATGGTTTCAATGCTCCAAATGAGACTCCGGGATTACCCACCGCCCATGATGAATTAATCCTCATGCTGACTATCTCACTTAGCACCTTCAGAAACTTCCTGACACATACAGACCAAACGACCATGAATGGCAAGTAGTATTTAAGCATCTCTTGGTAATAGTTAAAGTGCTTTAGTTTTGTAATCGAGGTAACAACGTCATCGACGATAACAAAAATCATTAACGAAAGATCACACAATGGAACCTGCGATCGTGTCCCAATTTCACATTACTGGACCAAGATTTATTGAAAGTATCAAAAAACCGATCTAATTCAAACGTCTCGTTAGATTGTTCCATCGTGCGCATAATCAATTTAATTATATTACGACTGGAATATGACCGAACAATGATATTAAATCGTTAACACTTAACGGAGATTCGTGCACCTTCGCTGTAGATAGATTGGAATGGTGATGAGATACGTGAAGTTGAGTGCGGTCTGGCTGGGAACTCAATTATATCCGGCGTTCACAGAGTGCGAGATGATCGGCCCGCGGGCATCGATTAACTTGAGCGGCGGAAGAATTACGAGTAGCGTACGTTATCGAGCGATCCGCCTGAAACCAAAGACTGCGAAGTTATTAATTTACGGGTGAGCCTCTGGCTAGCCTTTAGTGTTTGGTTCGGCTTTGCATGCAAGCTCGCCATGTATCATGATATATCAAACCTGTTTCAATCCGTAAAACAAATTCCAATATCCTTCGGTGCTTTTATCACTCCGATACTGCACATCTAAATCAATTTCCAATCCCGGTTCTTGGTCCTTCATTTGGAGCATCGCTCTGACCGTGGCAATTCTCCTGTTTCAGATCAATAGATTCGATGAATGAGGTATCAGTGGATCCGATAGCGAAGATTGATGAGGTACGTCTTCGAGGTAACGAACGAGTCGAGTGGCTAAATACACCTTTGAAAAAAAGCAATACTTCATTAATTGTGTAAGACACTTGATCAGCTGATCCAAGCTCGCTTTGTCAATTGAACCGCGCCTAAGCTGCATCATCGTTTCAATGTTGATGGCATCGCAATGCTTCCAAAGCTAAAGATTTCCTAATCGTTAACTAACGGAAATGGTCCAAAAAATGCAATGCTTTTGTTACTGACGTCCCTCTTTCTAGTAATGCAATTGAACTCGGAGGGAAGTTGGAATGATCCGCATCAATGATAAATTGGAAAACAAAGCGAATTTAGAAGAATTGACATTAGCAACAAAACATCAGTAAAAGATGAACGACAGTTGATTCGCCAGTGGATGTGAGCGGAGGTTTTCATAGCAAAAGCGAAGTTGCGCGGTACTTTGGCTGTTGAAGTACGAGGCAAAAGTGGGTATGGTAAGTTGGTCGAGAAATCCGAAGAATCAAAGAAGTGATGGACAAGCTTATTTGAGTTTTAAATACTGATGCTTTATTTTATATAAAGTATTGTATAAATGTATAAACGCTATAAATACGTGGTATCTATCTATGGTGGTGGTGGGGTGCTAGTAGTGATCGCATAGAAAGGGTATGACGAGGGCGGGCGGGGTCGGGGGCCGGCGGCGGCGCGCCTTCTATGTACATTCATTCACTCACGGGAACGGCTGACCTACCATAATCTACCGGTCTCCTTCACTAACATAACACGGGTAACACTTGTATGTATATGCATGTATATATATATATACGTCCATACGATAGACACATTGCGTTAGGTAGCTCCGTGTGTTGTGTACATGGTATATATATATGTGAAGAAGTAGTAGGTATAGTAATAGTATATATATATATAGAGAAGACATATGCATGGACGAGTATGTAATAATAATATGTATGCTTGGGTGCGGCAGTGAGTATAACAACTGTGAGGAAGCTCGCGCTTTCTCAACAAGGGATAGTATATGTGAGTGAGAGCGTCGGCCTACGAAAGATGGAAGATGTAAGAGAAGTAAGAGGGATCGGGTTATAGCGAACTCGTCGAACGTTCATAAAACAGAACATCCTTCGAGACCGTTTAACCGATCTTGGAAGCGCTAAAGCTCGTCCTCCGACTGGGCTCATGGTGGAGCTGCCGATCCCAAATGATGGGCGCGACGGTCAAGTTGGTCTCGAGCCCCAGACTCGTGTCTTTGCCGTTTATCCCGATGTTCGGTTGGATTGTTCCCCCGAGTGATGATTACGCGTTGACATTCGATCGAGCTGTTGTCACTACCGTTGGCCCGATGTGGCGGTTGCGGTCTCACGATGAACTGGAAATTTTACTAAATTTTCCCCCCGGCGAGTTGTTTTTTGTCTCACGGGTGGTTATGAACCGTTTGATCGGTACCCTCGATAGATGGCAGAATCGTCTGTCGAACGCGATATCTCAATCTCCCGTTGTTACAATCGAGCGTCGATGTTTGTGACCGGTGGCAAAGATGTCACGGCGTCACGACACCACGATTAGTGTCGGTCGCCGCTGAGCAACGAGGCAATTCGGTACTGACTGACTGGACTGACTCACTACTGACTGACTGTCCGACTGACTACTCCGTGGCTGCCATGCTCCGAGATTGGAAGAAGCTTCGAGGAAGAAGACGTGTTGGTAACGCGTTGAGGATCGTTGACCGGTATGACCGTGGTGGGTTTGCCGCCGTCGCCGAGCCGAGATCGCTGGGGTCTTAGACCGTCTTACCACTTGCTGATGGGGGCGGGGATGATAGCTCCGTGGGAGCCGAGTCCGGCGTGGATGGCGCCAGACGGTCCGTTGATCACAGCAACTCCGGCATCGTGTCCACCGATACCACCGGCAATGCCGGGGCCTCCTCCGATGACAGCGATGGCACCAGCACCGCCGAATCCAGCGCCACCACCGAGTCCTCCGAAACCTGTGTCGATTGGGAACCGTTCGATCAGCAATCGTTCAGGATTCGACGATGACAATGCGAAAGATGAAGACGATTGAACGATACTCACCACCTCCAAGACCGCCAAGACCGCCTCCGGGAGCAGCAGCAGCGGCGGAGCCGGAGCTACCGTCGTCACCGTTGATTCCACCGGATCCGGCGTAGAAAGCGACACCACCGTAGCTGGGTCCGACGAGGTTAGCGGTAGCCTGGGACGGTCCTACGAGGGTAGCGGTTCCCTGGGACGGTCCGACGAGGGTGGATGGGCCAGCAGCGGGTCCTACAAGGCTGGACGGTCCGGTACGGGGTCCTCCAACAGACTTGGCTCCCTCCTGGGGTCCGACGAGGTCAGATGGGCCGCTCTGGGGTCCTACGTTGGCCTTGGGTCCCTCCGCGGGTCCAATGTCGGACCTTCCACCGGTCACTCCTGTAACCCGACGATCGTTAGCGGTCGCTCAATCGAATTGTGCCATTCAACTTGGCACCGTCGATACTAACCACCAGAGACGATCTGCTGTACTCCCGCGGCACCGGCAGCGGCAGCGGCACCAGCAGCGTAGCTGGCACCGAGACCACCGGATCCCAAGCTAGCGGCTCCACCCTGAAGGGAAGCAGCGGTACCGGCACCAGCGGCGAGACCACCGCTGAGACCAGCTCCACCGTGTCCAGCGCCGTAGCCACCTCCGTAGCCACCGCCGTAGCCACCTCCGTAATGACCACCATATCCTCCGTGGGCGACTCCGGCACGGGCCGTCGCTACTGCCAGACAGGCGAACACAATCTGAAAGAATTTGAGACAATTCTCTCGATCAGTCCGTGTCTCTCTTATCAGCGGTAAGGCTTCGTCGCGAACCCTTCGATTGAACTTGATTGAGTCGAACGCGATCGGTCGTACCCGGCAGAGGCCGTGTACTTGCGAGTCAAGTAGACCGCACTACGGAAGCTGGCAACCGCCACAGGCAAGGAACATCACGGAGACGCGACAGAGATACGACCGTTATACAGCAAAGTAGCTCGAGTTGCCTAGCGCGGTACCGATTACAGGCGAGTAGCGAGCACTCCGGACCCCCAGGAAGCATAACAGTTCGCTTTCACTTTCGATGGGAACGCGTTCAGCGCATAGTGCGAGTGCTGTTGCACCGTACGACGCGGCAGATCGCGAGGAAGAAACTGTGCAATCGAAGGCGAAATTGCGAGTCTCGGAGTTCCGCGAGATCCCGGATGGTCGGAGAAAATTCTATGTTTAGCACAGCGGCACTCAGGGAAATGGTAATTTATCCGGAGAGATTATCGGTGTCTAATGTGAGCTGGACACGCGAAACGAAGAATCGATCGCGAGACTCTTTTCAACATTTCCAAATGGGAAATCGCGTTATGTCATGCGCAACGAGTTTTCGCGAATGGGACAAAACCGAGGTGAAAAAAAAAAAAAAAATCGTCGCAACCGTGTGTGCCGTAACGTTTCGTAATTGGATTGGATAGCCCGGATCGATTGCATTTTCGCACAGCTAAGGCATCGTCGGCGCTAGTCGGAACGACGACGAATGCCATAATTGGTGAAAAATTGCGGTACCAGACCTTTATGGCCGTTGCTTGCGATCGCGGTGAAGAAAAAGAAAATAGTGATCGCCCGGCAACGATCGGTCGCAATGGACGCACCAACGTAATCGCGGACTGTCTAGCTGGAGGAAACACCGTTCACGTAATTAATTAGTCAACTGGACAGGGTTTACATGCGATGGATATGTGTCCGATCGTTGTTTTCCCCGGCCGTTGCTCGACTTTTTTTTCTTTTATTTTCCTCCAAAGCGTTTACGCAAGAACAAAACCACGAGTTTATTGATACCGCGAGGCGTTCGACGATTTCTTTCCCGACTGTCAGTGGAGGAGTGTTTTTGAGTCGCGATAATTCGCAGTTCGAATTTGTGACAGTATTCCGAGAAACGGTCGTACAAGCCGCGGCAATGTAGTGTGATACCGTTTAGAAAGGACGGTTTTGTTCGGACTGCGCACCCGATCTAAGCGCAAATAGTAAATTAGATTTATCTGGGTTTCGCCGAGAGTTGCAGGGATATCGAAGGCGGTGCAAATGAGCGTACCCGTCACGCCCGACTCGTTACAGATTTGAGCCGCGTGTATGCGTATTCGTTCGCGGACGGCAATTATCGTGCGTATGCGAAATCGCGAACCGATTTTTCGAGCTTTCACGAGGGACAAGTGCGATTTTGCTAGTTTATCGAACCGTCTAGACCGAGTCAAAAACGTTGGAAATGGTGAAACGACGATCGAATGAAAAATACTTTGATCGATGAATGCTTGTTTTACGTCGAAAGACCGAAGAAACGATGCGATTATCGTTGGAATTAATCAAGTTTTACCGCGGATGATCTGTCTTCGATTCGATTCTTAATATCACGATTTTATACGGCGGCAACCGATTTCGCGATGCTCGGAGCTGTCATCGTTTTCTCTCTGTCTCTATTCGGTGCAATCGTTTATGAAGGACGAACAATAAGAATATAATTTCGTAGCGGAAGAGACCATGCGGTCTCGCAAGGCTCGAACGATGCCCAATGTCATCGATAAAATGGTACGTCGATTGATTTTCTCGACGATCAAAAAAGTGAGAAACAGAATATTGGCAGAGTGAAGAAGCCGACGAGTCAACTGACAGTGGGCGAATCTTTGATCAAAGCGAACGACTGCAACCGCTTACCAAATAAAATCAATGTCGAAATATGAGACCACGAGTCTTCGAATAATAAAATGATTCGATAAATTTTGAAAATAGGTATCGTAATATCGAATAGAGAAAAATTTTCCAAAGTAAAGTTTAACGAGCGATCGAGACTGTAGAATGTGTACCGATAAATGGACAAATTTTTGAGTTAATAAATGTGAGAGAAAAAGATGATGAAAAATTCGAGAATATGAGAAGAATAATTGTCGTTTATTCGAGGACGAAGGGCGCCAAAGGACACCCCACGACCACCCCGTAATACTCACAAAGGCCTTCATGTTTGGTTTGTGTGTGGTGGGTTGGTAGTCCGGTGAATGACTGACTTGGGCTGGGTCGGCGGGCCTTATATACTCCTAAGTCTACTCTGGCCACGCTCCACAATCACCATCCTTTCGAAAGCCGCGCTCCTCCACCCTCCACTCGTCCCCCAGAAAAACTATAATCCTCCGGTTGCCCGACGGTGGTCGGTGGTCGTAGAGCGAGCGAGAGCGTGAGTCCGGACGGCAAGGGGAGCGTGGCGGACGGACGGTGGTTCCTTGGTCTATCGTAGGTTGTAAAGACACATAGGTGGTAGGCTGGTTGCCCGGTCGGAGCATTGAGCCAGGCCGGGCAATGCCTGGCAAGCGAAAAGGCCTTACCTACCGCCCGCCCGCCGCCCGTCCGCTGCATCGTCGTCGCCGTAGTCGTCGTCGTCGTCGTCGTCTCGGCCTAAGTATCTCGCCTTCCTTTTCTCTCTCCTTCGCCGCTGGTACCGTGTGTCCCACGTCTGTTCTCAGCCTCTTTCTCCACTCCACCGACGGGGACCGCCGCGGTAGCTACAGAAACAGCTCCAGGTACCAAGTGCACCAGGCACCTGGTTACCTGGTCACCTACGATACTCTCGCGGGCGTGGTGCGTTGCCTGCATCGGCCGTGGCGCGCCTTGCTTGCGTCTATACGTGTACAGATTAGATACACGTACATAGGTGTACGCATGCAGCTGCATGGCTCTCGATGGTGTTCGAGTCTGGACTACGTGCGACCAGCTGATGCGCAGGTGGAGGCTCTGGGCTCATCGCAGTGCAATTCGGTACCCATCGTTCGAGATTAAGAGAAACGGTGACACGGACAATCGTTTGATGAAGAAGGCTGCGTCGGGATCGTTTTCCGATTGCCGGCGATCTGCCGAGGGCCTGATGAGAGCCGAGGACACGTAGTCTGTCATTGGTCTGGCTACAACGACTGATCGGCTCCGTTCGAGGAACAGAAAAAGAGGCGACTCGTTTTTCATCGCGAAATTTAAAACGTATGCACTGTTCGGTCGGTAGAATGGAACCGTACCGAGAGCCGATAGTCAATATAATAGAAAAATAATTAAAAATTCACTTTTGACTACTGAATAATTGCCATTTCTGATAGACAAACTAAGTCCAGGGCTAAATAAATGCCTTGAGTACTTGAGAAACGTATTGAAGTATCAATGAGTTCAAGCATTGAGGGTAATTTTTTAACACTAGTAGAAATAAATTACTGAAGTTCCGAGTACTTGGTACAGATTCGAACATTTCATCTTTCTACGCATACTTTAAGTGCTTAGAGTATTTTTTCCAGCCCCGGTTAAGACGGCCGGCTAGCAATTTTTTGGACTTATGTGATCAGCGAATTTTCGTGTATTCATTTTTGCCCATCACTTATGGCCGAATATCATTGAATCACTATGGACCGTATATGTCGCATGACTTCAGGAATAAATGGAACCGAGCCGGGGTACCACAGCTCACGGAAATTCGGTCTTATCAGCGTGGGATTTATGAGCCGGAATCTCTCTGGGAACGTATAGCCCAGCCTGTGTATAACTATGTAGCCCGAAGAAAGTTCGTGAACTCTTCCAAAGTCCGAGGCCACCAGGAACTACTTTGATACTCGAGGATCTCAAAGGCATGGGGGGAGACCTTGCTACTCCCTTCGTCATATCCTATGTACATTATTACGTACCCATAGATTGGCGAGCTCGTAATTTCGGATTAGAGGATATTCTCGAATTTCGAATCTGGCCCACTTTCTCTCGCGTGTTCATGGCTGGGCAACAAAATTTTGGCCTGTAATTACTGCGCCTACGAAACACCGAAATTGCCCTCAAAGCAACGTCGTTTCTTCGCCGATACTCGTTAGTGCGTGGTTCGCAGTCGCGCAGAGAAAAATTACTTCACCCAATGGCAACTCAATACCCTTTATCACTGACATTAGTAATGAAGATAAAATTGGAAACAACGAACGAATTTTTTAAATACATCGAAACAACTCTATCTGCATTCTTATGATTCGAATTCCCTAATTCGCGAAATTGTCTACCGTGGCAAAACGGGCATGAGGGAGTAAGACTCAATTTTCCAAAAATCTTTGAGTGCCGAACGATTCATCCGCATTTTTGATACTGTTTTGCCTGACTTCACATCGTCGCCACTTTTCTGAAGTTATTGAAAAATTGCGTCTTTTCTCAGTGTCTCATTTTGACCCACTCTCCCCTAATTGCCGCGGTCAACGTGAGAATGGCGAATACCTCGGCTCTTACAGTCGCCGAATTATCGGCCCACGAATGATCCCGAGAAATCTTAAACTGTCTTCCCGATGGATTGCTGGCCAGAGGTATTCACCTCGGTGTGTATCTCGTTACCGATTACCTCAACCCGACAATTTTGTTACTACCGGTAATCTCTCACCGACGACTGCTGCGGTAAACTCCGCAACAGTTGCCGGAGGGTTGTTAACCACCTCGAGCGACAATGCGAATTATCCTTTCGATCAAAATTGCTTCAATTTTCCCATCGAGTAGCGCAGTTTGTGGAGATTTTTTTGCATAATTAAGGCGCAACAGCGCAGATCATACTTTGTAAGAGATCAAACTGACTCTCGGCTCTTTCGACAGTTGGGCAGATGATCCGCTACGAAGAGTCGAAACTATTTGAGAAAAATTCCGATGGATTAAAAGAATGTTCAATTCGATGGTTTTTTTTAATCCTCACGAGAAATACAAAATTAGTTACAACTTTTCAGTTGCAAAGATGGACAGCGATACAATGTTTTTTATGAATTTAATAATACAAATTTAGGATCATTATTTTGGTAAAAATTTCAACAATTTTGTCTTTAATCCATTAACTTAATAATTGTTAGTTATAGAATAATTCAATTACACTATTGTAAGAAGTTCCGAAGCAAAAAATGGCAAAGAACCATGAAAAAAACGAGCTCTGTGCATATATTTTTGCATTATTTCTTGTCTTTTTAATATGAAGCGACGGTCCGTTTGGAATGTTTTATGATCGTGGTTGATTCGGCGCAAACGTGCCCCGGTGAGAGCGTGGTCTCGATTATTATCAAGGAAATCCGGTGTGCGTATCGACAGGTCAAATTATGCGTTCAACTTTTCGTCGGGCCCGCTTTAGCGCACGGTCTATGCACATATGAACTTGCATTTTTGTTTTTGTTCCCCCTTGTATCTCAGTATCGTAGAAAGTGAAAGCTATTATTCGTGTGGTTCTGCGGGGTCTCGGGAAAAATGTCTCCCACCACTATGGGGTCTGATAGAGCTCGCGGGCGCGAATCTTTTTCATCCCGGCCATGACCGGTTTGAATATAAGGTACCGTGTCGTGCGGACTCGAGTCTCTTATTTGCCTTCACCCCGATGAGACCAAGTAACGATAGAGAGGCTGCTTGAGCTCTCTCGGCTCTGTTTGCGCTAACTGTTTAGACGGTTCAGACAACGAAAATCAGCACTCACACGTATGGTTCATTTAAAATTAATTATCGCTTGACGAGACAGTGCTTTTTTTTTAATTTCACGAATACGAAGTAAACTTCGTTACCCAAGACGTCGAACCGCGACGACGAAAGTGGTACAGCGGCCTTAATACAATTAAGCTTGAGAAAAATAAATAAATATAAAGGTACGAATTCTGTCGAATTAACGGAACAATAGAATTCGGAAAAAGTAGAAAGGTAGAAAATGCATCGAACAATTGTCAAACATTATTGAATTATTTCCAGCGAAATTTTCTCTAAAGAAACTTAACACAAAACAAAATATTTCGAGTCTTTCCTGACGGCCCTTTTTTTTTGGAAATGTGCAATCGCCATTTCTGTATGACATAAAATTAATCGCTATTTTGATTCCCGTTATAAGATTGAGTAGGAAAAAAGCCCGAATCTGTTTTCGATTTTTTTAACGATACACGATTCAGTTATAATTATTTTTCAATACTCGTCGATCTGACGCGTTTCATGGAGCGTTAAATCGTCAAAAATCGATCTGTTAAAGCGTTGAAAAAACAGGAGTGCACGAAACGGAAGGTTTTTCTGTTCGTGAAATCTCCCGAATAGAAAATAAAAATAAAAAAAACGATTATTAAAAAAAAAAAGGTACTGAAAACGGCGCATAAAATATGCTACTGCAAGTGGCCGATGAGCTTTTCAAGCAGCGTGAACGAACATCGATATTTTACGTGTAACATCGTCGATGCATCATGCCGGAAACTTGAATGGTCTGCATGGTAACCGGCAATGGGGAGGTATAAAATTTATTTTTCGAGGTCGAAAAACTGCGTATGCAAAAATGTTGCCCGACCGACCGATAGCAAACGGGTAATCGATAAAGTTCTGGTTCTCCCTCGCTCTCCCGAAGTGGTCCACGCATCGCGAACGGCACGAGGCTGCGGGGCGGCTCGCGGCGTCCGATAAAATAAACTTTCTAGGTGGAAATAACTGGTCGGCTCGCAATCACGCGACACCCCGCGAATATCCTATTGGAATAAAGTCGTTTTGCCGAACTGGCAATCCAGCGTGCCGCCGGCGTACGACGGCCGGTTTTGCACCGTCCTCCGCGACCGCGCGAGGCAAACCACGGCGGTCTCGCCCGCGTTTTTACAATCGTTATTTAATTTTCAACGCCTTATTATTCACGGATAGTAGATCGGCGGTTAGAAAGACACGATCTCCGGACCGAAGCCGCAACGAGTCCGGACGGCGAGATGTAGGGAAGAGCGGGGCAAGACGGGCCTCGGGAAAAATGGACCACCTTCGAGATAGAAATTTTTAAGGTCCTGGTGAAATATTCCGTTTTACCCCACGATTCCGTTTCACCTCGTTCCACCCTGCGCTATCATAAAAGCCCACTGGATATTTTGCCCGATTAAAAGAAACCCTTTTCTATTTTTTTTTTTTTTTTTTTTCCATCCAATCGGGTTCCTCGGTCGATCGAATCGTGCGATATATTACCCCGATCTAGGATAAACCTATCGGCCAATGTGTGCAATGACTACCGGTTGTTCCGGAAACTTGGGCGACCGTTACACGCGCAGTCATATACCGACGTGTGGGCGACGATCTCCTCACACGATCGCCGTGCAGTCCCGAGGGAAAGTCGTTATCGCAGTGTATCAATTATAAATTCCAGACAATTTATCGCGCCACTAAATGTCTTCGTAAAACTGGAAAGCTGAATATATAAGTGAGATTATTGGATATCATATCTTACACGATAGATTAAGTTCAATGCATTCATCGCAATCGCGAGCGCGTCCGAGAGTTTTCGAAAATGCGAAAAAATGATTGCATATTCTCTTATGTTTTTTTTTTTTTTTTTTTTTTTTTTTTTTTTTTTTTTTTTTTTTTTTTTCAATACGTTTTTATGCAATACGATTTACAGCAAATCGATCGACGATGCAATTGAAAAAATCCGATCCCGACGACTGTTGATTCGCTGCGCAAATTAAATTCAAATCTACCAATTCGCAAGCACACAAACATAATTATTTTGATTTTTTTGTTCGAACAACGTGCAAAATTATATGTTCACTTTCCAATCTCCTTAAACACAGCTCAATGATAATGCGCCGCCGTGTACGCCGAGAAACGCGTGGCGAGAAAATCTAAAAAAATATATATATATATATATATATATATACCGCACCGATAGAAAGTTCCACCTTTAAGCTCCTATTTTATTTTTCCTTCTGATACTGATACGAGCCAATCAAAATCATGCGAAGCACACGTTTTCTCGATGCATATCACAATGGAATTAATGAGAAGCGGAAATAAAAACGCAACGTGTGCGTCGTATTGACGAATCGGTGTGAGTGCGCCATAGGAACTGTGGCCGGGAGTGGGTCGACACGCGTTGCCGCTGCTCAGTGGAGACATTCCGTCTGTAGTCAGACGACTGTGATCTTCCGTCTGGGTCAGGTGTGTGCCTCGGTTGCAGACGTGCGCGCGGTCAAGGCTGTATATCCTCCTCGTGTTCCTTCTTTTACCGTGATCGAAGTATAACTGTGCCAGCGACTCATCGACTTTTACGAAAACAAAACTGCAACAACCATCTAAATTCCACTTTAGAAAAATCAAATTTACAAACTGATAAATTTATCGAGCTTCATTATGGAGTCTGTGCCCTCGAAATACATATATAAAAAAACACACACAAATGGCAATAATTATCTCCCATATATATTCCACATTTACAACAACAGCAGCAACAATAACAATAATAATAATAATAATAAGTTCAAAATATGCCTAAGAGTCAAGCAGCTGATTTCTCGTTGAAGGAACTCTCGGATCCATAAATGTCTTTTCCGCGTAATGTAGAGCAATAAAACATAATAAGTAACAGCTGGTACTGTTGGCACGTAAAGAAGGAAAGGAAGGAGGAAGCGTTTCGCCGGTACCGAGGCCGGACGTGCTTCAAGGTTACGCAATGTACGAAGCCCGTATACACGATACTCGAGGGAGAGAGAGGGAGAGAGAGGTTGCGGTGGATAGAAGTGCTGCACATAACGTGTACAGAAGCACGGACATCACTCTCGGTTGAGGAACGAAGTCCGATGCGAGCTCGTATACTAATGGGGAGGCTTGCTCGCGACGTAACGCACCACTCTCGCCGGGTCGGCCGACCAGGTAGCTGCTAAACAGGACGAGGAACTGTCTAATGACGTTGAAGCAGCGCCAATAGACAGAGCCAGAAGAAAACTTCGCATTCGAGACTCGCGTTGCGCGAGGAACGACGGTTCTTTTTTTCTCATTGAGCTCGAGATATTTGACTGGCTTAAGTTCGGACTTAAGATTGATGTTGGGTTCGATATTAATTTCAAACTGATGTCTAAAAAATTTACCCGTAAAGTACCAAGTACCACGGGTACTTAAAGTACCAACCAGTTCTATTATGGATTGTCTGCCATTAAAGTTTATCGATAGCGCAACATTTCGGGAGTCCTTTACGACACTTCGAGTCCTTCGCTACCGTTTAACAATCAGATTTCGTGGTAATGTCACTATGAGTTTTCGAGTTTTCATTATTTAATTTTTTTCCACAACGCCTATCAGGGGTTGACTAGAACGAATGTTGTCACGGGACTAATTTACGAATATTATTCTTTTTGTTTCTGTGTCGGCGCGTGTATGCTGTGGTCCTTTTTTTCACACACATCACGAGGATGCGAAAAAGGTGAAATTTTATTCATGAAAGCGGTAGGAAGCACTGTAGCGTTTCTCGGGCGGAAGGACATGGGAAGAGGAAGAGACAGAGCAAGGGACTACCTACCGTGTGTAATGCGATGGAAGCCCGAATGGCGATGACATTAGGCTGGGGCAGAACGGGGCAGGTAATGAACAAGAAGTTCGTTGCTGTGCATGTCAATACACATTTGTTTAAAATAGGAAGTTATTTATATATTTTTATTCAGTTACTTTGATGAGCATTAATGAATTCAATAAAAAATTTATTTCGAGCGTTCGTAAGATCATAAAAGAATTGTTTATCATGAATATCGAAATGCTGAATTTCATCCGCTTCGGGAGATCGTGTTTATAAAATACTTTATTTAACGGACCACCCGTAAATGAGTATTAATTCAATTGCAATAAATATTTAACTGAATTCGACAAATATTTATTTGAACTGAATCCCTAATTATTTGCGGTTGTCCTGACTCCCCCAACTAATCCTTTCAAGCATTAATTTTGATGTTTCATTTTGCCCCGACTCTGCGTGATTTTCCATTCCACGTAATCTGCGTGAGCATCGGGCAGATATGCGAAGGGCATGTAGGTAGTTCAATGTGTTGACGTTGCCAGGACAGCACGCCGGATCTAGAGAGAGCATCTCTGGACGGTAGTTTAGTCCGCCCAGGTGTTTCTCATTCCTTCCTCCATCTCCCCCATTCGCTAACTATCTCCCACTTCTTCCGTAATTCTGATCGTTCGTGGGTTACAACAACTCCCTGTGCCTTGCCGGCCCGGCCTAGTCCGGAAGTAATTCGCCCGGGAGAGGCCGCGGCGATGCAAATCAGTTGCATTTCCCCGACGAGACTAACTCTCGCTCCGCACAGTCATACGGACGGATAAAAAGAGTACAACAGATATAAGGAAAGCAGTGAATCAGAGTGAATTTCTTTATTTTCATCATTAAAATTGATAAAATTGTATCAGTACCTTTTGTGAATTTTTGCAATAAAAATGTTTACCTTTGTAAAAATAATTCATGTGAATAAAAAAAAAATTTGTAAGGTTTTATAAATAATATTTTTTAATATTTACAAATAAATTTTGTAAATTCGGATCAGATGTATGAATGTATGTATAAGAACGGCAAGAGGGTGAAAGTTAGATAATAACAAATAAAACGGGAATAATTGAAATTCCATTAGACATCAGAAAACTTTTCCCGATTTCACGTCATTACGTGTGAACCATCATAGATGGTATCGCGGCTTCATATTAGTGTGTAATGAAATAATAAGTTACGTGGAATCGTAAACTTATACAAATGAAATTAGACAATTTTGACCATCAATATATTTTGCCAAATAAAATTTTTGTAAATATTGCATTCTCGCGAGAAGCCAGAGAAATTCTCTGTGAAAAGAGCATAAAAAATTGATGGAGAGCAGGGAATCCGACGGTGATGCAGCCTCGTTCTGTTCCTCGTCGGCCCAACCGGAAATCCGTGCGCAACGTCCGGTAAACGATCCGCGGTGTAGCAAGTTCCAACCAAATCAGCCGAGAGGAGACGGCTATATCTTCAAACGGTTTTTTTCTCGCCACCCCATCTCATCTCAGCCACCCCTCGCCGCTAGACGACTCTCTTTGGCTCTCGGCGCTCCGAGGTCCTGGCGGAAAGGAAGAAACGAGACTAAATTCGCGCAACGACCCGGCTCTTCCTTCCTTTCTCACTTCCGGAAAGCTTGCGCCTCCGGCGAGTTCCAGTTCGTCGTTCGATCTATTTCGCCATACCTTCGCTCAACTCCTAACAGTCGTGAAGACTGTGTCGGTGCAGGCGCAGCTCTTCGACTCGTTGTGAACGTCCTCAATGCGAAATCTATACCGCGGTGTGGCTGCGCCTGTGAATGTGCCTCGCCACTTGACACCGTTCCAAAAGCCACCGTCACCTACGGTAACTTTTTTTTTTTCTTAAGAAACTTAATGGCATTTCGCTCCGGCCACGAATTTTAGAGGCTCGGGAAACTTACACAGAATGGCGATCATGAAATCTAGTGTCAAATCTGAAGTTAATTACATCTCGGTAACTTTCGATTTATAAATAATATATAATTTATAGTTAAATACTAAAATATAATTTATCGATTTTTAAAGACATTTGTAAACCGTACGATAGGTTCTATACAACACAACACTCACACTCTTTCTCCCAAATAACAGCGGACAAGCAGATAAATAGGAACTACAGTGCTCGAAGGAGCCAGCCGGATGGCCCGTCCGACCGTCCAAATACAAACGAAAAATGTGCAAAAATCCGCGCACTCATGTAAACACTCTGATAAGCAAAGTGCTCGTGCTACAAAAAATTTCCAAGCTTTTGCAAATAAAATATCACGGAAAAAGGGAAACGCGACAGACATATCAGCGGCATTAATTTTCTCAGGATTCTTCGGAAAGTTCGTGATTCGCAATTCAATAAAGAATAAAGTCTCATCTAAATTTTCACCCCAAATTCGATCCTACTATCGACTTCAATTTGAAGACAAATATTTTCACCTCGAGATTCAATGTTCCTAGCGTCTTGTCTCTCTATGCTTCGAGTCTCTCCGAGCGAAAGGATCTGAAACAATCGGCAAACTGAGCCTCGACACGATTATCCCCCGCGTTTCGTCGAGTCTCTCTCGTTCTCCCGATATTCTCACGAATATCGTAGATCCCCCCTGTGCAACTGAGTCGAGATCGTTCGCTCTCGCGGTCAATCCCGTCGCCGGGTCGTTGTGTCTTGGTACACGTATGCGCACCAAGACGCCCCGCAAAGTGTCTCTACGGTACGAACACTCCGAGCGGTGTCCACCGCCGATCACGCGCCGGTCATGCACACCGCGTACTTTGCTCGTGCTCCGGCCGCGGTCCGTGGAACGTTCAGTGGTGTGCATAGACGAGACGAAACGATACAAGAGCGCACAGCCGATACCACTTCGCGTGTTCTCGAAAGTGCAACGCGCACAGGCGGAGACGTAGCGCGGGCGCGTGGAACGTTCGATCGTTGCGTAACGCCGATTGAAGCGGTACAGCGAGATGCAACGAGAGCATACTGCGCGCCTCGCTGCTGCTAATGGCGGGCCGCTGATGGCTACCGTTGCGACGGTGATACGGAGGTGTTCCACCGGACGGCGCACTCCCGGCATACACTGCAACCAACAGAAGTTCATTAATTGCGACAAAAGTTCATTGTCACCGCGAAGATTTATTTAATTTATTTCAACGGTTCGGTAATGACTATCAATAGAATAGTTATCTATACGTACATACATTTATATGAAAATTGACTCACCACCTTTGTGTTTTATCGTTCTGTTGTACCGAGAAAGATAATTGTATTTGCGATTGTGAATTCTTAAAATTTGCCATACATGGGTGATTCAAACTCCGAATTTTACCTCTACTATGTATATATATATATATATATATATATATATATATATATAGTAGAGGTAAAAGAGGTAAAGGTTTTAATTAAAAATGTTATCCACGTTATGCGAGATTTCAGGTATCTGACGTACGTTCTTCCCCTATTAGCTCGAATAAACGGGGTTCGGCTGTACGCATTTCTGCTCATCATTTCCGTGTTCCGAGAGCCGTCCAAGGCAACTCACAGACGCTGACCGAGCATTATGTTTCATGCACCTGCAATATGTGATGTATCCTCGGTCTGCGGATGAAATTTCACATGCGTCTGTGTGTGTCTGTGTGCGTGTTGTATGGATAATGAATATACATCAAGCACTTCGTCGAAAATCATTTATTTGGCGGTCCGTTCATCGAAAACGTTGAACCGCGACCTACCTTAGGGCCGTACGCGCCAATGTGGAGCACTTACGAGGGAGTGCGGGGCGAGACGGACTGCGTTCTCCGCTCGAGAGGGGTCTTTTTTTCGCTGTTTGTGCTAAAACGATAAAGGTGGTCTACTTTGCCCCACTCCCGGGACTATGAACGGGTTCTCCGATGTTTCAAAGACCAGAAACGCTTTTAAGGTCTCCGAGGTGGGTTTACTTGCTGGCACGACTGCACGGCCATCTCCTTTCACGGCTATCGTTATCCCTCGCCGATCCTACCGGCGCACGCCTCGGTGCTCGCTCTGACGAGTTAGCTCACCATCGCGTCGCGTATTTGCGATAAAAATATCGCGCGCTCGACTGTCGGGGGGGTGATAGAGGGACATTCATTTTTTTAAATGAAATTTACATTTTTCCTTTGAAACCCCTAGACGAGGGAAAAATGGTTTTTTAACGTTTTTCTCTGTTCTAGGGGTTTCAAAGGAAAAATGTAAATTAACGTAAATGAATTATTAGACTGGCAACAAGTTAAAATAACTAAAAAAAAATGTGTCGAGGACTCTTCTATCGATAGAGGTATTCACGAGTTCTCGAGCGCTTACTGTAAACACTGCCATTTGTTAAACGATTTTGCACATTTTTCTTTGTCCTTTCTCAAATTATCTTTCACCCTCACAAAATCATTTCTCATTATAAACAAATGACTTTTTGTGATTCTTTAAAACAAGTTCCATAATTTTTTTGACGAAAGTATTTTTGCAACTCAAACAAAATTGGTCTCGCATGAATTTCAAAATTTATTTTCCTTGAAATATTATAGATAAAAAAATGCTTGCTGATTTTTACATTTTACCGTTCTAAAAAAAAATCAGTCACTCGAAACATTGACGGGCGCTGTTTACTGGGGTATTTTTTACGCTAAACATGAGTGTCCCGTATGAAAGCTAGCGAGTACCTGTGGCTTCTACGAGCCTCCGGAAATTCTCGGATCATGGAACTAAATTATAATAGAGTTCCTAAATCGATGTCGTCCGGAGGTCTTTTCTGGAGATCGGGAAAGCTGTCGGATGAAGCCGAACGCCGATAATCTCGAGAGTTCGTGCGTGCTGCGAAATGCTCTTTCTGTTAACTCGCTCGCAATGAAACGTCGCTGGTACGATATTTACAATCCGATCTCGAGACAGAAATCGAGACGATGTTTGAGCGTGTGTGTGTGTGTGTGTGTGTATGTGCGCGCGAGCACGCGCTTGCAGCACGTCCGAGAGTCCTAATTACCGTGTGCAGATCTCGATACAACTGTGGCGAGGCTGTGCGACGGGTGCGCGCAAGAATTTACCGGGATCGATAGATCGGCAACGACGACGACGGGAAAGAACGATTCGCTCCCGGCAGACCTCGTTGCGTCACGTATATCGACGTCTGAAAAACCATCGAGTACCTCGACCATGATTGCTAATTATCCGATGTGGAAGGAAATCGTCGATCCATGCCATCGGCATCGTGTAAAAGCAGTCATAATAGCGGTATCACAACTATATCGTGCGACCGCGGGGCGTATCTTCGATTCGCGCGCACGGAATAATACGCCGCTTTGATTTTAGCGACGCTATAAATTACGGTAATTATTGAGTTCCTGATCGGCAAGTTTTCGCGGGATAAAAATGAAAACTTCGTAAAATCGGTGCGCTGGCAAAAAGTCGTTTGCCGTACAGGACGGTAGCGGGGGAAAATGAATCCGCGGCGCGAAGTTGACGATCGGTGATCAAAATTGACGTTTACGATTAGTTTACGTTTCGGTAAAAATGAAAGCGTAGACAATTTTTAGAAACACTTTCACAAGGTGGATGCGTCGCTACGGAATTTCGAACCGAAAACTTACTGTCTAAAAACGCTACTTCCGGTCGGAAAATCTTATTCTCAGACCGCAAATCGATGGATTTTCGGTGTGATTCCCTGCAAAGAGATTATGTCTTCAAACCGGAAGCGTCAGATATCTGGGATGACATCTCTTCTGGTAAAGATATGAGATTTTTTAATCATAAAAAACTTTTTGAAATAAGTACGAGAATTAATATTAGAAAACTTTCCGACGTTTGTGGACAAACTTTTGTGAAAACAATTCACTTGTTTCATCCGCAACTTCACTGTCCGAGTGGTATGCAAGAGAAACTTCCATCGTGTCGAAAAAAAAATGTTTCATATTATGCTACAATTCGATACTATCTATTATAGTATAGAAACGTTGTGTAACAGGAGAAATGACCCGCAGATGTTAATGCGAATATGTAGACTCGCGGAACATCGCGGAGCATAACGTACATACAAACGGCGTAATCGCACAGCCGCATCGGCCTGCGTTACAGTCTGCTAATACGTGGGAACGCAGACGATTAAGCGGAATTTCCTTCGGGCGCGTCTCGATATATGTACTGAGAAGCACAACTTACTTCAGGTATGATACAACAGGTATATGAAAGCCAGAGCGCGGTCGAGGCCAACCCACAAACCCATTGCTGGATCATCGAAAATATACGGACGGAGACTCATCCTGGTTACACGATTTACGAATGCCTGATTTTTCTGATATTTTGTCTTCGTAGATATCTTGGCTCCGTGTCTTTTGCGGGGTCGACGATTATAAAGAAGAAATTGACCACGAGCACCTCCATATACATATTTTTAAATAATTTGTAAAATTTAAAAAATACCCTTCAGAAAAGTTTTTAAAAATCTCAATCGTCTCATTTGTCTTTGTAAATTGGGTCCGTTTCACTATCTTTTGGTGGTTACCGTTTTCTACAAAAAGTAATGAAATTTACAAAAAATACTTTCCGGGCGGAGTAAGTAAGATTCATAATACAATAATTTTTTTGCTGACCAATCTGCCTCTCCACTATTATACATTAGAAAATGAACAAGAAAAAAAAAGTTGTGTGAATTAAAAAAAAAAACGTGCATCGTCAAGTTTCCGTGCGGTGCAAGTCGGATTCGATATATCTCCCGATTAATTCGAATTCTTCACGCTCGCGAGGCTTTCGCCCGATTGGAAAGATAGGGCCGACACTTTGTCCGTTCTTTACTATCCGGCAAACTTTAATTATAATCTGCACTATCTGTTCGCATGTATTAATGCAAACCGGTGTTTTCACTGTTCGCGTTATGCACGCCTCGAGATACCATCGAGTGGAGGGGGTTTGCGGGAGTGCAGGCGAGCGTGTCGCGTATAAAAGTTGAATAATAACGGCATTCCGCGTGGTCGAACACTCACGGCGTACGACAGGCGGTATATATATTGCAGCGCGAGTCCATGCCGGGAACCATTTGCCGTTGGAATCGCGATCCGCGTGGTAACGGAGAGATACGACACATGCGTAAGATCATCTAACGGAGAAACGGTCCAAGCAAGCTGGACTGCACACGGGAATTAATAATTATTTTCATCGGTTACTTGGTTGCGATGGTCTGCTCGAAATATCATTCCCTCAATCGTCACCGATGTCGATGATATTTATTTACTTATAATTATCGAGTTCTCGAAGACTTTTTTTTTACGCTATTAAAAGACCAAGAATCCAAAGAAATATTCATAAAATCGACACGGTTCAGGTTGATTACATTTTTTAACACACTACCAGAAAATCGAGGATTTTAATGCAGCTTATAAAATCTTGACTCAATGGTACGACATTTAATACAGCGGCGTATATGTATTTACGTGTAATTAAAGAACACTTGAAGATCTTTTTTTTTTCATCATTGTATTTTTATTTTGATGATCAAAAAATTTTTTCACGATTTTAATCCAAACTTGTTCAGAATATTCCGAAGTACGGAATTTTTAATTCAAATAATATACGACAGTGTGCGATTTTTTTATTTAAAAAAAATGACGTATATCTTCAATCTGGCGCCGAACATCGTTATGAACGATGGTTACAGTTTTTTTCCGATACGTTAGCCAGATATAATGGAGCTAGCGGTTGCTGCGCAATGAATTGTAAAAATGTATTGTACACGAATGCATGAGGCGGGTTCAGGACAAGCAATTACCATCGCTGCTGTTGCTGCTACTGTTGCTACACTGATCAACCGGTAAGTTGTAAGCGGTCTCCGCTACGGTACACGAGCCATAAAGCACGAGCAATTAACGTTTAATGTCTAGTTGGTAGAGACAGTTTTGCGGAAAGGAGAGGAGGACGGCCGGTATCGTTTCTATCCACGGAGCGTGCGAGCTCCGCGGGGGACCCCGCGCTATTATTATAGTTCGTCGTTACAGACATATCGAACGCCTAGCAATGTGCATAAGGACAATTTAAGTGCACCACACCAATTACACCTTTTACCTGCATAACTGCGAACCGATCTCGAAGGACGAAAATATCCAGCAATCGCCATAACGCATTAGATATTAATACGATAATGTTCGCGGATTATCTTTGTCATTGGGAGAAGGGGGCAGATGGAAAATAAAATTATAGTCGGGTTAATCGACCGGTAACATGCGATCAAGGGCTGCATTTGATTGTCAAAAGCATTGTTTTTTTTTTTTTTTGTAATTGTTCCTCGTCATCAATTTCAAATATGTTTAGTGTAACTCAAAATTTCAGTTACATCCCTTGAGTTGAGTTACGATTTTCAATTACAGTCAATTCGTCTTCTTTTGAGGAAATTAAAAAAAAGTCCATTGGATTAACCGCCTGTGGCTCGAACTGTAATTATTTCGTTGCCTTTATGATATCTCGATTTACAGGTATAGTACAGTAAATGATGACGCGATTTTGTGTGGCATTTTTCATTCGAGCCCTACGCATCGTGAATACAGAATCTACTGAATAACGACTGTGGATTTATTGTTGTTATCTATTGGAAATTGTTGTTTACTTTATCGAGCCATCGACGACGATCAATTTATTGCTTCGTACGAGTTCGATATTGGGGTGAACCTTGGTGCAATATAATTTGTTCCGACGTTATATCTCACCCTGGTACAACACGTAACTGGTGCCGAGCATAAATGTGATAAATAAATGTGCACGTAACGCTAGCAGCTTTTTTCCTGAAACTCATTGAGACCTCTCGTGACGCTCCAAAATTTGTGTCAGGCATTATGAGCTTTGCGTTATGTAGAAAAAACATAAAATAAAAAATCTGACTCGATTTTGTTGAATGGACGATTTATACATTAATCTGACTGATATAAATGTGTTCCAGGCTTTCGCACTCTCCACATGAGTTGTACGTATGTGTAATAATTGTTGCAATCGAGCGAGACCGAAAGGAACTTCAAAGGAACTCAACGACGACGGACATTTTTTTCCTTTTTTTTTTCTCAGTAGTTTCGCCAGAAAGAGAAACTGACTCGCTGTTTCCTTCTCTCTTTCTCGTTCGCTCCTTCCCGTGTTTCGTACGTGTCTCGCTTCGTCAATGAAAGGGCTGAGAATTCGAATGGCGGCGTCGGCTCGTACGGAGGAGAAACCTCGAAGCATCGAAGCTCTATACGTGCCCCAATGCTTCCGTTATTTCTCCTGTCAGTCTGTCTCGGGGATTGTTTGCGGGAATATTTATCGGACCGAGAAACGAAAGCGAGCTTCGTTGGGAAGGTAGAATGAGAATGAGAGAGAAATAAAAGGGAGCGGACAGTGGTTTAAATCAATAGATGGGTAGCATCGAAGGGGATGGGCTAAAGGGTTAACTCCGGTTTGGTGAAACAGGGGGAAAAGATGCTGAAAATAAAATTGGAAATGAATTCATTTAACCGTGATCAACAGTTTCAAGTCCAATTAAGCACCCGGTAGCTGTATACGGATATTTGTCATAATTTTTTTTAATTTCATTATTTGTGCGTAAAAATTTAAAAAAATAATCTTTCAAGTCATATTTCTTTGACATTTCAGTATAAAGAAATGAATAGTAAAAATGAAAATAACGAATGTCTCAAGTCACATATATCAAATTTTTTTGTCAGAAAAATGTCGGAGCATGTTATGAGTTGATGAATGTTACGAGTTACGTCTCTCGCCATTTTTATTAGATTGAGTATCGACAAGGATTTTTTTTAAATGTTGAAACAGAGTCGAACTTTTATATCAGAATTTTTCGAAGTCACAAATCGCATGGGTCCCTGAATCGGTTGAATTTGTCGATCTTTCGGCGACCGCGAGTCTGACAAGTCGTACGGTATCTCTTTGCGATTGTCGATCGCAAGGGTAGGACGAGAATTGAGTGCGATCGATTCTAGCTATAGAGTTGTCCGGAAAGTGGAGCCAGCAACGTAGTTGGAGTGGGTACACACAAGTTTGTTCTGGAAGCCCATGAGGCGCGCTTCAACTCTCGGTGAAATGGATTCGGGCACAATTTTAACCCCCAGGAGCCATTGCCGTGGATGTTCCAGTCCTATCTCACTTGCCCATTTCGTCGCGCCCGTGTCTACCTCGTTCACGGTCCGGGCGGCTCCTCCGTGGTGGTAGAAACTAGCTAGCTCGGACGAACTTCGTCCGATAAGTCCTTGCTCCAGATACCGAAGGATTAAGGTGTTTCTAGCTTTATCGCACAGCGTTACTCTATCGGGAAACCCTCTCTCGGCCACCCAGGCGACGCTGCCTCCGCGACCGGAGAAGGAGAAGGACCCGCGTGGTTTCCGGCGGTCCTCTCCGAAGATCCATTTTTCGAATAGACTCGCAGAAAAGCGTTTGGCACTCGAGACGAGCTCGAGGGTCCTCGGCATATTCGATGAACGGGGGAATAAGGAGATCTGCGGAAGAGCGCTGGTACATTCCGAATGGCTCTTCTCATACTCATCCCTCGGCGTAGCTACATAGAACTGTCGGAACTTCACGACCGAATCCACCAGACTCGCGGTATTATATTTAAATATGCCATTCGTTAACGTTTCAACCGGATATTAACCGCAACGGTCGCTAATGAATTCAGGCGGTATTCCGTTGATTGATGTTCCGATTTGCCCCACTCTCCACTACTAATTCGCCTAAAAACAATTATGTGATACGAGGGTAAAACGGGACGGTAAACCAGACTCAATATTCTAATAATTTTTCGATGGGACAGTTGAGCAAAACGAGACAAACGATTCGGTTCTGTTGATGGGGCAAAACGGGCATTTGTTTTCAGTTATATTTTACAGGCTTGAGTCTCCCATACGCACACACGCAAACATTCAGACATTTTTTTCAAATATGATTTTCCGATATTTCAGAACATTCTAAAACATTTTTCATTAAAATGTTAAAATTTTTTTTTTTTCATGAAAAAAAAGCTTTGGTTATGAAGAAAAAAAGATGAAAAAAAACATGTATGAAATTAAATTTAATTATTTTTTGAAAATTTCTAGTAAAGTGTCCTCGATATAGAAGAATTAACTCGCGTATATTGAGCGAATTTTCAGCAAATAAAATTCAACGAACGCGAATTTCCGCGAGCGAATGGTGAATGTATTCGAGTGCAAATACCGTTTTCTATTCCGATTTCATTTGGATAAAGGCAGAGCGATAGACGCCAGGCGAGGTCGATGTGGTGACATTGTTCGCGAGAAGAGAATCGCGAATTGTGCTGTACGTAACACGTATTCACCGCCCGATTATGCGGGCGTTAACGTGATATTATCGAATTAAATAATGAGACTGATAAAATTGATAACCGCGATAATTGGGTGTTAACTAAAGCTCGAATTCGCCTCGCCGCGCCTCGCCGACGTTGCATTCGCGCGTGTTAATCGCAGGCGCGCGCGAGACGGCGCGTCTGCGCAGATCGTCATGCGCACGCGCGCACACGTAAGTTGGCGGAGTCTCGATTAACGAGCAAAAATAAAAAATTTCATTTTATAGCGGCAATCGTGTAATAAAGTTCTTCTTACGAGGGATTCAAGAGAATAAAATTAATAAATTGAAGCTGGTTAATCGCACGCGTTTACGCGTCCGGTTGCGGCTCGGCTCGGTACGGCGCGTTTCGCACAGGATAAACCGCGAGACTCCGGAGCGTTCCAATATCACGGAATAAACGAGCGCTCGGCGAATCAATATCGACAACTTTCTACGGAATTCATTGTAAGGGGACGAAGCTCACTTCGCTCCGACATACCGAAACGAGGCAACGCCGCTGATCCTGAGACGGCAAATCCCCAGCTTGGAACGCCAGGCGTTGTATATTCTCCCATTGTAATGCAGCAATTCTCTCCATCTCTCCATCGATGTTTATTACATTTTATTTTCATTATTTGCAACGTTACAGGCTTCGGTAACTTTCCTGGCCGGATCGATCAAGGCTTTCGGAACGATTTGCGTAACGACACGTATGAGAGGGAAAATGGGGCGAAATGAAACACTCGAGCAAATACTCAACGTTTTTTAGGCGCTTTCAGCGGGAGATTATATTGTTTTGCATCAAGGATGCCCGTTTTGCCCCTTAGCTTCATTTTACACAACTCTCCCGTAACAGTAGCAAAGTTATCAGACAGTGGTGTTCAACACAGCACCACACCAATAGTCACTGGACTGACTGTTGATTTGATGCTGTATTAAATATTTGATTTCTTCAAAATTTATTGAATTTTGTATCGTTGCAGTAGCGTATTTTTATTTATTTTTTTTACACGTTTACTTCGAATTTTTTATAACATTCAAATCAAATCCGTTGTGTGGACTTGCCGGGCAGAATTACATATAAGAGAAAACTGGCAAAATGAAACATCGAAACTATACTACATATTTAATTTCTCAACATACGGAATTCAGTTTTTTATATTACCGCACCAACGTATTGTTATTTACGCTTTTTCATATTTTTCCTGAAAATTAAATCAAATTTTGATAAAATCCGTTGTGCGAATGTGCGTAATGCGGCATGTACAAGAAAAAAGGGGCTGAAATGAAAAAGTAGAACAAAAAACCGACAATTTTCGTTCTTCTTCCCGGGGGCGAAAAACAAGTGTTGCCTGGAGCATAGGATGTTTTGGCCCGGAGTTCCATTTTATTCCACTCTCCGTTAACGGAACAAATGTGAACTGATGTAACTGTCGACTCAGCGTGAATATTCATTTTTTTTTTTTTCCCGATAATATATGAAAATGAATTTTTCATTGACTTCCCAACGCAAAAGGGTTTTCAATTCTGCATTCATTCTCTTTTATTCTTTCTCATGCTTTCGTGAACATTTTTGGAAAAATTCAACGAAACTCATTGTGTCGGTTGTGCATTGTAAGACCGCTCGATTCGCTCTCGCTCCGCTCCGATGGTCAAGAAATATAATGAAAAAAAAAAAAAAAAAAATCTTTGCAAACATATAGCCGCGACCTTTTACGTTCGCTCCCGTTGCCTCGTATACCAAATGCGAGTCTCCGGCGAGACGCGTGTATGTATAGAAAACGAGTAACTCGTTCGTTTCGCATTACGCAAGAACCACGCCTAAAGCCGCGCGAAGTTTTGCTGAACGCGCTGCACCGTTGCGCCGTTTCGCGCTTGTGTATAACCCGTTGATGTTTCTACTTGCTCTCTTGTACTAAACAAAAAAAATGTTGTACCGACACTACTGTGTCGCTATGTATGCTTCCACCGTAACGGCGTAACCCGTTCGGTGCTCGGTTTATTGCCGTATCATTACGTGCACGGGGAGAGTCCAAGATTTTCCACGTCAATCATCGTTCGAGATACCATTCGTCGAAGTATCGAAAGCGAGAGTCGAACCTAATAACGTTTCTACCGGCGGGGCTGGGAAAAAAAAATGTAGATTTTTTTATTAAACTTTTTTTCTCGAAATTCGCTGCTACACCGTATCGTGACTGGCAATTATTATTGACACTATGAAGAAAAATTCGTACCAAGAGCTTGTAATTTCTTTGACCTCGTAACATTGTTCGAGCACAGTTGCTTAGTCTGATTCACCTCACTGTCTGCCGTTTCAAAGGTCTCGTGAGTAATGTGAGAAAGGTCGAATATGATTTTCTCAGCTTAGATGTTACAAGGTAGTACGACGATTCTCGGACAAAATAGATGGTTTTAGTTCTTTTTATTAGTAAAAAAAAATGGTATGGTATTTATTACATTTCGATTGTAAAAATGATAATATTAATAATACTAACAATAATAATAATAATTCCGTATCACGTACAAAAAATTACGAACAAGCGAATACGCTTTTCCTTTCGTTTTACCTTTGCTAGCCATCGATGACTAAACAATTCGTGCAAATGCAGCGAAGAGAAAATCCAGAGCAGATGAACGAAGATCCCTGGAGTGTGCATCATTAAAGAGCACTCCATGGAAGGCACTCTTTGGTATTGATTTTTCTGTTCGCCTCGTTGAACGCGCCAGTTCCGCGGTTCGTGATCCGACATGAGCTGGCTGCCCGGTTGATGTGTTTCTGTGTGCGATCAGTTCGATCCTCGAGCAAAGTAAGCGTCGAACGTCTTTCGATCACGGACAACTGGGGAAGCAGAGCGACAAGCGGAGGTTTATGCGGCGGGAACAATAGCTGGTCTGCTGGGTCAAGGATCAAGGCTTGCGACTGAGGCTGCTTCATATCAATAAAGAAAGCTCTTTTTTATTAGTTTCTGCACTGCCAGCGCGCTTATATGTGAGTCGATGCATTCACATATAAGCGCGCTTTATTGGAACCGACCAGTATTCGGATAAGCGAAATTTCGGATGACCAAAAAAAAAAAACAATTTTTTATCTGTTATTCATCGCTGATCACAAAAATATAACTCATGAGGAAGTTATAAGAAAATTTAAATTTTCAGTTTTTGTGAGGAAGCGTTATGAATGTGTTTAAGAAATTTCCAACTTCAATCTTTCAATTTTTACTCTAGAAGTTCAAATTACACCGGTTTACATAACTATTTTAACTACGTCATATCCAAGATCTTATGTATTTTTTACTGTTGAACACCAAAAAATTAAAATGTACAAAAAAATTTCGTCCTGATCTGTCAAAGCATTCACGCATTATAGCGGTTTGAATTTTTCGTGCCCGAACCACACACAAATGCATGCGCGCACCCACGCACCCCTTGGATATTTTTCTTTCGAATATGATTCTTAATTGGTCTAAAACATCCTTGAACACGTTCTCATTAAAACCGTTGGCCGGAATCCATTAAAATTTGATCATCGAGATCTTCGCGACAGTTGTTGACGAACTTTTTCTTCTTCGTTCCTTTTTTTCCTCGATTGTCAGTCCTGCTGACGCTTTTGTACCGAGCTTGAGCGTTGAGCGAATATCGGATGAAAATCCCGACGTTATCGGTGCTGTTCCTTTGTGACAGGTGGTTCAGCCAAAATACGCCCGAGGCTGATCATCTTCGGCGCGACGTTTCTGTTCTGCGCGCCTCCTATCCGGCGCGCTTTCGCAACTGCGACTGTCAAAAACTTCAAACACCCGGGAGGATTGTTATCTCTACGGGAATTGGAAACTTTTTTAATCAGCCGCATGCTCACTGCATGCAACGTTTTTCCGTATATCGGTGATTCGAGGAGCGGGACGTTTCATTCGTACGGATAAGCGGACACGGATGGATTTCGCTAAAAGCCTCGTTCGCGATTAACGTTTCGGCGTATCGTCGTCCCCGTAGGCGTATTAATTTACCGAATTCACGGTATCGAGGATGGGGCTTTTAGCAGGATTTGAACCTGCACAGGCGGGCCATTTTTATTTTTATTTTTTTTGTGTGTACAATTGCGTTAGCGATGGTACAAAGTAGGCAATTATGAAATTGCGGATATGGAGTTTCAGGGAAAAAACATCGTTTTGCACCGGCTGGACATCCTCCTAAAGAGTGTAAACGTCGACTTTGAGATGTCAAAAATACAATACCTGCTTTCTCATAGAAGGAGCTTTGGAAAAATTCACGATTAATTATCCAAGAATGATTCCAATTTCCTGTAGAGTCACACAGTACATTATTCAGTTAATTAATTCGTTGGTCTCTGTCTTGTTTCCGTTCTCAGGAGACGGGTCAGTCATGCCTTGCAAACGCGGTTACGAATTATGGGCGTAGGAGAAGGAAGGGTATTATCGCAACGTAAGAGGTGGGCAAGTTAGGCCCTTCTGTTTTGCTGCTGTTCATCCGTGATACGAGTCAGACTATTGGTAGCGAAATTGCATATAGCATGTTCGTGTGGCATATATATGGCATTGCATATAGCATGGCCCGGAGGTTCGCGAGCTGGTGCAAGCAAGGAGGAGGGTTGTAACGTGCTCGGGTTGCCGCAACGTTGCAGAAACAGGAACGATTTCGTCAGTGTCGTAACTCCCCGTCGGCGATCTGCCGTAACGCACCGTGCACTGCGTGCGGAGGCGGCGCATTTCCATCGCTCGACGTAACGCCGAACACCGATATGAAACGGTGTCGGAAAATTTGTCACAGACACGCCATCGTTTTTCATTGAGATCGCGAGTTTTTATTTCGAAAAATCGTGCGCAACGCTGTTAAATTGGATCGATCGATCGAGATTGATTGGCCACGAGTTTGGGCTATATAAGACGAAAAAAGCGGGGTTCAGGAAATTTCAACGCCGAAAAGTTCGAATGGAGATGAATTTAACGAGTGAGAAGTTATAGACATTAGGAATCGTAAAATGGTAATTAATAATGAGGTAGAAAAATATAAGAAAAGCATTCGATGTAGAATTTTTTTTAATCGATAGAAAGCACTATATTCTATTCCGTGTATATTCGACGATTTAATAGAAAATCATTTTCTTGCTCGCGGAAATTGTAGAAAAATGTTGTCGCAAGCGTTTCGTGCCGATGTCCCGGTAGCGTTTCGTATCGACTCCGACAGCCTTAATTATTTTATTGCACCGAGGTTTTCTGCAGCCGACAGTGCGGTCCGCGACACGACGGTTGCGAGGAGCCACGTGGAAAATCGTTCTGCCAGGGCTTCCGTCGATTATTCGTATTTTGTTATTTATAATTAAAAGAACGTCCAAGTGGAACTGGCATGCGACGGAGTTAAAGGAGGAAAGGCGACCAGCGGCGCATAAACGGCGACGATAATGAAACCCTCTTCGGCCGTTGTTATTACGCGCTCCGCTGAATAAAGTGATCGCAACACTGCCGTTATACTTTATGCAATACAGTAGAACCCCGTTCATCCGAAGTGAGGTGGGGAGAACGTATGTCGGATAAGTGAAAACTCGGATAAGACGGATAACAGATTAAAGTCGAAGTTTTACTTTTTTTTTTAAGTAACAGCGATTATATGAAAATTACTTTCCTAGTCAATGTACTTACTTGTTAATGTAATAATAATTCATTTTTTTAACATTAAATTAAATTCGTATAAACATAAACCATTGACTTAAAAATCGGAACCGTTGCGTTTACAGCTCGCATTATAAAAACGCAGCGAACTTGTACAAATTCAGTGCGTATGAAACGAAGTGGTCTTTACGGAGTTTTTCGCGTGCAGGTATTGCTGGTATATCCGTTTATTCCAAGGTTTCTTTATTTTTATCAAAGGTCGAAGAAGCAAGGTTTCACTGCACTTTATGCTTCTTACAATTTTTTTAAATTCATTTTTACGATTCAGTCGAAGATCCACGGTTCTATTGTACTGTATACATGTAAGCATTGTTTACAATTCATTGGAATTGTTCCGTTCGGTGAACTGTTTTTGGATTACCCGCGCGGTTGCTTATATCGTTGCAACCTCGAAAAAGTGCGTGTACGGAGACGTGGGAACTTCCGTAAAATCTTACACCTCTATTGCATCTTGCTGTCGCTATAAGACTGCAGCGCCTATAATACGAAGTAGATCAAGCGTGGCTTACTTGCGGTCGGCCGCACCACGTCGATACCCTCTCGAGGCTAAATCGTCGTCGAAGCCGGCGACAACCACCGAGCTGTGAATAAAAACCGCGAACTGCTTCTTTTTTATCATTATTTTCTTTTGCACCTGTGAAATTCACAGAACCAAAGCAAACTCAATTCACAAGTTTCTTGCCATCGCGATCAACGAGGCTTGCCTAATCAGAAAAGTGACGATTTATTTAATTTAAATTGTCGCTCGACAGTCAATGAATTTTTTTTTGATACGCCTATGCAACCAGTAGTAACGATTAAATGCGTTTCTTGTTTGTTTTTTTTTTGCGTTATTCGCTCAAATACGTCACATTTATGGGAATATCGTTTAGAACTAGAACGCTTAATCTAAAACCCTGTTATTAGAAAATATATATAGTTAATTTCAATACACCTTTGTATTATTATACATTTTTATAATTATATCATTTAAGGTTTATATTAATTTATTGGAATTTTTTTACAGAAAAATTATTTTACAATGATTGCAAACAAAATCGTAGAGATAGATAATATCCGCGGGTGCGCAGCAGTTCCTGACTATTTCTGTGAGGATTTTTGACTACAAGGTGAAGTCGCTGACCAGCAACAGGCGACTCCTCGAGAAGTCAGTCGGCCAACTTTATCGAGGATGCCTATAGAGGTGAATGCGCGCCTTCTGCTCACAAGCACGAACAACCGATACTCGCAACATAGATGGTGTGTGAACGTACGCGTCTTTGCCGCTGGCGCAACTCGATTAATTAATTGTCGTTGTGATAATTAAGTAATCACGAGACTTTTAATAAAGTCGTTTGAGAACAGTCGGTAGCGCAGCGACGAAATTGAATTCACAACGGTTCATGCCCCAGATCTCTCATAATTGTTTATCCTGACTGCGCCGCGCATAAATAATCTGTGATTAAGCAAGGGTTTCGGTTTTTTTGCTTATTCGTCGATCGATCACGAGTTGAATCGGTAATTGAATTTATTCGACAGTAATTGGCGCTTTTTCCTATCTGTTCTAATGTAATTGAGGCAATCTGTTAAAAAATCCAACCAAAGTGAAAAATTATCTCATAAGTGAATGCAAAAAAAAATTCACCGAATTACAGTGTTGGAAAAATATATCTGTGGGAAAAAGTCATCCGACTTTTTGTGCAATATTTTTCCTCCTTCACAATTCGCATTATAACTTGCAACGATGCGTCGTAACGCGCAGTAATAATTGAAAGGAGATTTATATCGGTGTGTGTATGATTATGAAAAATGCAAAAATAATCGAGCGATGGACGAGATTCGGACCGTCGGAAGGCGAATAAAATAATATGTATATCGGCCACGGTGTAGAGTGCACTGTCGGCTCTCGACTTCTGTAATCAGCAATAATTCTTGCAAGTCCGCAACACTCTCGCTACGCTATTGTTGAGTCGTGACGTGAGAATTTCATATTTCGCTTTCTAAGGAGCGCGTCGACTGCGGGCGTTCCTTCGTTGTCCGCACAGGAGAGAATTTATTTATAACCCGACTTGCATAAGCCTTTTGATTGTAACTTTACAAACTGTACAGGAAGTTCCATGTGAATAAAAAATAATTAGTGAGGTATCACAACAGAAATAGAAATGAAATTGCAATGTCAATTTCCCCTGAATTAAATGGAAATAACAACCATTTATTTTATAATTATAAATACATCGTATTGCCTGTTAATTTTTCAGGTAATTTAACAAAGTATTTCAATTTTATTTACTTATTTTTTTGTCTTTTTGAAAAAATTCGAGAATCCTAAAAATAAACCATCTGTCGTTACTTCTGTTGATTTTTAAAATAATTAAATCAATATTTTCAAATGAATGTATCGTGTTAATAATTGAATCATCGTTGCAGAACTTAAAAAATTCAAGTGTCCCAATTTAATTCCCAGAAAAAAAATCGAAGAAATAAGATTACGATCCTGCGACGGGGTTGTGCAGTGATGCAGGAAATAAATTTGTCCATAAATCGGGAATCGAGAATTCCAACCGTGGGCTGTCTCGCGGCCGCCGATTCCGCGAGAGGCGGTGCGCGGCCTCGACTGGGACTCGGAGTCGATTAGATACGACGCGAGCCAGTTTTCCCGCTCCGTCTAGCGGTGCAGCAGCTGCTGGTGTCCTTAACGTCCTTAACGGTGGAAATACCAGACCACACTGTGTCCAATCTCTCGTAAGAGAGTTGAATTAGTTTCGTAAGCGTTGCGCTCTGTTTCTGTTTCGCGATGTTAAATTGCCGAGCCATACGCAATTTTCCAATTAGGTTACGCATGGTTGCGAGCTGGTTTTGTGATCCCAATATTAACAAACCAAATTTGTTACGGTAAAAAAAATCGTTCGTATTCACAATCTTATTTCTCAGCTTACTACATAAATAAATAAAATAAATAATATTTATTCAAGACACTTCCCAAATTAGCTCACAAAAACGTCTGCAGAGTTTCGGTTTTTTTTTTTTTGGAGCCACGATTAAGCTTTTTTTTGTATATAAACTAAACAACGAGATTCTCAAACCATGGTCCTCAAAATTATTTGTTTGAAATAATTTATAAATCTCCTCATAAAAAAAATCCAGCACACTTTGTTTTCTTCGGGAATCGATAACATTTTTTTTATTTAAAAAAAAATGTAGAACTCAAAAAAGCATGGTGTTTAAGGTACGAAAAAATGTTTGCTGTAACCACTTCACAGATTTCACAAAAAAAAAAATCCCGAAAAAACCGACTTTTTTCAGCCTTGTTGTCAACCATCAACTGGAAACAATGCCTCAGAAGCGATCTCAAGATTGTGACGATTAAAATATTGTTTCGCTGCTCCAATTCGGTTCGTGATCGTACTTAGCTCAACCCCAACGTCAGCGCCGTGTAATCAATCAATCTTAAAAACTTTCGGAGAATGACATAATTTTTTTGTCGCCGAAGCTCCGTGCTTGCGAACTGCGCACAACGAACTCAACACTGATGTTTTTTTTTCGCGTAGTCGTGCTCGGGTGTATCAAGTTTTGCCGATCAAATATCATTCGACACAGGCGACGAGACTACGTTCTAATCTTTCCCTTGAGTGCCTTCGCTTTACCCATCGTGTACACCCGATACGAGCGTGACTGATCAAAGGTACGCGCGTATCTGTATTCCACGAGTAAGACGGGTTGCTCAATCGAGAAACGATCTTATGATTTTAACGGTCGTGAAATCGCTTCGCGGCGGGGCATTTTTTTTTTTTCACGACGGTGAACGGATGAAAATTATACCTACTCGCCAAGCAGTCAAGGAAAATGCGACCGAGGTTGGCGTTTTCTTTTTCCGTTTTTTTTTTTCTCAATTTCCTTTCTCCGGTGCCATGAGCGCCGAGAGCTGGACGAGAAAAGCTCACAAATGTTCGCTCCATTCCAAAGTTAAATATATTACTTGTTGCCGAATGATTGCAAACTGCAATTGTGTGGTGATCATAATTGTCTTCTCGTGGCCTCATTACTAAAAATCTTATCAGATATGATTGAATAATATCGGCATTCTTGAGTGAAAATGAACGTAGGAGCGGAATAAAAGATTCTACTCTTATCTCAATCTTTACATATTTAGTGAACAAGCGTGAACAATTTTCACTTCTTGATGAGTTTAGGTTGCTATGAGTTAAAAGTAATAAATTATACAATGTCAGAGGGTGATAAAAAGAATTTTTTCATTAAGAAAAATTGTATTCCGTGCACTCGCGGAAATTAAATGTTCCTCTCATGTACAAATCTTTTTTCTCGCTGGGTGAACTTTATTACAGTCTTTGCAATACGCTCGGATATAATTTGTCAGTACACAAAGTGAGTCATAATCGCCGAATTCATTTACGAAAATTGTACTCTTCGGGACTTTCAGAAATTCGGGATAATTCCCGCATAATTATTTTATCTGCGTAAAAGCCTTTAATGATTTGTGTTAATAAATTATCTTTGATAAAAAATTACTAATAAATTAAAACTTCATCTTGCGATATATTTTACGCCCTTTAATGGTAATTCCCGATCGCACAATGAGATTTCCGAACCAATAGTGTCGCTTTTTCGTACAGTAAGTAAGGTTGACTGCCGACTCAAAAATGAAATCTTCAAATCGGAAGTGACGTTTCAAACAGTAGTTATTTTCCTGGAGATTGTATTTCGAATTCAGCTAGTAGAAGAAACGTGTGAATCGTAGAAGGGTGGACGTTCTAGCGCCAACGAATAGCGTGCAATATTGTCTATATTAAATCCCGGTATATTAAATTTTACGATATGGATATTGGCAAATTTTTTGTTTATTTTTTTGGGACGCATTGAACGAACAAAATTGCGTTGAAAAATCACTAAAGTTTTACGAAGCACGTACTTAGTTCGCAGTTTTATCGTAAGAGTTCACGTCTGCATAAACTATATAATACATATCAAAAAGGTGCGCCCCAGTGTGTGTGTAGTTACCGTTAAAGCCCGTTCCCGCGTCTCGATCGGGCGTCGCGCCTTTGCCGATAGAAATATTTTTATCGGAAATTGGCGCGACCTCGATTTAGAAATTGTACACCTTGCTGCGAGACAGCGAGCGGCGATAGCGGCTCGAAATTATTTGAGCGGGACCGAGACGGCGACAACATTTTCTCCTGTGCGTTCCCGAATGATAACGTGGAGTAAAGCGGAACGAAGCTGACGGCAGGTTTCGCGACCCCATTGCCGAAGTCCCGCAAACCATTATCAGACGGCCTCTATCAATGAGAGAGTCCTTTCATATCGCTGACTCCTGCCTACCCCCTATCCTGTTCTCGCAAATCAATATTGTTTCACCCACTTTTGACGTACGTGCGTCGATTTCTACAGAGGGAATAAAATAACTAAATAAACAAATTTTACTTCGATACGAAAGTGTATTCACAGACAAAATGCTATTATAATTATGCGAATGTGACATTTTTTTCGGAAATTGTATTTTTTACCCCTCAAACGCGAGCGGAAAAAATTCTTTCTTCAATGAAATTACACCACGGAACGTTTTGAATTTTTTCAAACATGAATTGTCAAAAGTGATAAATAAACAATATGTTTTTGGGATTCACTACAAAAAATGTCGAAAGTTAAGCCCGCTCCTTGTAGAAGTAATAACGACCATATTACAATCTAAGAAAAATTTCATGAAAAGCGTTCGTTGTCCTTGACGTTTAAAGGGCGCCGCATGTTCCCAGGTAAAAACGTCGAATTTAACACTTTTAACGTATTCATTGCTTGGAACCGCCTTTAACAAGGTTCAAACTAAGATCGAAGTGTATCCTTTAAAAAAGTGCGAGGAAAATGAAAAAAGCCCTTTATTCAACGGGTTGTTTTTTTTACTAAGGGCCAATTATACAGTTCGGCTCGCATGACTGGCACGAAGTGCCTCGCGTATCACTGTGTAAATAATAAATCGTCGACACGCTCAGCGCGGATACCCGATTCTTTATTATTATCCTTAATGACCTGTCTGTCACAGCACTAATTTTCATACCTCGGATATACGACGCCGTTCGACGATCGCCAGCTCGATAAGAAGCGGTACAGGTTGACGCGAGCATAATAGGCAGCATTTTAACGGGAGCCGCACGACGGATCCATTAATCATAGGGTGGAGCGATAATAAACGCCGTGAGACTATCTCGTGCCCAGATACCGAGACGGTATCTCCTTATCGACATCCAAACGATCGTCACGCATAAAGATTATATAGTTTACAAAAACCTGTAAAAAAAAGAGCCAAAGAAGAAAAATGAAAAATAAAAATCGCGAAAATAAAGAAAAATGAACAAAAATTGGAAAAAATGCAAAAAGACTTCTGAAGATGCTTACACGATGTACATAGGTACAGAGGATTTAGGTATATACCTATCAACGAAGTCAAGCGATGCTCGTTCACGTCCGGGTTCTCGCTTCGGCCCTGCCAAGAGACTTCCACTATGTCAAGCGGCCGCACCCTGCATCCACCGAGCCACATCCGGATTTTTGCGGTGAGGAAGGAGTCCTCTTTGAGTGCAGCTGCCGCAAGAGACATGGAGGGGAATGAGATTTCAAAAGGGAAGAAAAGAAAAAATAAACCACCGGGATATCGGCTTGCACCAGGTCGGATGAAGAATTTTGTTCCCATGCGATGTAGTACCGAATTCTGGTGATTTTTTTCTTTGAAATGGAATTGATTTTGAAATGGAAATTACATCCATATATATATATATATGTATACATATATAGATATACATATGTATATATATATTTTTATAAGCGATCAATTATTTAACTGATCTCGTTATTCGAGTTGTAGACGTATGGATAATTTACGCTTTAGTATGGAAAAATGCGTCGAAATGATTTAGACGCGTTGTCGGCGTCATTACGAGCGTCATGCTTCAGAGGAGGACTTTCACTGTGGCTCTCGACACTGCTAGCGACGCCTTAGGAAAACGTGAATAGCACTGTGCAACTTACAATCACCGGAAATATCTGGTTAATTAGATTGCGCAACGTCGATGCCTCAAACGAAGGGAATCTCAAGAAAATTCGCTGAAATACAATTTTGAGAAGCTGTGATAATAAAAATGTGGAAATATTGAAATAAGAAATGCCATGGAATTCGTAACACAGATCCATCATCGATTATCACAGATCGCAGCTAGGGCGTATCTGATATCCCGGGTAATTTTTTGGTACTTTAATGACGTAGTTAAAGAATCAGACAAGAATTCTCGTTCGCGAATTCAAGTACCAGTAGACGAGTAAGATGGCATACACTTCGTATGAGTATCAGCTTGTGTCTAAATTTATCAATGAGTCTAATTTTAAAGGGAATTTTCTTTACAATTATTCAAAAAACCAAGTCCGCTAAAAGCACGAAAACGGACTCTCATTTTTTTAAATGACACTTTGTGTTTTAGTTTTTATTTTTTTTTTGTATGAAAATAAAAGTGAAGAAACGATTAATAGCGTGCACAAGAATGACGAGAAAATAATGCTAAATCGTAAACACGGTGCAGGGTACGAGATTCGTTGAATACGCCTCAGTAAATTCCACATTGCAGATCGCAGTAATTTTTATCTTTTTAATGTAAATAAAAAAATTAAACAATATTGTACCAGATTTTCAGCGACAAATCCGCCTCGGCGTTTCTCCCTGACAATGAGTCCCCGATTAATGAAGCGTGGAGAGCCAGTGCTTTTTGTTGCTCTACCACTAACGACTTGACTTCCTCTGGAGTTAACCGCGCGACCCTCCGCAACTACGCCAAGTATGCATCCCGGACGATTACCGTCCCAGTAATTATCATTCCAACGATTATCGTTCTCCAATTTAAAAAAAAAAATAATAATTTAAGAACCCACCCTAACGACTCTTCGGATTCCGCGTAAGGAATTCTTCATCCGACCGTTCTCCCTTCCAGCGGAAGTCGAGTGCGATCCTCTTCTTTAATCTCCATTATCGCCCCCGATATTTTGGTATTTCTTCGGTCAATGTGTAACGGTCGAGTCATCGCTTTGTCGGCTTGGATTGGTGGGCGGTTTGCCTGAACGGGGCTTCGCGACATCGTGCCGTTCGGCGTGCGAATGACGTCGTCGACGAGTTCGAGCTTTACGATCGATAAATGCACTTTTCAAGATGGTACCGTTAGCCCTGAGAGACATGCTGGCAACGAGGTGGCGGTGAGGAGGCCGGGATGGAGGGAGCGGGAGTGGGAATGCGGACGACAAGGAGGATAGAGTAAAGGGGGTCGCGTAAGGGGGAGTCGGAGGAGGCGAAAGGAACGAGGCGAGAAAAGGGAGAGCGAATAACGGCGTACTCTGTAGGAGGCAGCGACGGAAGTGCATGGCCGGGTGGCTACGGTTTTGCGAGCGAGGTCAAGAACGACCATCTCGGCCAGGCTTTCCTATCTCTATCGCTCGTTTTCCTCAATTTCTTTTTTTTTCGACCATTTTCCCTCTCCAGTCGAGTCTTTCACTGTTCGCGGGGTATATAGGGAAGGACGTTGACGCCGACGACGAGACCACGTTCGGTCTCGCGAACCATTTGTCTTCTGGCCAGCGTTCGCCAGGTGCATATGGATCGCAGCGGCCAACGTCGCTGCTGCTGATTCTGCTGCTGCGCTGCCCAGCCACGAACTCACTCTCGTTGATCTTCGGTGGGGAAAAAAACAAAAAATTCAGCGCTGAAAAATACCTTCGTTATTTCGATGAAGCGGCTCTCGCGATTTCGGGCGGCTTATGGATGGCATGCGGAATTGGCGGTTGGCTTCGTTCTAAGCGTGACATCGGTGTTTTTTTGTGCTTACAATGTTTTATGCTATCCAAGCCGTCCGACATAGCTGGGCGATTCTTTATTTTTCGTTAGGAATACTTCGTGATGGTTCATTTTTTTTTTTTTTTGGGTTTTTTAAAATAGATTTTGTACTGGAAAGATATGGCTACGGCGGACGTGCGTATGAGCAATGGCATTGTGGAGTTTTTTTTCCGTATATTGTCTTTTTGGAGTAGGATGTATTTTTAACCGTTCGTATTTACATTCAACTTGTGACAATGAAAAATTGCATGGGATTTCTACTTTTTTTTTTTACCAATTTTGTCTTTTTAATTTGAAACACGTATGCGTGTGCGATTTTTGATAAAATCATATCATTAATACAAACTGTAGTAAAGTTTCGTCGAGGATTTATAAATTTAATGCCCGATATTTTTTATTTACGAAAAAGTACATTACCGCTCGATTAATATAAGTGATGTATACAAACTTAAAATTCCAGAGCATTATATTTATAATTTATTTTACAGTGAAGAGGTGAAAATCGCGTTGTTACGCAGAACTGAGAATAATCGCGATTTTTTTAAATATTCATTTCTATGAAAGACGATAATAAAAAAAATATATTCCCGTACAAGACTAGCTTGGTTGTTCGAATGAATGTCGCACGTTCGCTAACTCTTTCTCTCAATATGGTTAGGCAGAGATACGCGGTAACCTTGCTCGTATGCAGGCAAAGGCGTTGGCTCGATACGCCCGAACGATTTCGTTAAAGCGGGGAACGTTCTCGAGAGCGAGCAAGTCCGAGCGACAGCTCGGTACCCGCACAGTGCAGAAACGTGAAAATGATAACTGTCCGAGCGGGACCCTATAGCAATCGGGAACGGCCCGTAGATGCGAAAGTGTCGCCGCCCTTCTCGCTCCGTGCGCTAAGGTTGCGCTTATGCAATCGGACGTCGATGTTTGTGGAGTCAATTACGATCGATGTGCTACCTTCGTCCTACTTTAGCTTCAAATTCGATGCCTCGCCCGCAAATCTTGCTGTGAATGCATTAAAATGATCGGAGCTGTGTTTCATATTGTAAAAAAAAATATATATAAATATATAAATGTATATATATACATGGGATATATTTTTTTTCAGGTAACGCGTCGAGATTTTCTCACGGCACGCGAGAGCACCGCGGTGAACGATGAAAGTGTTTCTTTTTCTTTTTTTTTTTTCACATATCCCCCTTCTCGTTACCCTGGTCGAGATCAGCGTGTATCGGTGAATTGCGCAAGCATGTATCAACAACTCGAGAGGGCATCTATAGGTACAACGATCTATTCACCAAAGTCAATCGTGAAGGAATTTGGGCGCGGCTCGGCGAACTCTCTGTGGAATCTGCGGAATCGGACTTGGATCGTTGGGTGGTGCTCGGTCGGTTCACAGACGTCGATCTTGATCGGATTTCAGTCGGATCGGGAGATCCAGCGACGACTTAGATCTGTCACTCGAGCAAACGTGCACCGAGAGAACGATCCGATAAAAATTACCATAAATCGAGTAAAAATCGAAATAATCCACACGTGTGTGGCAACTGTGGGGAAACCATTGGCAACATTCGTATCGAACTATGTAACTAAAGTTCGCAACATTTTTAGTCAACGATCGGGTTGGACAACGATTGGTACAAACATTAGCCCGTAAATATTCAATTAAATATAATATATAAAAAATAATAAATATAAAAAATATTCAATTAAAAATCTCATCACCCACAGCCCAAGTAATTACTCGTATTGAGTATTCGTTTCATCAGTTTCGGTTCCGGCTCCATTTCTATTAGTGTAGTCCACGGACCGATTTGTTCGTGCGACATTTGACATTCGTTTATTTAATATATAGAACTTGAACTGTAAAGTTACACGAGTTTCTACCTCTACACTGTGAAGACACATCGCTACTCGCGATTCCAAGATTCGTCTCTGTATGTCGGAAAAGTAACCGGGTCGAGCGTGCATCATTGATTTAATTGGTAATCGGGAATGGTCCACACTCCCCACTTTTGCTCTACATTGGTGCAAGCTTATGTAGGGACTGACGTGGATAGTCGGGGGAATAGATAACTCGTATCAGCCGAGCTGTTACGCAGTTGTTGAACCTCGTGCACGCTTCGTCATACATAGACAAGCGGGAAGATCAAACTAACTGGTTTAGATCCTGACGCGGCTCCCAGTAGCTGCACGGAGTTCCCTTGGCTCGGATATAGTTGACTAACGAGCTATCGCGGCCTGTAAACGCGAAATAACGAGCATTCACAACCGGTGTTGAGACTTCTCGACGGAGCGAGAACTCAGGAGCAATTAATTACGAGGAGACCATACGCGACGACATCCGTGCAACAACTCTCGAGATGATACGATTCCATGTTCTTTTTTTTAAATTCGTCTCTCTTCAATATCGATCTCATTGACCTGATACGTTCAAATATCCGGTTCGGATCAATTATTTTTTAGTGAAATTAAAGAGAAAAACGCTACGAAAATTTTAATTATATAAAACGAAAGTAATTTTTTTAAAAATATTCATTGATTTTTCAAGATATTACGAATTACCAACGCGTACATTATACGTGTCAGCAACTGAATACATTAATACAATAGGTACGGCGGCCTGCATATATATATATATATTTTTTTTTTTTCAAGTACCTTTGAAGCTTTTTGTTATTATCCAGAAACAGAATTTATTAGCGCAAGGGTCGATCCCAAAAAGGCCCGGACACGATTCAAGTCGTTAGCCACCCACTTCAACTCGTTCTTTTCACAAGCTGCGCCTTATCTTAACCGGTGAAGCACGCTTTCAAGATTTATTTCGAATATGATAAGTGAATTCCGTCGAAATGAATGCTGTAACAGTTGGCGGGGTGAAAAAAATGGTTTGGAAGAAAAAACGAGACAAAGTCCATTCTATTGTCGCTCCCCGTATCACACACAGGGGGCGAGCATGGGGGGGGGGGGGGGGAATGCGAGCACCCTTGCTGATTCCCACAGGCTGGGCGGACGCCCATTTTTTTCCGCTCCGTTATGGCCCGTCTACCTTTTGTTTTTTTTTTTTTCATCCTAATTAACGGGCGGCGCTAATGGCACGCTAAGAAGACGAAGGTGCCGGTCCGTTTAATATCCCGTCCGCAGCAAACCCGGCTGCCTGACTCATTCTGTCCGCTATACACAGAACGAGCTAAGCTTTAATCACGGAAACCAACCCCCCCGCCGTGAATTCGACCCCGCCTGTAGTTGGGGCATAAACGACGAAGGCGGCATCACGCGAATACGTCTCCGCCAGCAGACTCGCTTATTCACTTCGTTTCGCGAAATAGTTTCAGTCATTATATCTAAAGGAACCTTCTGACAGAAGTAAAAGCCGTTGGTGAGAAACCCTTCACCGGTAGCTGTACGGGAACTTTGCTTTCTCGCCGTTGGTCCAGGAGCGCCTTTTGCTATTGAAACTGTGTCAACGTTTCATTCGTGAGCATTGCTTGAGTTAATCAAAACTTCATACCGAGGAAAATTTGCGGCAGGTAAGCATGGGATAAGTAAGTGCAAGAATCCATAACTTTAACCTACATGAGTGTATCTAAAACCCTAACGACTTCTCCATTGCATGGATATCATATCGCGGATTTCTCAGAGTTGCGATGCGATGCGAATTGAATGCAATGTTCTCGGATGAGGACATTTTTGGATGATACGACTGAAATGATTCTATATGGACATTTGGAGGTTTCGTTCCGTAGGCTTGACAAGATATGGTTAATGATCAAGCGACGATCGTCCGAATCGGATCAGCTACCCTAGTAGGAATTTAAATGGGGGCCTTTAATTGGGTCATTATATCCAAAGGAACCTTCTGGTAGAAGTAAAAGTTGTCCTTGAGAAACCATTTAGCGGTGGCTGTGCGACAACTTTGTAGTCATCGCGTTGGTCGAGGTGCGCCTTTTGGTATCGAAACTATGTCAACGTTTCATTCGTACGCGTAGTTTCAGTTGATTACAACTTTACAGTGGAGAAAATGCAGGACAGGCGAGTATAGGATGAAATATTGTAATAAACCGTAAAATCAACCTACTTAAGTTTATCTAAAATGGATTTGGAAGTAGTTGAATGCCATGGTTTCCCAAATACTATGCACGGCAGACGTCGCTGAAAAAAATACCTACCATGGATGCAACGGATTTCAGTAAGATCTCGATTATCCGGACGGTTCAAGTAAAGTTTCTACTGTCAAAATTATTCGCGAAATTCACGTATGTTTACATTGTTGCCGTTCAACACAAAAATTGGGGAGATCATTCCTTTACTATGGCGGCAGCATAACACTACTGAATAGTTCTCGTGGATCGTTTGGTTGTGCCAGACTGTATAGGTAAATCTACCAGATTTCCGATATCTCCCGCGATTACTATACCAATGATTTTACTATATTTTTTTTTCGTGCAGTAATTTTAAAATCGGAGTGTACGAAAGGACATCTCAATAACAGGATATCCCGATTAACTCCTAATCCGACGACCCAATTACACCTGATCTGGATCTTGTATTGCCACGGGCGTGTCCAAACAAATTTCCACTCCGGGTGTTCTTTAGAGAGCTTTGAGTGGTTGCTTGATCCAGTAACTGTAGCGGAAGAGCTATGGAAGCCAGCGGCAAGCAAGTGGACCAGTGGGTAAGTCTAACCAAGCATGCTCAATCTATTTGGCTCGAATCCAAAAGCCTGCCAATCGATATAAACGTACCGGGCAGTGTATGACCAATAGACCTGAATATCTGTGCGAACAAATGCACCCGGGATTTACGGCTCCACACTACCGAATTAATTGTTGTCGACGCACGAAGTCCAGCTCGCTCTCTTCATCGCCATTCAACTCAATGATCGTATTAGTGTCACGGATTTTCATGGTTCGCGCAAAAGGGATAAGATCACTTGGATGGAACATGAAACTAAAACTATCGTGAGTCCTCCCCGTTGTTTGAAAAATCAGACAATCTGCGAATTCATAGATACTTTTTCGTGCGGCAAAAACGTCGTCTCATTACAAGTGTCACACAAAAACGCGAGTAATATAAATTGAATTAACTGGCGCGAAAAAATTGAATAAACATGAAAGTTCAGCCCGAAACTAGCGTCCTCATTACCAATTGCCGACTAAACTTCCTGCGAAATAGGACGCCATCTGCACGCTGGCAACATCAGCGCGGTCAACGCACACTCACCGATAAGCGACGAGAACACCGGGAAAGCTCGCGTTACCGCCAAGTTTCAGTATCTTCTGCTTATCCGCTGATATTTACGCTAATTCATGCAGAACTAGACGCCGGAGAAACGCTGAATTTATACAACCACGCGCCCGAAAGTCTACTCTATCCCCGAGTGCGCTCCACGCTTAGCTGCCCTAAACGCCGATCCTCGGGTCTGAACCTCGGATTAAAGCCAACGACTATTTCGAGAAGACGTCGAGCGTTTAAAATAATGTACATACGTTAATATTAAAAATAAAAAATTGTTAAGGAAAGCTTAATGGTAGCATAAAAAACTTCACCATCAAAGATTCCACTTCGGCAAGCTTCGACGAACCATCGAGGGAGCTTTACGGACCAGCGGCGAAAGACGATGATCGCCTGAACATTGACCTTACATCGAGTAACATCAATTCTGAATGCAATCCTACGCAAACTGACGTTCTTTCAGATACTCATCTCTCCCCTCCGGTTCGTTCGTTGGAAATTCCAGCATTAATACGCGGTCTACGTCCCCGAGTAAAGGGCCGACTTGACTCGAAAGCGTACCCATTTACGGTTCTCATCGTTGCAACTCTTCATTCCTTGGTAACATCCACTGCTCTTGCATTTTGACCCTTCCTCATGGCATAACATCGCTCTCCTAGGGGTTGAAGACCCGTAATTTAACCTGACCGTTCACTAAAGAGCGATCCAGCTCTCGCCGATCGGGTCACCAAGGATTCGCAACGATTGTCGACGGCTCTCACGCGCGTATTTCCATGAGAATCTCGTCTTTGCGACTCGGCGACAGTACCGGTGATCTCCTCGCAGGAAGAAGCCGTCGGGGAATTCGCCCGGTAAGGAGGTGACGCTCAGCGAGGATTCGAGGTGCTCAACGGCGTTAGAATTAATTGCGACTACGTACACGAAGGGCCCGCTGGGAAGAGCGAGTTAGCCGACGGGTGGTTGATAAATACCTTGAGGCTGGCTCCGAAAGACAGAGAAGCTCTCGTGCGTCCGCGTTACGTTCCAAGACGTGTCGACACTTTTATCACTTCGCCACTACCATGAGCAGAACTTCCGCAGAAATTCCGTCCGCGAGCGACGACTCGACTCTGCCATCCACCTCGAAATGATCCACGACCGTCCCTTTTCTTCTTCGTCATCTTCATCATCATTCGCAAATTTTCTTTTTATTATCCCCGGAGAGATGAGGGCCTTAATTTATTCTCTCAATTATTCAAATACCCTTGGATCTCGTTCGGGTGCTATAAAAGTTATTAGGTTATTAGGAGAAGCGGGCGAGGACGGACGGAGCAGTAAAATTGCGTGGATGAAAAATGAGCGAGTTTATAAGTCTGACGATCGCTGCGATCAAAAATATATTCTCGTCTTCGGATCTTCCGTAAGTTTTTTAATAAGTTTACATCTACTTATTTATATTTTCCAATATTTGTTTGTCCCCATTTCCAAAAATATTGGGCCCTTATTATTTTTCTTGCCCCTATAAAATGACGTTATGCCGGAATTCTGCGCCCTTAATTTTCAATCGAAAGTGAGGTTATTCTTGTCCAACGTCTCTGCCGGTCGAAAAGAGGGCTGCTGTGCGTTATCGAGCCACGTGCACGATCAGACCGTGTGAGCGACCGGTTCGTCTCAGCAAACCGTGAAACAGGCGGTTTTCTGGCACGAGCGGAGATCGGATCGCCCGAAGTCCACTAACCCAGATACGAGGGGAAACGACCGCTTTAGCGTTATTACCGTATATGCAGTGCCACAACGCTTTCCTCTCGTCATTCCTCTTCGGCATCTTCGGGTAACGGATGGACGCGGATTTTTAGAGGAACTTCCCGTTTTAGCAGCAGCGCGATAGTCGGCGTGTCGGCGGAGTTACGCGCGGGCGCGCACGCGCGCACGCGGTTTCTCGCACATAGAGAGAACGAGGGAGATAAAGAGAGAGAGCTAACAGGGTGCACAAACCCCCGTCGACCATCCCCCTCGTCGGGGAATTCGCGCGCGCACGTCTCCGAGGTTCGTAACTTCGGACCGCCAGTGCACGCGCGTCTTCCGCGATCGTCGGACTCTGCTCGTGATTTCGTTAAAAGTACATGGTTGTCTCGGTAAATTGTGCTTGCGTTGCGTGTGCAAAAATTATTTTCTCCACTTACGACTCATCGTTCGCCGGTCGCGACAACATTTTAAAAAGTACCGATAACAAAACGATTTATCGAAATTAATCGTAAAGGCCATTTTCGTTTTTTTTTTTTTAATCGAAAATCGCTAGAATGAAATAACTGAATGACGGATGGACGAACATCGACGCGGAAAAAAAGAATAACGGAGGAACTGGAAAATTTATGTTCACAAGATTTAGAAAAAAAAAAAGATTGACGATCGACCGAAAAAACCTGTTCGAGTACCCCGCAACGGGAAGTCCAGAATCGAATCTCTAAATCGGCTAAAAGTTGGAAAAGAATATTCACCTCACGATCCCTGCGATATTTACGAAATTTCCATTCTAGAATGCTAAGAAAAAAAAATTAAAGGGTGAAGGTAACTCCAATGTTTACTGGCTCGTCGGATCAGAAGACAGCAGTGGCCGCTCCGGATTTTGTCCAGCCGGATCGAGCCTACAAATACACAGACCGGTCGGCAGAATCTTTTGGTGCTCGAGCCAACCGAACGGACCAGCCGCGTGTACCTTCCGGAAGTTCCTCGTTAGCTGAAAGCCCCGTGGTGTAAGCGCCACGGGAGTTTTTCCCTGAGAGCGAAGCTCGTCGCCGTGTGGCTGTCCGCGTGTCCGTCTCTGCGTGAGTGCGTGAAGGAGTGTTGGCTCCGCGTGTGAATACCGAAAAAGTGCGCATTGGTCGCCACGGTTGGTCCGGATAATCCGCCTCGTCTCGCCGGTTTTTCTCGTATCAGGCCGGATTACGGACCATCGGGTAGAAATTACACTCGATAAGAGGTCGATGGATCCGAGCGAATGAGGGACATAGCATCGGCTTGAAAGAATCGTGAATCAAGTATGGATTGCGTTCGTTCCGGGCCGTTTGAACTTTCGTCCCGTTCGACTCGCGACGAGCAGTGGTAAAAGCTTGGCAGGCTCAAGGGACCTCTCGTACGATAGCGGGGAGCCAACGAGACGTGTGCGCTCTAATGACGCGTCAGGCACGCGAGATAACTTCATAGAGTGCTGAGCGGAGATTCCCGATCGGAAGTGTACGGAATCGACGCGAAGTTGCCGGCGACGTTAAAGGTAACGGGTGTTCGTCCGAAAGATAGCGTGCCGGAAGAAGGTGACGGTAATCGGCGATCGGATGTGTCACACACCGGCAAATCGGATGGAACCGTCTTACCAATGATAATAATAATAATAATAATGCAGCTGATGTTGCCCTTTTGATAAAACCCTGATCGCGACTGCATCCACAGGCGCGCACTCCGACTATTCTGCGAGGGATTCCCACTCGCCTTTATCGAAAATTGAAACTGCGGGTTACATTTTAAAAAAAGCGCAAAAAATCGTGATTGAAGTCGAAGCTACAAAGTCAGCGGGAGCGACTCTCGCACTAGCGTTCGTTACTGGGTGTAACGGTGACGAGCAGGGGATTCCCTGCTGGATGACAAAAAGTTATCTTTGTGGTGATTAGTTAAGAGGGAGCTTAACGTTGCTGGAAAGTGTGGTGAACGTGCTGATTGGGTAAAGCGCCGGGTATCGACGGTCATTCCGAACGGCATGAGAAACTTCAGAGCGGAGGAAGTGATGACGGTCTAAACTGGCTCTCGCGGACTCGCTCGGGTAAGTTTTCATCATAACGTGGTTTTGTTTGTAGGGTGAAGTAAGTTTTATCGCGAGCGTCATCGCCGTGTACCACACGTGTCGATAACAATCTAGTAAATGACGCTCCATCAAAATTTTCGCCCTTACTATTTTTTAAATTTAAACATTTTTTTTTTGAGGTGAAGGTGAAGGTGTTTCATCCTCAAATCGATCTTAACAACAGATATGTGTGATTCTTATTGATATGGGAGAAACATACTATTTGCGCTACATGTGTGTGAATAAAAATAAAAATGATACTGTTATTGGAACGTGCGTACATCAAAATCGCGTAGTTTACATTTGCATAATGAAAACAATGGTTTAATAGCGTTACAATAATTTCGTGCTCAAACGACCCAACAAATCATGGAGAATCAATTATCTGATTGGCAGAGGCACACGTCAAAGTTCCACTGACGGTAGGTTGCACGCATTGACGTCCGGGGAATTTCGGGGACAACGCACACACCAAATGATATACCAATTTTGCCGAAGCAAATAAAGCTCTCGGCGCCAGCAGCGATACGTGCGAGCGTGAACGTCGGATCGATCAACATTGACAACTCCGAATTTGCCGAGCAAACTGTGCACTTCCAATTTTACTCACAGAGAGCAGGATAATGAATCTCTCGTGTCATATTTTTCTATTCTACTATCGGTCGTTTATTAATCGACAGCAACTGCACTTCGTTGACACACGCTTGCGAAGTTTTCATTTTTTCCGCCTGAGAAATAAGATATTCACGGTGCAGCCAGCAACTGCGGTGTAACGGGTGTAATATACTGTTTTGTGAATTTCATCTCTATACGAAAAGAAATGTATTTAAACCGCGGCTTGAAAATATTCACCTGAATTATGCAAGAATATAAAATGATATTAGTTTGGCAAAGCATTTGCAAAAATGAACTACTTTGTGGTTGCACAGGACAAAATAATGACTTACTGATCGAGGTTGTCCGTTTTCGACTCTCTCGGTGAACTTTCCCAGCTAGATCCACCCGAGCTCCTATAGTCACATACAGATGTCCACTCCTTGTCACTTAAATTCTACTCTCTTCGAAATATATTATAAGTTAGGTAAAATACACATTCGCGAGCCAGGCACTATATTCCTATTACGGCGACGTTCGTAGGTGAGGTGGAAAGATAGTCACCTTATGTCGCCCGCAGTTGGATACAGTTAGGATCATCGTCTCTCGAGCTTATTTTACCTTTGGCTCAGTCCCACCTTTTTTCCTATTATTTTTCTGCCTCTTCTTTTTCTTTTCCTGGGGGTGCCCTTGCTCGAACGATCCTGACGTCCCCCGCGCACATCCCCAGGGTGCCCGGCTCTCTCACATCGCTCTCGGCAATTCGAATAAAAAGAGGAAGAAATTCGATGTTTTTCCCGCCGCACGTTGATAGGACGAATTCGCTCGGCTCAGGTTCGCTCAATCGTGACGCTTTTTTCCCCTCCCTCTCCCGTTCTCTTACCAGTCCCATGGGCTGATTCTCACAGGGACACGTTTTATTTTATCGAGTCTGTATATAACTCGCCGGTTTCGAGGGAATATCGCCTCCGCACACTCGTCGCCGTCTGTCGGCGTCTTTGTCGTCGCGCAAAAAAAAAAAAGACACGAATGAGCGGAGCTTTCTTCGTCCGTACTTCGATAAGTTGTTTGTCGCAAAGAAAAAAAATTCCCGCGATAACAATCGTCTGCAGGAAGGGAGATAAGGCCAAAGGCTTTTCGTTGATTCGCAGTTCCAATCTACCGTCCACCTCGCAACTTTTATACGAACGATCGGAATACCGAATGGCTACGAACCACGGTCATCTTTGCAAAAAGATTCTGGCTTCTGCTCCGCTGGGAATAAAGGAGAAGCGAAAAGTCATCTTTCACTTTTTTTTTTTTTTTTTTTTCGCGGCGGACTTTTGTTTCTTCTCCTTGGATTTTCTTTTCTTCGATTAATCAATAATTAAATGCACAGTGTAAAAAGTTGCTTATTGCCTCGAGATTTACAGAAAGCAACAGTTAGTGTATAAACGAAGTCGACATTGCGGCGTGCAAAGTGCCGTGTCCACCGTTCGATACGTAATATAATTAATTGATAATTAATTATTAATTGATTGTTAAATGCATGATTTCGAAAGATGCTTATTGAATCGAGAGTAAAAAAAGTTTAAGTTACCGTACGAACTAAGTCAACACGTAGGCGAGCAAAGTTCCATGTAGGACCGGCGGTTCTGGTCGCGCCTCGGGAGTAAACACACCCCTCGCGACTTTGCGAGGGTTGCTGCCCGCCATGCCGCGTGCCACTCACGCTCCCACCATTAGAGTTACCCTAAAGGGATTTGCGCTAACCTAATTTAAGAACGGGTAACTTTACCTCCCCCGCAGTGTTTGTTTGCCCGACTCTATCGCACTCACCCGCTCTTGGTCTCTTCCTCTTTCACGCAGCCTACAACCTTCCCACTTCTACCTCCGACTGTTTAAAGAGCCTCGCCTGATTACGTACCGAGCTGCCGCTGCCTGAGGCTCCTCGGTAACCAGTCAGATTTCAGCCATTTTTTTTTCTACTGTCACCGATTGCGCATCGGTAAACACACAGAGGTCTCTTCAATTCTCAGAGTTTTTTCTGCACACCCTTTATTTTACCTCCTGCTCGAATCCCCTTTTAAACCCTTCCTGAATTATGGCGAGATCCCCGAACTATGCTTGCCATACCTTATTGCGCGAGATCGTGTTCTCCAGGGCTTCAGATACCTTACTCGTAAAATATATAACCCCCAGGTCCTATGAATATGCGACGTCCTTGGGGGCCACTTTTGAGACGAACAAAGCCATTTTTCACTTTCACTCACCTTATCAATTATTCCTTTTTTTTTTACACTAAAATCATGTTCAAATGTGAAAACGACGTCGATTACTCCATAAAGTCGACAGAATTGTTTGTCGTCTACAAAAATTTGACGTTCAATAAAAAATGATTGTTCATCCTTTCGTCCTGTGGTCAGGCAGACCATAAAAATAATTTTCCAAAGAGGGTCGAATGTAGTCGACTCGGGTCTCCATACCGTATCCGATATTACCCTTTTATCGGTAACGATGTAACTCACTTACGGAGGGCAATTGGCTCCCAGCCTTCCCCATTCACCCAGATAGAATATCAGGCTTTTCAGCAGTGGCGAGTTCGGATGACCATAGGAATTGGCGTGAACGTGGAAAATTCGTTTGCATTCCGTTACGTTTCCTCAGACTGGATATGTTTCCTTCAAAATCGTTCATTTCCGCTGTGCGGACCATTTATTTATTCACCGAGAATAGAGGAGCTTTCGCCGCTCGGAGGCTTGTAAATTTTCATGAACAGCCTTCATCGTGTACCTTGCGTTATGTAACGAGGTGAACGCTTCACCCTAAAGGCAAGGCGTGGAATGGATATTGTTGGATGTCAGAGAATTTACTGTGCGGCGAATTTACTGTGCACGACTTCGGCTATATCATATTATCACCGTACGAGAGCTGATCGTATAGTTGAAACAACATTGCCGAAGGAACTTCAACGTTGATGCTCGCAGTAAAATGAACGCCGCTGCAGCTCCTACTGCCGATAAAACCTGTCACCCTCTCTCGTGCGCACGCCTTTGCGACAATGGGCTTTTGCAATTGCATGCGTGAAACGAAGTTTGCGGAGAAGGGTTGAATTTATGTGCAGACACGAAAAAATGTATTTCAAATTATTTCCATCGAGGCAACAACGGAGCGTGGAAATTCGGCTCCGACGGAAAGTGCGCACTTCGGCGGACCGCCAGCCCGGAATATCGCGTTAGTAAAATCAGAACCGCCATTGTATCATCTACAATAACACTAAGATCCGCCCTCCTGGTTTTAATCACGGAACAGAGTGTTACCGTATCTCTGGTACACGGGGAGACTTTGAATGCATATTAATGTTGCGAGGGAGTTTTGAAGGATAGCCGGATATCGATTGCCGAGGAAAGGAAAGACCCTACCCGCGACTCGCTGCATGATAACCGACGTCAGATACGCCCGTCTATTTCTCGGCACTCGAGATAGCCAGCAGAGATAGCGCCGGTCGATAGGGCTTTATGAGGCCCTCCGTAATAGCACCTATGAATTGCCGCTCTATACCGTTTCGGGGTTCATAAACAATTCATGGTATCGGATGAAGTTTTCCCCTTCGTCGATGTTCACTCGACTCTTCATCGTTGTACTGTGTCGCCTATGGCGGACCAATCGACGTTCATTTCATTGCACAAAGTTCGACATGGAAACTGGCGAAAAGATATTGAAAAATCGGATCGTATCGGATTCAATCGATACGTCGTATGACGTTCAATGTTTAAGGGCCTGGGGTAAAAGTTGATTCCTCAAATTTCTAATATGAAGAGACCTTTCACGAGTTTACCTTGACGAATAGTCACATTCGCTACTCGCTTCATTTTTTTTTTTTTTAAGGAAACCCATCAGGCCGATTTGTGTACTTGGACCGCAGACATGCACTTTTTCCTTGGATAAAAAAACTCGTTAGACCAACTACATAATAGCGGCTGCGCCTTAATAGTTAGACCCGTTAGACCGCTACAGTCCAACATGTGAGATTATGAAATATACTCGGTAATGTAGTGAAAAAATAACAATAAAAACAGGAAATCGCACGATAATTAATGCAAACGCGAACCGCGGTGAAAAGGTGGCATCTGGTTACCAGCGGGACACGCATGAAATTGTACGGTACTGTGTACTAACGATTTACAAGGGAAATTCGAGATCCGTCTGGCCCCTCTTGAACACCCGTGTGCGCGCACGAGAGCAGCACGGGTCACGGAACCGCGTGCAGTTTCAACATCTCTATTTCGCTGTACACCGTTCCTACACTCTTGCACTGACTGACTCGCACGCGGTCACAGTATAGGACGCAAATTAAATGAAAAAAGAGAGAAAACAAAAAAAAATTGCAGGGGGGAAGAATGGAGCTCCAAAAAGAGAATGAAGAAAGCCGGTATAGCGAGAGAATTTACATGCAGTGCGTCCGGCTAAATGAAATTGGATTTGCATTCGCCCACAGAGGATGGAAAAGTGAAACGGATTCGAATCCTTCTGCAGATTGGCGAACTTATTCTTTTTTTTTTCTTCTTCTTCTTTTATTAACTTTGCGCACAGTATGCCAAACTCATTTGGAGAGAGGGAATGAAAACGAAATTCATTCCAATGTCCCGGCCAGCTATGGTTGTCTAGTCAGTGATTTTATGCAAATAAACAATTAGAATAAATGAATTTGAACTTCGCGGCCAGAAGTGGATGAGGGGCGCTTGGACATGTTACGTGTAACACCGCGAATTGAGATATGGCGTTACTTGTTGGTTTCAATAAAAATTATTTTTATGCCGACGATATTTCGCGAAAAATTGGGGATTTACATGAAACAAGATTTTCGGCGTTTGGACAGCGAAAGAAATTTCAAGGTACACGTAGATAGCGAGTGTACCGAATCATGTCCATGTAATTCTGTAACGAACCGTGCAAGAACTGGTCAAATCTTGAGCGTCTTCAGAATTACACAAATGCAAACTCGTTACTTGCTGCAGCGAAAAACAGTCCGCGCAGTTTTCAAATATAAGCAGGGCATTTTACGAAAATTTGTGAAATTATAGTAAAACCTCGAAAGACGCACAGTTTATCCGCTTCTCCATAAATCGAGGTTCTACGGTACGCCTTCAGTTATAAATGCCGATGATTCTTGGTTCCATCGCCTGGTATTCGAAATAATGCAACATTATAGGTCCGAAAGCTTTCGAAATATCAAAGACTATTTAATATTTACCGATCGGTTTCGTACAATCCGTCTGTATAGCTACGATTTAATTACTCAGTAATTTTATGCTGCACTTTAATTTCAGGCTCGGCTCGGATCGTTCGAACGATGTTGAAACATTGAGGATCAACGAGGCGGGTAACGGCGGAGTTTCACGGACACATGTGCGAGGATGTGTTGTTCTGTGTCGAAGTGTTGGTGACGGAAACGTTATAAACAGGTGAGGCGAGGATACAAGACCGCGAGTCTGTTCACCTGTGTGTGCGCGCTTCGGTTTGGCTTCGATACATTATTAATTGAAGCTCGAACGAGTGCTTCACGCTCGACAATAAGCCCACGCGAACAATGTTATAGTCGCGTGTGCGCGATTCACCGAGCGGTGAGTGCGAGCTCACAGTACGGGACACGATGGCACTGCTATACGCCGTCATCGTCATTCTCGTCACCGCTGCCATGTCCCTGCCGCCGGTTATTCGAATCGGTGAGTAAAAAAATTCTAGATATGCAAACGAAATGACATGTTTTTTTTAATTTTATTTAAACGGATTAAAAAAAATTAATTGAATTATAGTATAATATATCTCGATGCTAGTTCACTTCTTGGTACAAGTATCGCATTGTATTTTCTGTCACGAACCGAGAAGAAGAGCTGCCGCGTGCCTACTGATTGTGGGACTGCGAGTGGCGTGCAAATAATTTTTAGAAATCCGACAGGTGATTTCTGAAAATAAAAATGAGATGAAATGCGCGTGCGCAAAGAAAAATTGCAGGCAAAAGGGTAATTATTGAACTCGTGGCTGCAAAGTTTCACTGATGTCATTCTCAGCAAGGGTGTAAATAGCGCTTCACATGCATGAGTTACTTGAAGTTCCTTCATGACATACGGTATGAAAATTGACGTTTGTCACTCTCAAATGAAAATGGAAGATATCATAAAACCTTCCACTTTCAACCTCGTGACGAAAAATTTTGTACGGTGCATGTGCGATAGAATTTGTGGACTAAAATATTTAAAAAAACATTTACTTCTAAGCAAGCCATTTTTTCAGTTTATGATGACGTGTTCTTCAGAAAACATTATTGTGATTAAACATTATAAAAAATGAAAATGGATGAAGATATTCTGCGGAAACAGCTGTTCCCTAAAGTATCAAAATTAGTGCATCGGTCGCCAAATAGTGAAGGAACGATAATAATTCAATGACACGTTTCTCACGTCCAAGATAAATGATGGGACATAAAAGTGTGGCGAGAGAAATTCGAACTATCACATTTCTCAAAATATTCAGTTAATTAATGATCCACGTAGACCGCGAAAAGGACCGCGTCTCTCCGTACGTAAAACGTATTCAGTGCGCCACCTGTTAACAGCCCTGCGCCGTTGGGAGTTGAGAAAGCTCGAGGGAAGCTTCCTCGCGCGATTGGCAGAGCAGGTAGTAGCAGCGATACCTTGGCTTAAACGCAAGTGAAATTGAATGACGAAACTTTACGGCTGAAAGACTTCGAAGCCCTCTTGGTTTGTCGTCTCCGCGGCATTCGTCGGGTTGGCATAATCTCGCGAAATTCCTTGAACTCGAGCTGAGTGCTTTAGTCGATGATCGCGAAATTCACCCTCGCCGTGGCGACGGCTCAATGGCGCCTTCTTCGCGTGAAAACGCTACAGAGAAATTGCCGGCGCATGTCGAACTGAGTATGTACCGGCGTTATGAAAAATTCCGGCCAGTCAAACCTAACCCGTTTCAACAAATAAAACAAAAGCAAAGAAAAAAGTATCAGCGACTGAATAACCCAAAGTTTCGCACACCCGACGAAGCTCCGGCGATAAAATATATCACCGCTGAAATTTCGACGGGGGTGAAGCCGAGTGCATGCATGTATATTCTATGTCTACGAGTGAGGGTGGAGCTCGAGATCCGGGCTTTTCGAAGCTGATTGGTGGGAATAAACAGATACTCGTATCTTCTACATACCGTGGAAGTATCGGGGCAAGATGTGCCACTGTAGAGCCGCGAGGTCGTGACTGCTACTGCCGAGGGGATGGAAAGGGACTGAGAGGTTGGTTGCCGAGTCTCGAATTTGGAAAGATCACGCTACGAGGGAAGGTACGAACTTCGGATTAATCTAATTGGGCAAATTTCAATGCACAGGGAGGGAGAGACTGCACGAGAGAAAAAAAGGTCGCAGAGGGTGAGACGTAACGGTGCACGAAAAGGCCGGAGATCGAGCTAGGCGCTCTTTAAACTTCCCGGCAATTTGCCCCGAAACCACCGCACAGCATCCGGCTTCCAGTTCTAGTCTCGGTAAGCCAAAGAAGAAAGTTGCCCGATGCTCGTGGCGTTTCCCGAAGTTGCTCGAGTTCCTTCACTGTATAATTAAGATAATCAACGAGCATCGGCTGCATTAATCGAGTCGACCAACGAGATCATCGAGACAACTTCGTTTATCGGTTTCAAAATTGAACCACGCGGTTTTTTCACTCTTGATTTCACTCTGTCGGGTGATTCGTTAATGTTTATAACTTTTTTTATAGCTTTTATTATTCATATCCGGATAAAATTTTTTCTTAAGAAATCATTGCGATTATGCTTTGTCACCGAAATTATGAGAGTGTCATCGTAAAATTTATTTTCTAAAAAAAAAGTAATAATTTAAAAAAGAAAACGAAAAAATGATAAAAAAATTTATCGACTCAGGACTTTTGTGATTTCTCGATGACGTTATTTTCAGAAAATCAACAGTTGCCAAATAAAAAATAATGAAAATTGGTGATTCATATCTTGGAAATGAATATGGTTCGTATGAAGTTCTGACGAAAGAACGGAAAGACAAGAACTGGGCCGAGAGCTGTTAATCACGGGAGCTCCGTCGGAGCAACCGGAAGCGTGTCGGTCGTTCTCCGTAACGGAAGAAGCCCCGCGTCAGGCGCGCGGGGCGGGACGGCGGGGTGGTGAACGCGAAGGGGTGTACGAAACGGGTTTATGAAACGCTGAGGTCGACGCCCGTCGTCGCGCAGAGAGCTATGTTTGTTGTGCGCATCTCGAAATGGCTTCAAAAGCTCGAATTATACGAACGAATTGCGCGAATGGTATAGTCGGTTGAATCCTCGAGTTGTGGTCTGTGGTCTTGGAATTGTTGGCTAAAAGTGAAGTCTGGCGTAAGCAGGTTAAGCAGGAGTGACTCTATGATCGCTGCCAAAGGATTTTCCGCGTAGCTTCGAAAAGCCGAGGATACCGGCTGACAACACAGCAATTCCCAATCGTTTCCTATCCCTTCGACATAGCTTGCCGCTGAACACCGCAGATTGGCGCAATAACGCGTGCACTGGGAAGAGAACGAAACGTCCGGCAAACGCTCTACAACATTGTCGGAAAGCCTACAGTTGGGCGCCCTTCGACCAATCTTTTTTCCCTGGATGTTCCAATTGAGTTACTTTGTGTTTAAAAAACATCATATCGGGTAAAGATTTTATTTTGCTCGACCGTCGTTTGAATTTTCGTCCGATTTCTGCGCTCAGGAGTATTTGCATATGAGGGAAGACTTCAGGAAAATATAACCGATACATTCAATTAGAAAAACTTTTTGAATTTTGTGGACGGAACATACACGGATGAAAAAATTAATTTTTTCATTAAAAAATTCTCATCAGGTTTTTTCACGCTAACCCGAACTATCACCGCTTACAGTTCATCGGTTTTCCCCAGCTCACGAATGTGGCTTCGCGACTTGGTCAGTGCGCGGGTCGGATTGAGCAGCCGCGCATGCGCGGGTCAAAATCCTTCTCTCCGGATATCTCACCATCCACGTCAAATCTTCGACCCTGGCCGAGTGCCATTGCAATTACATTTCGGCGAGGAGAGTCTCACTGTCTCGTGCTTTATGGGTCACTCTTCGTGTTCTCGAAGAATTAGGAGCGAGTTTAGTGGATAGGGCACCGATAACATTATGCAGGGTCGTTTATAAGCGCGCGGCCATTCGCGATGTTTATTTTATCGACTTGCATGTATGCGCATTCCATTCTAGCCAGTGGTAAATCGGTTACCGAACACGCCCGTGGCAGACTCGACCGGACATCTCTCTCCCTGCCTCTCCGCAGCCACGGGGATTATGCGGTGAGCCGGAAACTCTCACGGCAACTCGCCACAGCACACCCAACCCTTTGATTTTGGTTAACGTTTCGATGAAATTCATGGCGCCGTAGCTGACGTTTAAGCATTATTGTCACGCTGGTGGTTTAATTAACTACCGGAACGACATGTTTTGTGCATTTGATACACATCCTTGGGGATTTTACGGGAGAGGTGACATCAGTTGACATGCCTTGAAAATTACCGGTAAAATAGGGTAGCGGTGCAAGATGTGACACATTGGAATAAATCCAAATAAATGCATGTGAACCGGCGAAGAACATTTATTATTTAACTACTTTTGCATTAAACCGTAATCTATCGTTATACATGCATAAAATTCATAAATTATGTAAACATTTCGCAGTGCAAACTTGAGCAATTAGGAGACATTATTATCAAATTAAAAATATAAATAAAATACAGACCAGTGATAAGCGAAACATAAAACTCTTCTTGAAATCCCCTTGCAACGTTACATTCTTGATCAGCTTTCCCCAAAATATTCCCGAATCGTTATATTTTCAATTTTTATGACAAAGTAATCGGCGAAATTGAAGAAAATTAAACTTGCGACTCATCACTCCGTCCGTTGCTGCTGTCGTCCGTCGTCATGCCACTGACCTCCGATACCGTATGCGAGCTTTTTGCAAATATGTAAGCTTTATGAAGCGCTTGGTGTGAAAGAATCTCCACGCTCATGGAGCGCAGGGATAACCGTGACCAGCCGACTAACGACATTAAAGTTTTATACAGGAGGTCCCCGACGGCGAGAGCACCGCGGAAAGAATTTTAATATGCTTTGGAAGCTCTATGAAGGTGTGGCTGCTCTCACTGCCCATGTTACACTCGGTCCTACAACGAAGAATAGGATTTCGATCCAACGTGAATTTTTCTTTTCAAAAAAAATCCACACGCGCTATCCTACCGATACACCTACTACAGTTGAACTCTTCGGACTATATCGAATGTGCACAGTGCTCCATTATGTTGTAATCCTGAATCCACCTCGTGTAGAGGATAAATTTCGTCAAAATTTTCTCCTCTCCCTCTCTGCGTGTCTTTCATCGAATCTTTGTGTTTCGTATCTACACATATATATAGATATATATACATACGTATCACGGTTAAAGGTAGTTGCCTCGGTCCCCGTCGCTGCGGCGAGTACCACGCTCGGACTGCGATGTCGATCGTGACTCGGGAGATAAAATGTATTGATAGTGGATGATTGTTGCGCAAACGGGAATTTCCACAGTTCGTCTCGTAGTCGCACCGCACTTTTATTGCCTATTTCTCGAGTTTTCTTGATGCATTGCAAGCATACGTATTCTTCGTTTTTCGGGTTATACCTGGGTATAATAATATCGGAACGGAGAGTCAGAAGACCTGGGCAATTTAGAAGTAGGTAACACGAAACCGGCGTATTCGGTTTCTGGGGCGAGTCTGCGAACTGTGCGGTATCAGTTATGTGCTGCTCCTCCCAATCCGCTCGTATTTGAGGCACGATTCCGACACGCTCGTCGAATTTATACGGACACCGAGACGCGCGACTTCGCCTCCTGCGCACCGCTGACGTATTACGCAAAGCCAGGGTGAAAACTTGCTCTAATGGGAAAGACTGAGAAATTTTTTTTTTCGCATTAACGAAGAGTCGCGTTCAATAGTAAATGCAAAGCTCTCGTTTGTTTGACATAAATAAAGCATTGTTCTGTAAAGCGATTGAAAATTCTATCGATTTGAAATTTAATCTATTTAAAATTCTATCAATTCGAATTTTGACTGCGCGTCATCGCGCGTTTCTTAATCTATCCATTCCTTTTTCGGCGTGTAACCATTATTGTCTGGCGTCATTTAGTATCGTCATTTTTTCTAATCAGCCGTACATTTTTTTTTTTTTTTTTTTTTGTACGATTATTCTATTATTATTATCGTGATACATTTTTCATATTTTTTTGAGGCCGTACACATGCCAGAATTTAGTCACACAAGGAACAGAATATTCTCCATCAATAGTGTGAAGTACCATTTGCAGCATAATCGAGTCATGAGGGACGGAGAAACAGCGAATTTAGGAATGCCAAAAAAAAAATATCGCTAATACAGTCGATAAACCCGCCGCGTCCGTGAAGCGGACAGCATTGACTTCGGTGGTCGTTGCCACCCAGAGAACGGGCGTGGTAGTCAAAGACATTATCGATTTCTGGTCGCGGAAGGGCGATAAATCACAGGAAAACGAGAACGGATCGAATATTGTATGGATACATGGGTCTCCGTGTAACATACTTTGCACGCACACAGGAGTAAGAATACCAGTGCGGCAGACAGTGCGAGGGGATTTCTGGACCGCCCATGGGTAGCCAGGGTCAAAGTGATCCAGCGACGAGGCGATTTGTAGGGCGGAAAGCCAAACCCTCATCTAACTCTTAAACGATTCACCGTCCCAGCGTTACCCGTCCTATACGTAAACACTTACGAAATTTCCATGCACCAGTGTGTCGACTCGACTCTACACGCGCACTAAATAACCAAGGACCGCATGAATAATGCATTATCCGGTAGCAGAATTCCTTAATCGAACGCGATACCCCTTATGCAAATGGGTAAGAAAATGTCGTACGATCTTGCGTTCCCGTTGTACAGAATCCCGTCAGCGTAGGTCCAATCTTGCTGGAACAGTTTGTCAAACTCGCATTCCCGTGCCTCCCGATCGAGCCGGCAAGAAACGAGGAGATGACGGACTATCCACGTGTACACCCGAACCCTTCTCCGACACAGCCATCTCGTATGTTCTCTCCTCTCATCGTCGCGTACTCCCACTGGGCTAAGAAACGCGCCCGGTACAGCCGGTGCCGCGGATGCTCCCAAGGCGAAAATATACATGTAGAGTGGCGCATATTTATTACCAACACAGCATCCTGTTCCATGATCTACCAACGTGTGTGCACACACCGTCCACTCGCGCGTATTCCGTCGATGCACGTGTCAGTGGCTCATACCGCTCGCTCACTTACGCCCGAGTTTAACTACGAACGAAGTAGCAAAACGCTGAGTTGCAATATCGGAATTCCTAGTAGGTAAGTGTATATCGACTCGGGCCTTGATCTAGATTGCATCGGTACACGAGCCGAGGAAGCATGCAGGCCTTCGCTCGGGAGTGTTTTCGCTCGGCGAACATTGAACAGTGAACCGAGAACCCTTGGTCTCGCGGTTCACCAGTCACCGGAGGTTGCAATAACCATTATCGCAAATGCCATTGCTTCGTGAACGATGATGAAACCACGATGTCTTGGAGAAAAATTAGGTGAATCAATTATCGATGAATGACATGATGGAGTTGCATTGCTGCCGCGTTGATGGAACTTCGTAATATAGGCGGGGGAAATAAAGGTTCAAGGCAATGGACTGCATTCGGCCGTCGGAAGTGTTTTCATGCGAAAAGTTGGCCCGAGAAGTTCTACGTAGTCGATAAGTTTGTATGATGCTAAAGCGATGAACTCCTGATGAGACATTGAACGAGGAGCGACCGAAAGCTCGTTAACTGGTCGCGGTGCTTGTTACGGGATATTCCGAGTTTACTAATTGGCCCGTCTCTTATGTGCATGTACTTCGGATGTACTCGGTCTACGAGAGCAGTGGAGAACCTGCTGTGCAAGAACGACTCATTGCACTTGCTCTGGCTCAACATTTGTACCTAGTAAGTCAATATAATTTATTACATGGAGATCCGGCAGACATCAATCATTTGACGCAATTCCTGTCAATAACTCTGGTGATGACGCAGGTCGATGGGGGAGTGAAAAATAGTATTCGATCGTGTCTGCCAATTGGTCCCGGGGAGACAATTTAAATTTTCATCAGCTGTTTGTGACCTCTAAACGGGATTGCAGGGTTTGTTAACTGAAGCTTGATGGAACATTCAGGAAAGAGCTCCGTGTCGTATCCTCGTCGGGAATACACAAGAGCCCGGTAGCTCATTGTCCATGACAACTATTCGAGGAATCTCACGTCTCGACGGGCGAAGTAGACGAGTGAGACGCAGGGCCCGAGAGTACGATAGTCAACGGGAAAGTGGAACGGGTTTTGACTATAAGAACCTCAATGAGGTACGAGAGACATCGTCGCGCTGGCTGCGATCTCGAAACTCGGCAAAGAATTCCTATATCGAGGGTGAATCTGGAGGGTGGTTGCGGTGGAAGGATTCTTGAAATTGATCACGTATTAATTTGCGGCACGGAAGAACGCGTCAGACTTCCTTAGTCCATCAGGAATTCGATGGTTTTGCGAGGAAGAGACCTCGAACAGTGAAAAACGATAAATGTGAGCGCGGTCGAGAAAAAGCTATTGAATGGAAATAAAGGAGAATTTATTATTCAGATCGGTGGAAGGGAGATTTAGGGATCGCTGCAGAGAACGGAAATGCGAAAGGGGCGCAGGATAGAAGGGCTGTCAGACGTTTTTTCCGCTATCGAAACATGTTATACGTGTCATCGGATAATCGAACCTCTCGTGTCACGACAAGCTTGATCGGATCGTCCGACCCTCACGCACCCTCGTCAAGGATCGCGATAGACTGAACGTCTGAGGAGGCGGAACCATCTCTATCTCGATGTGGGTAAACGTGAGCCACCGTCGAGGTGCTGAAATATATGACAAACAGCCTTTACCTACTGCCTCTTAATGATATCCACATTTTTTTTCTATTAAGTTTCAGAATTCGTGGGTGATATAAAAAATAAAATGTCCATCGGAGCCATGACACATCAATCTCCCGTATCAAAGTAGTCAGAAAAAAAACTTCGTTTCCGCTGAATTATAAAAAAACATAATTATAACAATTTAAAACGACCATTTTCTATCCGTTAATCATATTGTGTGCAGTAGAAAATTCTATTCGTGACTGGCAAGAAGAACATTTCTTACACCCTTCATAGTATGCATCATGAGATTGAATGACCATCTTACAATTCGACTCTGCGTCAGGTTTACATAGCCTGGACAGATATTGCCACTTACTCCAGTTCACTCGGTGCCAGGAGTAAACACAATCGCTGACCTTATTGAGAAACTGGAGAACGGGTGTTTCGGTTAGGTCTATTGCCAGGGGGTTGTTTTCATCGGGTAGTGTAGCCCTTGCCAATTTGTGTTACCAACGCAGCTTCAGAACGTAGCCGACCTCTTGTACAATCAAGTCTCTCATCGCTCGAACGGCCCGCGAGTCCTTGCTCCGTGGATCTTTCGTGCAGGGTCGATCAACCGAATAATATTCTCCCTCCGTTCACCCTGCATCGGTTCTACGGAATTTCCAACTCCAGAATCGGTTCGAATGGCAAACCGTATGTGAATTTGCCCCGAGAGTTTATCCAAGTTTGCTTCGATCCAGCGATCCGTTAAATGCTCAATCGTAACCTCGATAACGTCCAATACGATATGGTTACGGTAATTGATCCGATCGTCGCCGTAATTGCATATCCGATAGTCCTATGTTGCTTCTCAAAAAGGATCCATGGATTTGCGATGCTCCTTATTCCGCCTCAATCAGTTCTTGGATCAAAAACGATTATGCATTAACGGGGGAGAAGCCCAGGAACCTTCGTAATTTGACCCATTCAAGTGCAATCGCTTGCACTCTTCATCAAGCCGGAAGTAATAATGTTTCTTGAATACCCCTAATTACCTCGGAATTGCGATTTGATAGATGGCAATCTGTCGATTTTTTCAACGCTAGTTACATTTTTGGTGGTCGGATTTGAAAATGAATAAATAACAGAAAAAATAATATCATTCTTCGTACTCGTATTTCGCAAATTCGAGTTCAAAGCCTGGTCAATGAGAGTTCTCTATTCGACCAAGGCAACGATCCGTTCGATTGGTCTCGGACGGGTATTGCCATTGGCGAAACAGATGGAATTGCCCGGCTGGACTTCTCTTCACTATCGTCCGCGTTGTTTCCGGTCGTTGCACGGAGCAAAGAGGAGAGTGTCCTGCGCCGGCGACGAGCCATGTACTACATCGTAATCACCTAAGGACCTCTCTCAGTACTTTGACTCGCGGGAGATCCTCCACTTTCCTCATCCTCCCTCCTCATCGATCCGCAAGTCACCCGAGGTATTCGACCAATCGAAGACTGAGGACGAAAATCTATATGTCAAGAGCGACTCGAAGCTTCCACTACGCCGTTCAATGCACAAGTGACCATGTTACATTTTCACACGTTATAGTTACGCCGGTTCGACCCGGAGAAATGTTCTCGTCGTTATATTTCTCTTTGCGACTCGTTCGCTACTTCGACAAACGCTTTTTCCATCCGGACATGTTACAATTAGTTTCGCGAAACGACGTATTTTCAAAGGAAGACGTTCAACCGTCGAAACTTTTGTGACATCGGGATATCGAAGAGAGAACATAATAAAGGAGGCTACCGACGGTCCAGCCAGCGTTGGAGCCACTTTTATACAACAGAAAATCATCGACCATTTCTTCTGGAAAGCCATTGTCCGATTGAACCGTCAAGTTCACTGAATTCACCGTATTGTCAAAGCTGCCCGTAGTTGTAGTCGATTACCTGTTGATGAAATTCTTTCCCGTAGTAAACTGCATCGGACAGCGAGCGTCGTTGGCCGGGAGTTTAGACAGCATGTAAACGGCATCAATGAGCGAAGACGCCGGAAATTGTTCAAGGAGAAATGGAGAAAAAAAAAAATAAGACAAAATTGGAGATGGTAGATCGATTGGCGAGGGCAGGGTTAGCAGGCTGATATTGTCGGGCGGGGTGTGGAAAAAAACAGTCATTTCGGCGATGAGATCAGCCTGTCGAACCCGGCACCGTATCAATTGGACGAACAGTCAACTAGTCCTGGACCAATTCATCATCGCAACATCGTCGTTCACTCGACAATCTTCCCGCTGATCGCTCCAACGAAAATGCATCTTCATACCAGCCGAAACATCCTGGAGTGTAGCCATGACGACCAAGGAACGTTAGGATTTCAAAGCTCCTCGCCAACCGGAAAGGGGTTCAATGCGCCGGTCTTGCGTCGCGTCGTGTCTTCCTTCCGCACGGAAAAACAATATCGACGAGTAGGTGTCTCGTATCTTTGTGGCATGGTCGAGAGAACCGGCTGGAGCGTCAATGGAGACCCTGAAGATACCTCGGGAGTAGCAATGTCTACTCTCTGGATAACCCGTAATGAAGTTTGCTATATAGCTCATGCCGAAGGAGTTCGTGCCCTGGACATCCACTTGTTGGCTTCCGGCTGACGCTTTGAAGTGCTTCGCCTCGTTAAAATTCAACTTCAAGGCATCGAAGCGCATCGCCTCAAAGTTAACATGACGAGAAAGTCGGTTTCTGGGCTTCGCATTCGTTCTTCCAAGTCCTACTCGAATGTACTCCGAGGAACGGGGTCATCCAACGTGCATGAAATGGTCGAACGTAGCTGTCGAAATACTAGATAATTTTGATTGAATATTGCTCAGTAGATCTCTGGAGTTTTTTTGGTTATAACAATGTTCGCGCCCAGGACATTCCCTCGCAGGTCATCCTGCGAGCAAGACCTGATCCTTGCTCGCAGGATGACCGCGTACGAAATTTGGCATTTCGTTACGTCTCTTAGCATCTTGCGTGGTCGAACGACCGAGGCTTGCGTTCTGAACTCACGAAAGGGAATCCATTTCCATTCGCCCGTGCGAGAAAAGGGCAACACCGTTCGACACGCGCTGTGTTTAAATTCAATATTTGTCCGTTTTGTCAGCTCGTAACAATCGATGCATTCCACGCGTATCCGGTATATTGGGTGTGCATCGCATTCTTCCCTCCCGGCTATTGTCGATGGTGCTGCTGTCTCTCTGAATTCTGTTATCAATGTGCGATCGATAGGGCAGGTCAATATTTTTTTGCTTATTCGAATTCCGTAGAGTTACGTGCATGATGCATGATGGCGTGGTCCAGTGTTAATTGTTGGGGGTTCACCCTTCAAGCTTCGTCATTGAAAATGTTGTGCACACACGACACCAGATTATCTGGAAACAATTGCCACGAACAATCAGGGGTGTTTCTTACCCAGCGTTGCACATCGGCGTTATTCCGTAAATCTAATCGTGAGCACTAAAAAAGGATATTCGTTCGGAAAAAAAGATTTTCATTGACTCAATAATAAGTAATCGAATCTCTGTCCGGAACTTTAACGAAGCCACGAACACGGATCAGTGGGATGTGACAGAAGGTAGTTGCGAAAGTATCGGAAAAGCGCGATATTACTCGAGCGACTTAGCTCTCTGGAGCTTAATGCGCTTTAACTCCCTTTCCGGAGCGTGACCAGTCTTCGACCTTAATTAAACATTACGCGTACTGGAGAACAGATTTTTAAAAAACGTGTTCCCTCTTTTTCCTCTCTAGTTGTCGATGTGGCCGGTGTGTTCTCTTTTTTTTTCTGTCCAACTAACTAATGAGTCGCGACCGCGCGAAACGTCGTCTTGCCACGACCGACGAGCATTAGCCCAATTATCGTCCCATCAATTCGTTTTGCCCGCACCGACGACTTTTTCCTGCTTTATTATCGATGAGCGAAAGCCGGGCGAAGCCGCACCCGTCACAGTGACGTTATGGACAAAAGAGAGGCACTGGAAGGGACGGCTTTATCATTGGGAATTCTATTAACGCTCAATTACTTTTTGTGGATGAAAACTCGGTGATAAACCAAACGGAAAATCAAAATCAATCAAAGAAAATCTTTACAAATCATTAGCAAATTTCGATCGAGCAAATTTTTTGACCCTCTGACTCGGAATCGATAACAGTAATAATAATAATACTATAATAATTAAAAAAATATATATATAATTTAATAATAAAATATAATGTTCATAAAAAAAAAAAAAAAAAATAATATTCAACAAAATCCCAATTAAATTCGGTTGAGTTCATCAATCGCGCAGCTTAGCATATACAAAGGGACATCAAGCAGCGTTAATGAACGAATGTCGGGCGTCAAACGTGCTTACACTTCGTATAATTTACGATGTGTGAAAAAATTTTATGCAAGGTATCAGACACGTTGGATTATAATTTTATTTAACAAGGCTTTCAGCTTTTTCCTCATCCACTTATCACGACCCGATACGCTCGCGTGGGCTTTACGCGTTTCTCGCTTATTCCGCGCTTTCCAGCCAAGTTTTCTCAATTCGCACACGTACATGACGGCACTCAAAGGCGCGAGAGTGCTCTTTGATTCCGGCCGAAGAATTGTGGTTAATTCGAACGCGCGTGATGTCCCGGGGTTTGACGAGCGGTAAAATAACGAACCGAGTCCGAGCGTTGCGCTCGCAACGCTTCGTCGATTCTCATGCCGATAATTGCTCAAAGCTAAAAGTGTATTAGGATTATCAATATTGCAATTTCAATCAATATTAACGCATCGTAATCTGTCCACTGTGCAATGGCAATAGCTTCACTTAGGCTACGTTCTGGTGAATTTTAGTGAAGACACACTAAATTCCAATTATCTGTAGCGCATCCAATCGCAAATTCTAGCTACCGTCAATTAAGCGATTTCCCCACAACGACTATCGATTGGTAGTACAATACCGTTTCTCTTCCTATTTCGTTAAAAATCTAATAGTATTATTATAAGATATTTTATATTGTTGATGAGTAAGCGATCACGGAGGCTTTCCCCATACGATCGTTCTACGGTAGTTCACAAAAAATTATATAAATCTTTTTTTTACCGTGCAACGGACACCTTTTTTTTTTTTCTAAAATCTTTACAGAGTTTGCATGAATAATTTTGTTTCTATGTCGCATGTAGGCAACGTGAAACCTATTGTATTGAAACAATTGTACGAAACTACTCGTTCACCACCCGGATTTTTTGGGCTGGAAAGATGGAAGAAAGGAAGATGGAGCAGGGGAAATGGTAAATCGGAAATATCCAGCTTCGATCGTTTTTTTTTTTTACACTCAAGTTCACTTTTAGAAACGCACACAAGTGCCGTAGTTCGGTTTGAACTCCTATCGATACTTTTTAATTACCGAACTGCCGATACGCTTTCGTCCGTAATCTATCGAAATTGGAACGGCTTCAGCGTTGCTTTGCCGAGTGGGCGCAAACGTTTTTGCACTCATCGGTGATAATTGGGAACCGGAAAAAAGTTAATCGATAACGGCGTAACATCGGATATGTGGTTCGAACTCGAAAACCTTTCGAAACAATTCCAAACAACAAACTGTCTGTAATGAACGAAAAAACTTCTAAAAAACGCTGAATCGACGCACACAAGAGCTTCATATAAAAACACGAAGCCGCAGCGCGTACAAAGCTACGAAATTCACCAGGATAATTTTCATTACAACTGCAGAACGTTATTGTATAGATACAAGATAAATAAATAACGAGAATGCTGTTCAGACGTATATTTTAGTGAAAAATGTGCCGAACTCGTGCAAAATATTGTCTGTTATGGGTTTCGGTGGTCGATTCCAGAATACCGATAAAAATAGAAAATAAAGAAAGAACACCACAGCAATACATCCGCCGCATCTCGCAGGCTTTTCCTCGCTCTACTTACCTTGTATCAGCAGATTTTTTTTTTTTGTTTTTTACCAGTCACCGATAAATTTGTGAAAGAATCGTGGCCGCACAAACCGCATGTATCTTCCTTCGATCCCGCGTTCCTCACCTCCGAACGCCGTCCGCGTTCTTTATCGCAGACGATATCTTTCGTTTCATTCTTTTTTATTTTCTTTATCGAGAAAAAGCGAATCTTCGAACGGATTCTCTCACTCGGCAGAGACACAGAGTTATCCCGCTGATGTTTCGATTCGTTCGACTGTCGCGTGGGTTAACAACGTTGTACCAAAAGAAGTGGAACGCGATATCATTTCCCGAGAGTAATACACAGCTTTTCCTCAATTTATTTCCGTTTCAGGGGGTTTGTACTGACTGAGGTCGCTTAAACCGAAGTGGGGAAAAAGCACACACACACGCGCACAAAGCAGTCTATAGAGCCTTGAACATCTCGCAATCGACTACAACGCGCCAAGTGTGTCCTCTTTTGGAGGCGAGAGAAAGGCCGTGAAAAACTGAGGGTTCGTCGTCTGTTCGTCCGTTTCGTTGACGGAAAAGCTGCCCTCCCGCACGGTCCAATGATTTTACGGTCCGTCAGGAAAACGAACGGTTAAACGAGCTCTTATCTTTCCATCCTTCGACAGCTTTTTCGTTTTTCGTTGAGCCACACTGAAGTTACCATTTGCGTTTACAGTCTCGCGGTCACTTGGATGAGTCTCATATTTTTTATGAGATAATAGTTCGTTGATTAATTCCTGGCTCGAGCGAAAATTAAGAACAAGAGCAAGTGAATTCGAAGATTCCATTGAATATGAGAGTCAGGAATCAAATTTGAGATCGAACGAATATGTTCGGAGCGATCCGAATATAAAAATAATTACTTTTAGTATTTATCGGGTCACGTATTTTTGTGTTTATTTTTTTATCTCTTGGTTAATAAATGATATTATTCACACAGTGTAAAACTCATAGGGTAGTCCTCACTTCCGGTGTACCGATTTTTCCACAATGGTCCAACTGACGATGACTCCTATACATACTCTCGTTAAAAAAATGTTGAAAAGCATAAAGTAAAATTGCTCCGAGGCTCGAGCAAGCGGTAATTAGTTGACTTTCAACTCAGGAAAGAAGGGCATAATAATTACGAAGCCGAGTCGAGCCATCTGTGCAAGTTCTCGGGAAGCGTGCTAAGATGTTTCGAGTCACTTGTCCACGTTTTTACATTCAAAAGACTCATTTCTCGAAGATTTTTTTTCCTCCCCAAGTATTACTTTACTGCGCTAACCGAGTACTCGTCCATCTCGACTGGAAGAGGTCACGTTGACGCTACACTTTTTTTCTTAGACGCTTCAGAAATGAAAAAATGTTAAAAAAAAAATGAAAATGCTATTATAGAGAAAGAAAAATTCCGGACAGAATACGAATGTACGTCAAGCTTCGTGTTCGGCTCTTCGGGTCTAGTTACGCTCAATTTCACCCCGCTCGATCTCTCGCGAATATTCGCTCGACGATTAATCGATATCATCTAAATATTTTAATTCCTTATCACCCTAAATAATTTGGGTAAAAATTGTTCGATCAGAGAAAAAAAACCATTATCAATTTAATCGAATTGATATTCAATCAATTTGAAAAATTCATTTTGTTCCTTCCAGGACTAATATTTTCCCCTTGCGTTTTATTTTTCACTTATTTTCCATATTTTTCGCAATATTCATTCTTATAATTCTCTTGTATTCGATATTGCTTACTTATACCAGATAAAATGAATTTTATTTAAAAAAACGTCGATCGATATTTTTCGGTTTCGTACTTCATGGAAAATTTCGATTATGATGAATATTCCTTCGCACAGCTCCCGGCTCAAGATTCTTGCCGCCGATACATCGGTAAAGTTCGTGAACGGTATAAAGTTTCGGCGGCAAGGCGCCACATAACCGAACTGGAGTAATTTCAAACCCCACCAATGAAAGAAGGTACTTTCCAAGTTGGCAAGGACTCCCGGTCGTCGTCGTTCGAGGCTTGGCCGCGATGCCAAAAACACGATTTTCCGGGACGGACGGCTTTTAATTCAGTTCGGTTGCCGGGCACGTCCGTGCCGTTATATCGCAACGGCTTTCCGCAAACACTCACCGATGAAGTCTCCTTTTTTCACGATATTCAAGTGTCTTTTTCTTCGCTTTTAACATATTTTAACATACTTCATTGGCGAATTAAAATTTTCCCACAAGAGTATCTTCGTTTAAAAACAAGAGAGAAGAAGAGCCCGAAATGACGTCGTTTCAAAATGGCGACACAGGATTCAACGACAATAACAAAACTGATGCTCCACCAAAATTTCCCTTCACTAACGGTATCCATTTTTTTTCCTCAATCTCGAAAGGGTCATCGGCGATAAGAAAAAAACGAAGAGGATCCAAAGTATCGTGTGTTCTTTCCTCCGCGGTATCGTCGTGAAAACTTGTAAACACGCGGGTAATACCCGAATAAATTTCAAAGTAAAGGAAAGTACGGGGAGGAAAACGACGTCCACTCTGGGTTGTACGTCGTTTCGTACCGAGGAAATGAATCTTTTCAGGGGGATTACATGGGGATCGTACTACTTACGGCAACGTCATAACCTCAGGAGTAAAGGGCTATAAAGGAATGGCCAATGGGCAGGCCAGTCCCTCGTCGACGGTCCGGGGGATCACTGAACGACGACGTTCGTCCCAACGGTAATCCAACGACTCGTCCCCGAGGAGCTTCCGACTCCACGAAATAGCACCGGCCAAAGCGATTTAGATAAAACTAAAGGTTATATTAAATTTACACCAATGTCACAAAGCCTCTGCGAAATCCTGCACGGGAAGATAGTATCAGTTTCAACGAAAATCGCTGCATCGAAGATTTTTGCGACCGAAAAATAATCGCCACATCGTTGAGGAGGAAAAGAACCGATACACGAGAATAATTTATACATATATATATATATATAATGTAATATATTCCATTTATTTAATTCTCTCACAGACCGGTGTAAAAGCTGAAAAATTTTCGGCGGAATTACCAGTTAATTATGAAAATGCAGTCGAGATTAAAAGAAGCATTTAATTATCTCAGCGAAGAGAAATTTCGTTAGGAATTAAGCTACCTTGTTTCGGGAATAATTCGAATGGAGTTGCGTATGACAGCGACAGGCGGAAATTCTACTGGAGGCAGAGTCATGGAGAGACATTTAAAAAAAACAATTAATCGACGATAATCACGAATAGTACCTCGGTCCGACCCAGTCACTCGCACTTCCTCGAGGTCCATATATTTTTCTTTATACATACCTCGTCCTGCTCCTTCCATTTTCCCCAGGGGATGGTAAATTTTCCATATTATTCCAAGAATCGCGAGAGGAAAATCTGTTGGATAAACGTAGCTTCCGAATGAAACGTTTCCCAGAAGACTGTGCGAGAACTAGCGGAATGGTTTTATAATGTGACGACCACGTTCCGTCACGTCGACGGCGGTTCCGGTTTTCCCCGTTGATTTTTCACTGTTGAATAAATTTTAATAGAGCAAAGGCGATTTTGTGCCGAGACTTACCGACACACCGCGCTCCCGAACGTTTTTACTCTCATTCATCCGTTTTTCACTATCGTCTCTTTAATCTCCCGAAATCCCAATCACGCCGGAATGAAAAATCTACGCTGAAAATTGTCAGGCCGGAAGGTCGGTTTGAGCCTATACACAATTTTGGCATTTCCGAGACGCAGTCGAGCTTAGGCAATGGTCGCAAAATAAACACTTCCTTAAGGAAATCTTATGAGCACAAAAAAAAAATACAGGAGAAATTTTAATCGGAACGTTTTATAATCGCAAATAATAAAAAGTTGACGTGATAATCCCGATTTTCGAAAAAAAATCAAGTATGACACCTGCGTGAATATTCAACATTTGGGACTACCATCAAAATAATTAAATGTTCGTTAATTAACCTCGATCACAGAACCACACCAGTTCACCGACTTCCCAAGAGGCGGTGCCGATTGTTGCAGGATTTGTGCGTTCCTCGACACGATAAAATATAAGGTTCGTTTCTTTTCGTTCCTTGCTCGTTCGTGCTACAGATTGCAGATACTCATCGTAGACTTACAGGTGGCTTCATAATTTACACTTTATGGTTCTCGTTCAATGTTCCCGGCCATCCGGCCTCCAGTGTTGGCGTCCCTTTCACGGCTCTTCGATCGCCTCCACAAATTCCCTCCGCTACTGGGCTCCTCTTCCCCGTGTATCTTCTCCCTCGGCTCCGTTCCCCTCGTCGCCGGGTCATAAAATTGCTCCACCGGTCCCGTGGGTACACTGGCCAGCCAAAATAAAATATTAACGTACGCGGTGGCTTCGACATATCGAGTATCCGGCATCCGGACCAAGCCGTCCGTTCGCGGTGTTTCATCCATACGCGGGCACATCCTGCAAGTCCCTCTGCGACTGGACGCCAGACCGACGATCTCAACGGACGTCCGTTATTCATATATAATATTTGCGTTACTTGCATTGACGCTTCTATCCAAACAGATATCGAGCCATCACAGTTTCAATCTTTACTTTCGCAAAGAAGAAATAATATCTGCAACCGTAACGGTAACCTCGAGGAAGCGCATGCAAATAGTGCACGAATAATTAAATAACATCTGAAATTGAATACCGAGGACATTTTTATGAGAGAAAACAAGAAATTGCCTGATAATTTTTTCGGGTAATTTTTTTATTTCAGCACTTTGACAAAAATATTTTTGAATTATTCTTGTGCACAAACAATCGTTCCAACCCCTCCTATATGCTTGATATTATAATATTTCATTTGAAGTTCTGTTTTATTTTTTTAAGAACTTGTCGCAGCATCTTTATCGTACAGCAAATAGTTTACGAGACGAAAGGGATGAGCAAAGCCCCCCTTGCCAATATGGTGGCTAGAACCGCGGTTAACGGCAAGCGTGCATCATCGATATGCCAGTAACCGGTCAGCCAGTCGCCTTAGCGCCCGAAAAGAACTAAATCGTTTATAGGCAAGCAGCCAAGGTGCTATTTTGCGGTCGACGTATATATTGTCTTTCCAATTCCGCGACGATGGTCTGCTTCGGCTCCGCTCGCCGTATGCGGTTTTTACGTTTCCATCCCGCATCAGACTTTTCCTCCGATACGATGTACAGCACCTGGCTCAAACATCGCGGTGCTCTTTCGCGATTTAATCTACGAAACTTACGATCGCTCTCGAGGCGCGGTAAAGCCGGAAAGCGTCGATCGTCATCCGAGGAAAAATGGGCATGGCTTTATGGCCGTTGCCGATCGACGTGCGCGAAGATTGAACCGACGCTCGCGTATCAATATCTGAGCGGATGAAAGTCGGGCGAGAGGAAACTTCGTCATTTAAACACCGTCAATGCATTGATCGTTTCCATGCGTCAAGTCGGGTATCGATGAAATTTTGTCGATTTTTTTTTTGTTTTTTTTTTTTTTTCGTGTATGGCACTTCAGTTTCGAAAGCAACATACCCAAATTTTGTTGGGACGATGGCCCGAGTGGTACGAAAAGTCAGAAGTGTTTTCCAATAACGTTCGGATCGTATGAAACGTTTTGAACCGAATAACTTGTAAACATTTTTTTAATAAAACTGACAAAACACGATGATTTTTATTTTTATTATTACCTTACAGTTCGTCACGCTGATCATAGCACAGACAGTTTCATAATATTTAGCTGCACCGCGAAATTTCTGAATCGACGCATAAAGCACATCGACGTAACGCGACATCGGACGCGATAACAATGAGACCGCCGATGCGTTATTTTTTACGCCTCGTCGATGAGTTTTACCGGTCCTCTTGGTCGCTTAGTGTTTGCAGTCTGAAAGGGTTCATCAGAATACGTTGTGGTTTTATATGTGATGCGAAAAATGTATGATGGTCGATTTTGAACGAACGCTTTTGTAACCGCGTCCCACGAGGAATTATCGTTAATCGATAACGAGGTTGCTGCAACAGCGGTGCATTCGAGCCGCCTCTATGGACGGACGTAAATTCGGAAAAATTCACGTCCGGAACCGACAACGGGGAATCATCGGTGTTGTTAGAGGTCCGATGCAAAACTGCCAGTGTCATCGAATGAAAGCAAATACCGAAAATGACAAATTGGGCAAGCGAGAGAGATTCAGAAGGGGGGGGGGGGGAAAGATGGGCGACAAAATAAAGAATAAATAACAAGTTCGCCCCTATCCGCGGGCGCCGATGCATTTTTCTCCCAACGTCATCGACCGCATTAATTGTCATTGTCCACTAGTAAACAATTTTTTAATTGAACTTTCACGATGAATAATCGAAAAATCCGGCCAGTCGAGATCAATAGACCCTTTATTTTATCAGTACGATATCATGTTAAATTAATTTCATTGTCTTCATAACGATGGTTGGATTATCTCTACCGAGCGAAGCGCTAAATCCATCCGAGAATTTTGCTCCGATGCCAATTAACGCATCGACCAGTCGAACAAGCAAGATTCTCCGGTCGTGACGACAAATTGTAGTCATTGCATAGGCATAGCATTATTTGAATGTGTACGATAAGTCCCCCCTCCCCCCCCCCCCCCAAATGCAAGCCGTCATCGTCTCTCTTCACGTATAATCGAAACTGCACCCTCACCTTGGTTGTTATAAACTTTCTCGCAATGTCGACTCTTCGTCGACAAGACGATCGCGGAGAGAACTTGACGGCTCCGGCGACTGGAGAATATCCTGGCAAAGCCGGGCATAACTTCGATGCCGGAGAGCACTCTCGTGCCCTCGACCATAAACTCTCTGTGGCTCCGTCTCACGGCGCTTCGCCGGAATCTGAAATCCTTCGACAATCCTGGCAAAACTCGCGTCATGGTTGCTTGCGTTACATCCCCACTACGCCACCGATATCTCAGCGAAGTCACACTTGGCTGACTCGTGATATGAAACTCGTACTCGTGATGTGTCAATAGCTACACCGCGGCCCGAGCTCGGAGAGTTTCGTGCCCCATCTCAGTTCGGGAGTGTCTTTGCATAACCGAAAAGCAGTGGAAGTTTACCGCAGTCGGCACCAAAATTGAGTGACCCAGCGCTTTCGAAATCCGCGCACCTTTCTTCCCGACAACCACCGCTCATTAGTCATGAAATTTCACCTCCGAAATTTCCTTGAGAGTCAATTTTACTCCTTGAGAGCCGAATATTAACATCGTTACCGAATCCGTCGGGTGTTTCAATTATTTTCTTCTTTTTCCTCCTTATTTGTGGTGGTTTTTTTTTTTTTTTTTACTAAATTTTTCCTATCGGCGAGTTCCACTCGTTCTTGCTGTAATCGATGCTCTCCCCGTTATTTTCCTACTCACGCTTGCTTTATCCCGACGCAAACTCTCGACTCGAGAGTCTTGACTTCAACGCTTCGAACTTCCGTCCGAAGTTGGCGACCGGGGGGTTTTTTTTTTTTTTTTTTATAGTCGACTTGTAACGCAGAAGCTCGTACGGAAAATCCTGGTGAATGATAAATTATCGGGTTATCGTATTCATCGCTCTTACATAATCCTTCATGATTTCGAGGACAAAAAATGGGCAGCCTCGCATGGTTATTTCTTCCAGCCACAGCTACCCAGTTTTTACATTCGGTTCTGACAGTAACGCAGCGTGATTCTTTTTTTTTAACGACATCGTCCGTTTTTGCACATTATGCGCTTCACAACGATACGCTGGCTCAACGATTTTCCGCAAGCCCAGTTTTTACGGCAAAAAATTACTGATTAGTTTGCATAACAAATTATGCCGTGCTATAACTTCATAGCTCGACTGTTATTTGTGATAATATATTTGTCAGCGGTGGTATGAACGGATGGAAACGAACCTTAATTAGAGAAACAACGTTAAAAGTTGACGTTCTCGGTGATATAAAAAAACGCATTAACGATTCCCACTCCTACGTACAATCGCGAAGAATCCTGCACACTACCCGCTGTTCCCGAAACCGTCAGTGTTTGAAATTTTGTTGTCCTTCTTTGCATTCGGTCATTTTTTCGCAGTCAAACATTTTTCTAAATTTCAGACACATAGATTACACATAAAAATTACAGTTATTTATCGATCGATTCCAGGACGAATTATCTTTTTGTAAACTATTGTTTGTCAAAATATGTTTTTTTTGTTTATTTTTTTTTATCTACAAGCGAATGTGGTGACCGTCAACGAGAGTCTTTCCAGACGAAAGAAGCGGCGTTAATTTCTTCGCATACAATCCGTGAAGTGCACGACGAACTTCGGAATTGTTGCGAAATTCTCGAGCGGCCGCAACGGGATTTCTGATTGTCTTCTTGCCGGTACGAGGTCTCCGATGCGCGTACCCGCAATCGTGCCGCGTCCCTGCAAACTCTGTCTTCATCTCTTCGGTGTACCAATATTCCACCGCGCTGTGCGCGTACTGATGCATACTCGACCGAGTCCTCGCAATCTCCACTCCCAGGGAGCTGACTCGACTTTTTGACGTTCCCGTGTTTTTCCCCTTCGCTCCTATACCCATTTCCTGCACTATTCGTCCAGAAATCTATTGACAGCATTCACCCTCTCAACTCGTCCCTTGGTTTCGACGTTCAACGTTCTTCGACCAACTTTCCCAAAACTTTCCCATCCGTTCCAATGGACGGTCATAACGGTTATCCAAATTTCACCACCGAGAGCTTCTGTTTGAATTTTTTGTTGTCTTTTCGCTTCTTACTGTGGTACAAGTTCTGGAGATTCATGTCAGACACTGACGTGATCCAGGAATCTACCAAGATCCTCTCGAGCCCCCGACGAAACGCTCTGAAATATCTACCGGAGTAATCGAGCGATCGCGGTGCACGTTGATTAACGAGGTTGTTTCATCGTGCCCGGCCCTTGATGCAGCCTGAATTAATGACGTGTCGAAAGAGCACGCGGTCTATGAACTGCCGTCACCAATTTCCAGAACGATTACCTCGTACGTGTTCCGAGAACGCAGCGGGACAAAGTTTCGCCCTGCTCCTCGGCGCCGAGTACGGTTTGAGCTTGAGATTAATAATTCCCGAGTAATTCGTTTTATAACCTGTAGGCAAAGAGATTTATCAAGTTTGAGGGACGTGTAGTTCGGACCGTTGGGCGAGGAACAGCAATTAAGCCAGACAGGCGCTGAAAGCGGACGCACGCTTGTCTTACTCGGATCCAGACCTATGCTCGTCCCTCTTCGCCGCGGGCTTCGCAGGGCGCGAAGAAGGAAACGCGAAAACGGGCGATTCTTCCGCCTTAACGATCTCGTTGAGACGGGAAAAAAAGGTGAGCTGCTCGCGTTTATAACTCCAAACGCGGACGATGCCGGTCGGCGGTGCAGCGTGCACGAGTGCAGTCCGCAGGCAAGAAACCACCGGTCGGATAAACACGCCAAGGGTGTTCCGAGAAAACCGTACGTACCATAATACATCAGTGCCGGGAACAACAATAATTACACTGAAGCAAGAACCCGAGGAGCCTCGTTTGCCCGTTATAACCCCGGAGTACCGTGTAGCTTCCTGGTGTCGGGGCTCGGGCCGGACGCACGCAAGGAGCCAACCAGAGAACCGAGAAACCCTCAAAGACGAATACTTCATTCTCGCGAACTGACGAAAAGGAAGGCATCGTCGAGCGAGCAAAAAAAACTCACCCCGATTCCCGTACTTTACCAAGTGCTTCGTCCAATTTTTGTCATATAAAAAAGAGCGCGGCATATTGCCGGTTCGCTGAATTCAAAGGTAGAACCAACCATCTAGAAAGCTCCGGCAATCCTTCGCTGACTGAGACGACAAAGCCGAAGGTTTTAGTCGGCGAACACACTTCGAGCATCCTGACGGTATCTCGACCTATCGAGGTGCTTTCACAGGCTCCGATGGATTTGCCAATGCGATAGACGAAAATTGATTATTCCTCGTCTAATCCGCTTATGAGAGGACGAAAAGACATTTCACATTGAATTCACTAGTGCGAGGCTCGCGTTACTTGCCTCGTTTAACACACATCGGCACGAGTGTTTCCAGATAATTCATCCGTTTTCGTTTAAAGAGGCATTTGTCGTTTTAACGAACCACACAAGGTAGAATGGGGTGGTTGCCGGGAAACGCTAATTCCGCGCAAGAGGAATTGAAGACACTCGAGTAAATAACGGCTGTGATAACGGATTTTAGCCCGTGCACTCGCGACAAGTGTAAATTATAGAATGGAGCATCCGGAGGTAGCAAGAAACTCGACTGCTCGTGCCTTCGCTAAGCTTCGGGAGTTTAAGCCGGCCTGCAGACAGACTACCGTTCCGCACGCCATGGAACTGAGGAACCTATCAGCCTCTACAAATGCATACAAGAACCGTGTTACTAAAACTTGGGATTATCCGCTCGTGAATCAGCGGGCAGCGAAACTCGTTTGCGGCATCTCACCTTAATCGCATTCGAGGAACGCATTTTTTTTTATGTTGCTAACAGGGCGGCTGCGGCATGTTGGCTATTTTAAGATAGACGTTAAATTTTTGGTGGTTTGATTAAAACAAAATGTAACATTTAGTAACAAAGAAAAATAGAATGTTGCCTTCGAATTCTCAATCGCCCAACTTTAATCATACATGAGTATCGCGTCCATAATCATTTTATTATTCCTCACGAATTAATTATTATGCGATTATCTTTTATTTAACAAAATTATGTTCGTGAAACTTCGTATTTCGCTTTGACGATTTTATTAATTCACCGTGAGCATTGATGAAGTATGAGCGATGGGTATGGAAAAGAATATTGGACCGAGTGCAACCCGAACGTCTTTTGGAAAACAAGAGTTCGAATTTCTATCGATTCAATAATTGCACTGAAATTTCCGAAAACCGAGCTAAAAATTAGTCTTTCACCACCAGCACCGATAGGATCAAAGATCCATTCCCCGCACATCCGGTAAACAGACGCGGGCAAACTGTGTCCTGGAACTGAGTGGATCGTTCCGTGTATACGTCACCTTTGGATAAAGGCCATTGGATCCTCGCCAGGCCGATGAAAAACGAGACCTACTGAGCCGAGTGCATCGCAGCACGAGGATTCACGCACCGCTAAAGATTCTCATACGGTCGTCGTCGCATGGAGCGTCCCGTTGCAACGGGACGTTCCGAGCGAACGACGCTGTTATTCATGTACCGTCGACGTCTTATCTTCAGCCGGCGCCACCTTGATCTCTCGGAACTATTGTACATGACCATAATAATAACGAGTGCAATCGGTTTGACACCACGATGAAATGTCGCAATTACCAGCTACTTGTAAGCATCGTTCGATCTTGAATGTCCATCCCGATCGACCCTTTCGCCAGTCAGAGGCATCAGCGTCATTATAAGTAACCGAACGTTAGAGGGTTTTTTTTTTTTACTATTAACTCTACTAACAGGGTAGTTTAGTTGGGCCCAAGTGACCCCGTATCATATCCAAAGGACACTGACAATCCCACGGAGCAGCGGTGGACTGTTCGCGCCCTTCCCAGGCGCCCGATTCGCTTTCCAGTACCGTCATTGTCCCAGCGCAGCGAGGCCAGCGAAGTACGACCGGTCTCAACGGGGAGCATCTCGGCGAGGCGTTCCCGTGCCAAGTAATACCAAGAGCGTAATTAGGTGCCGCAACACTGACGTTATGGAGCCTTGATCCCCGCAATTAGTCCGACGGTCCGTGAATATTGTCGAACCGTCCACTACATCGGTCTTCGCCGACCACGCGTTGTACACCGCAACGCCACCTTCGGTCTACGCTCGACTTGGCCCTTGACAAACGGCACCGACATACCGATAGGATGTACCCAAAGCGAAATCCTCCACCGGCTACTATTGTCGTTTGCTGGCAAGGATTACCTCTATACCGCACTGCACGGTATACTCTGCCATTCCTGCTGATTCCAGCTCCGATGCTCCTGTCCTGTTCCATTGCGGAAGGTGCAGCAGCCACATTCTGCAGTCCGGGTCCGGCAAGGTCGTACCCGCCCGGCTCGTTATGTCTCCGCGGTTCAATTTCGTAGGATCAGGACTAATGTCCCGCACTGCGATGGGGCATAGGACGGAAGCTGCGGATAGCCAGAATCCCGCTCAACGTCTATACCGGAAATAGGTAGCGTACCTATCTGCGGCGGGCGAGGGCGTCGAAGCGACTCTCTCGCTCCGGCTCGATTAGAATCTAAAATTGGTCCGCTTCCTCTCGAACTCTCCGGCTATGTGCCTCAAGTATCCCCCGGTGGACCACGACGCGTCGATTGCTCGCGAAAAAAATTAAATTATATCTCCGGGAGTCGCACGTAAGCTTCCATTTAGTTTTCTCACTGGTTCAACGTTTCTCGGATAAGACTCTTTGCTAGTCGGACATCGCGCACTAGAGATTCCCGCCGTGGAATTAGAAAAGTCCATTTTTGCGCCAGAACAGTTTTCCCGATAAACTTCCGGTCTGAATTGGAGTTTTTCGCTATTGTTTGCATTTCTGTGGGATTTTCCTTTTCTTTGAAATTCTTTCTCGTCACAAGAAGGAACTACCGTGACGGTGGACGTTTGAGATAAAAAAATAAGAGTGCGATTTGTGCAACGAAAATCCGTGTCATTTGGCAGATGTCTTGGTTCGCTTGGAGAGCTTGAAACGAAAATTCGACAGTTTGGATTCAACGCAGAGCGTGGAAAGCGGTCATTCTGCATCGGATATCGCTGATGCCGCTGTGCGACGGCTTTTCTCGACAGCTTACTCCTTAACCCATCTCTTTGGATCTGCAGTCGAGTGCGTCGCCTCGCTCTCGCGACTCTATCGACTCGGCGGGACCGCCTCTCTGTGCACTCGCAATACGAATATGAAACGAGTGCCGCAAGAACCCTCAAAGCTCTCGAATTTTTATTCGTTTCAACCTACACCCGAGTGGTTCGGAAAAAACGAAAATTTCCGTTTATAGCAATCATGTAACGATTCACTGTTACTGTACTGTTAGCAGATTCTGGAGAAAAAAAATATCAATCAAAAATTGACTGAGAAAACTTGTACAAAGTAATTTGTGCGAAATTTATAATGTGCGATATTATAATGAATGAATGAGTAACATCGTTCTGCTCCTCTTTCATGTCTATGAAAACCAAGTTTTCTCTGAGAAAATAAAATAAATTCTTTACGAAATTAATCATAATGTGAAAATACTTTTTAATTATCATTGCAAATGATGTCGTACATGGGTCTTCGACTCAACAGTCCTTAGCCCGAGTGTTTTAATTATTGTATAAATTATAACAGCGGTGGAATTAACTGCTTTACATGCGTGTTTAATTTCAAGCCGATTTATAAAACCGTTCCGAATTCACAGAATGATAAATTTTACACGCCCAACAAAACACAATCTCCGCGCAATCCTTTTTTTTTCAATGTCGTTTTTTGGCGTTTTGGAATATAACAGACAAACAAAAACACATAAAAATCAAGCCTTCTGAATGGGGAGTCAAAAAAAGGTTTCCCGTATCCCCAAATCCTCGCTTCATAATCGGCTCTGGTACTTCTATGGCAGTTTCACGAACGGTGCACGCGACTGTCGGCTTCGTTTTTCTCCTTCATAATTTTTGTCCACCGGCTTATTCCCGAGATAGTAGCGACGTAAAACTTTTTTTTGAACGCCATATATACGAGCCCGAGTTACTCGCGAGGTATTGCGACAAATCATACAGTCACCGGCCAGTCAACGGTAATCGGCCACCGAACAATATCGGGGTTGTAAGCATAGCCAGACGTGCCAATGATTGTCCTGTAGCTCGTCACTGATATCACATGCTTCGCTCGAGGTCTTCTTTTTCCCGTACCCACGAATATCCACATCATCAAGCCCACTTTCATCATCATGATGCAAATCCTTTTGTTCCGGTGGCTGGCGCGAGAAGAAACGAAACCGCTGCCTGCTGCCTGGCTCGCGTCGAAAAGAAAATAAAAGAGCGTGAGCAACAAAAAAAGTCTAACCCCGTGGCCGGACGGGGTAAAAACTGCCATAGCGCGAGACAGATCAAAGCTCGGCGAGAGCGCAGCGCAAGAAGTTAGATTTTTTTTTCGACTCCCACACACTCCGCCCATTTCGGCGGTAGTGTGTATTCTGCCTCGAAGCTATCGCCCGTGATGCTGCCGCTCAAACGAACGAAAGTAAAAATCGCGAGATGAAACGAAGGCGAAAAATCAACCGCGTCGTGTTACTTACATACCCGACAAAAAATCCATCGGAATTTTGGAGGTGATGTACTCGAAGCTAGCGTCGAAATGAAAGCGGAAAAAATATAAGGACGTACAGAAACGGATCAAGGAGAAGTGAAAAACTATATAGGAGAGCATCGAGTAGATTGCAAAGGAATTGCATTTAAAGCAATGGTGGCCAATCGAAGTTCGAGCTAATGGCTTACAGTGAGGGAGATTCGAAGACAAGGGCGACACAGCATGCGGCTGAGAAAAATAAATGGCTACATGAAGTTTGGCTGATGGATTGCGACGTTCAAGGGACATGCGACGACTGCGACGTGACAACGAACAACCAGCAAGAGCACCAATGGGAGATTGCAAAGCACGCGATGTTCGTAAATAATCGAAATTACCAGATGAAGTTCGAGCTGATGGCTCGTAGTGCTCGAGAGAGTTTCGAAGACAAAGCAGGGGCGTTCGGATAGGGCGGAATAGAAAAGGCGAATTCGATGTCAAAGCCCCAGGCAATGCGGGTGAGGAGGAGCGAAAGCCTGAGGCGCGCTATAAGTCTGAGCATCGTTCTTTCTGTCGTGATCCCCGGCTTTCCATAGACGACAAGAGACAATTCCGGAAGCGTGTTAGTTTGCCGCCTCGACGTCGACCTGGATCGCCAGTCCCGTGAAATTACTCGGCTGCTAATCCGACGCCCTGGGTAACAGCAGCGAGGCGGCAAGATCCTTCCCTCAGCACGATAAAAGCCGCTTTTTCTCGTTTCCGGGAGACATTAAGTAATTGAATGCAATCGCGACTACATCGGAAACGATCCCTCTGTGACGGCTCGCTGCCTCTCTCGATCTCCCTTTTTCCCTTGCGAAAGGTAGAAAGTCTGCACGTTCCCAGTTAATTTCAACAACTGAATGCAGCGACATCCGACATACCCGGACGACGAAATCTATCCTCCGAAAGAGAAGCGCTCATCTTTCACTGCGGATGTTCGGCGAATTTTAACGAGAACAGTCTCGAGGCTTTTATTCTCGGCTCGTACCGAGAACGAAGAATATCTCGCCTCGGGACGGCTTTCCCGATCGACGAGGAGCTTACTGGAAATCGATGGAGCGGATCAAACACCGAATCGACTCGTATATATCGACTTGTTTATTTCTATTTTACATTTACTCAAAGGTTTTTTTTTCTTTTTTTATTTTTAATTTCATATTGAAGCTGCATAACTACCAATTGATTTAAACTATGGAAGTTTAATTTTTTTTTATTTAAGCGTTAATAAATAATGTTGATGAAACTCAGGCTGTCCGAAATACAGTACACTAGATTAAACTATATGACATTATTCTACTAGCAAGTTATTGGTATCAAAGTTGTCAGAACACAACAATTTCTGAAATTTTGCAATCTACTATTACCTGTGTAAAAATGTTCATTATGTTATTTCAAACAACAACAAAAATACCAATGAACGAGACAATGGATACAAAATTTGAGGATTTAACAAGCTTATCTTCAGTTATGGTCCGAGAAGTTTGCGTGTCTGACCATACAATGGATTAACTACTTGCGCGGCGAGACTGTCCTGCCAAGGCCCATGACCGCTTTAGCAATCATCGTATTATTAAGGCTTCGAAAGAAGGGCAAGAAGTTCACATGTTCGACCTTAGATTTGGGAGAGCGCCAGTCCGTGCAACAAAGGATGGCGAGAGCATTCGGAGATTTCGTGTCTCGGATAAAACAGACGGGCGAGAGGCGGACATCGAGTGGAGCGGAATAGAATGGGCGGCAGAGAAAACGGGGAGCGGGGAAGGGTCGACAAGTCTGTGAGAGAATCAAACGTACGTGCGCGATGAAAGGGACTCGGTACGGTTTTCTAGGTATTATATATGTAACTATATATAGATCGTAACACAGGATATCCCGTACAGGATCGAGGGAACGGAGTGAGATATAGCCGATCGCCGAAATCGTTCCTGTCTGCTCGAAAGACGCATCGGCCGGTTCGCGTTGGTCTTGTTCCACAAGCTACTCTTCGTCTCTCTCTCTCTCTCTCTCCCCCTCTGTTCCTCGATATCTTCGCACGGCCAAATGGCTTTTGTGCTAATGGCTGTATTGATGGGCGACTCTGGACTTCCTGGCGAGTACCCTAGTGTATAATCCTTAAATCGCCCGACCCTCCCGGACGCGGTATAAAAAAATACCAAAAAGGGTCGAGGCAACCGGAAGTTTGCTGGTGGCCTGGGCGTTTATCGCCGAAACAGGATCGATTTATCAAATGGGCATACGTCGAGCTTCGCTTTATTATCGATAGATTTTTCAATTAGCATAATCTTGTGAGCAGATTATCGGCCGATCTGCCTCAGTTTCTGCTAAATACAGTGACGGTAACCGAACAAAAAGTTCACTAAAAAAATGCATTCCACTTCAAAAATCGGAAAAATGTAATCCCGCCTCAGCTTCGATAACGGCGACATGAAGTCATTGCGGCAGAATAAAAAATTCAGGTGAAAAGAGAGAATGAAAATGTTGGCCAAAAACAAAGAAAAACCTTGCTTCCGAATGGGTAGAAGAAATGCAAAGGAATCGGGAATCTGAACCGAAAGCTCTCGGTGAAATGTTAACGAGTTCGGCCCACTTGCAAAAACGAACGAGAGAGGGAAGAGGAAAAACTTCGCTTACTCATACGTGCACGGATTACTTTATGAGGCAGATTCCGACATGAAAATGAATCTGACAATGGTAAGAGAAGAAAGGAAAATAATGAGAGGATTTCCAGGAATCCTCTATACTATCTGAACAATTATTACATGACATTCGCAAAATTTCCGACGCGATGTGAGAGTTCTTTCCTTCGTGCTCGTATCGAGAATTTAGGAAATATTAATTCCGAGGGAGAAAAATGAAGGAAATGTAGTGTTGCAGTAGCGCAACCGGACTGAAAGCATTTTTTTTAAATAAAAGTGGAGTCAGAAACGGAGCCTATACATTATAAGAAGTCTGCAGCTGCAATTGCGATGGTCTGAGGGGTGAAAAAGACTAGTATTAAGATTAATACCATTTTGGAGTCGAAAGTACGTGATACTAGTTACGATACATTTTTTTATAACTTTTACATCGTCTTCAAGCGTTTCATCCATTTTCACCCCTTTGGAGATAAGCTTTGATATTACTTCATACACATACAGTCTCAGAATGCATATTTCATAAACACCACTAATATTACACTGCATGATTTACACCACATATTAACAACGATGTTAACGTTAAAGTACTGAACCTATATAGACCACTTGGCGATGTTACAGCTGTGGTAAATTCAAAATCACCTACAGTGTAAATAGATAATAGTTCGTGAAAGAGAGAGAGAGAGAGAGAGAGAGAGAGAGAGAGATTCATGCGAGCAAGCGTGGCAACCCAACTGGCTTAAAATTTGCACGCTTTCCGTTCCCTCTTTCTCCTACATTTCCCTCGTCATTCTTTAATGGTCCGTCTGGCGCAGCTCCGTTGCATGTCCTGTTCGCATCGCGGAAAATGTTTTTATAATGGTTCACTCTTTCGAGCAGAAGTAATGTCGTTCGCTATCCAGTAAGTAAAAAAATACAGTAGAAAAATTAGTCTTCACAATAAGTCAAACTATTTATTTAGACATGTTGACCGATTCGTTGTTTGTCCGCCAATTAATTTATTGCAACGACGTATGAATAACTAACGGCTGAATGAATAATCATAGCTCAACGAATAATTAACCGATAAACCAACAATCGTTCAACAAACAGCGAATTCTTCGTGACTCAATCGATTCATCCCCGACGCCAAAACGTTTGCAATTAATGAATAAATCAATTATTATTCGAAAAAGACCGAATCGTTTTTTCCCGTTGATTCAATAAGTCGACCGAATCGAATTAATCCCGAAGGTGTTTAATCGTGCGTTTGACAGTGGCAAATAATTATTTTTCCTCGTTCATTTTCGTTTGATCGTCATTAACCGACCGAAGCTTTGCACTTATTCCTACATTTCCGATGCGGAAAGTCGCGTCCTATGGGAACGATCCGCTTGTTCCCTCATTCGGACGACCTCTCGAGAGCAGAATAGTCGAGCAAGAATCTGACTATCGGGCGAGAGGCGTCGGGCTTGTATAACGAGCAGAGGGGTGAACGTGTATCAAAGCTCCCCATTATCGAAGTGTTGCCGGATCGTTCCGCCATCTCGTCCACCGGGAGGGGGGTGAGAGATGGGGACCGGGGTTCGCAGAAGGGGTTCGGTTGCTCGGGTGGTATGGTTTCACGATAATTATTACATAGTGCATTAAGCTACCCCCAGCCTAGTTGTACACCGGCGAGGGAAACTACTATCTCATACTGCCACGTGCTTCGCTCTCTCCGAGGCGCACGGTGTTCTACACTGTGGAACTTGTACGTGTACATACGTAAGCCGCAACGGCAGCTCGCGAAGCACTGGTAAGCACCCAGTTCGACCCACTCTTCGACGTCCGCCAGCCAGTGCCTCGCTCCACCTAATACGTGGCTGTACTCGCCGGCATAGAACTGCTCGGGCGTAAACTAGTAAATGGCGACGGCTTGTGTTACCTGTTGTTTAGTGGATGTACGTAGTTCATTATCGCTCTCCTGGGGCAAACGGCTCTGCCATCGAGGACGGAACCGACCGATACAACGCCATCCAACGAAACAGTGATAGTCGTGACTGTCAGTTATAGATACGCTCGAGAGCTTGTAACGCTGCGGAGAACGTGACACGCAAGTGCGGAGGAGGAGAGGAGATCCGGATTCGTTGAGTACTCTCGGAATGTCCACGCTTGCCGGTCGTTTCACCGCACGGACCTATCTACACCTTGTTACCCTGGCTACCTCGTGGCGCCAAGGGATGCAGATCACGTATCGACCAATTGGCGGTGCGCCGGACAAAGTGTCGAAGTACACCGTGCCGTCCAATGCGCCAACGAACCGCACTCCTGGCTACCCGGATCAACCCCATTGGCCTCTCGGATTCCCGTGTTCCAAGCCACAGAAGGGTCCTCCGATTCTTCCAGGAGGAAGTCGAAAATCACGGGCGTCGAGTTCACGTAACGGCGAGTGAGCGATCTCAAGGGTGTAGATTTTGTTCCACTTGTGCACCGTGGATCCGCGGCCTGCTTCGGAATCGTTCGGCTCCAGGTTGTCGTTTCACTCCTAGAATCCAGGGCGGGTGGGGGCTTAGTGTAAAATATATAGCGAAGGCGAAGACCCTTGGGAATTCCGACTTCCGTCCGCTATAAAACTGGCGATGCGTGGTGTCACCAGTTTTGTCCTGAGACCAAAGGCGTTAAACGGGAAAAGAGAAAGGGCTTTGATGGCTTTCCGGATCGGATGAAATTTTACATACTGCTGTTCGGACAAACACCTTATAGTGGGTCCCGAGAAACGATCGGAGGATTGGAGTGAGAATGAAGACAGAAGAGACTTGCTTGATAATAGCGGGCCGGGTACAGAGACAGAATGGCAGAACCGCAATCGTAGCCTTCAGATGCACAACGCTTGGAGGATCCGAGTCGGCACTTTACCGAAAGCGGGAGGTGAATGGAGTAAGAAGGGGGGAAGAGACAAGCTCCAGAATTTCGGAATATAGATATACATGGGAACCAAAAGACGTGCCTGCTTTCACACGATGGGCATCCCACGTGCACTATAGTCGCATACGGACTCGCTTCGACGAGCGCCCAACAGTCACTTCCATTACGCCGAGAGTCTCGACCCGGAAAGCTCTTATGTTCCATTAACGAGGAGGCTGGTCCGACGCTCATGGAACCCTGTGCGCGTGCCAATGCTACACGCCATTCCAACAACACTGCATGGTCGAGGCCTGACCGGTCCCTGTGAGTCTCATGCAAATTCGTTGACGTTGTTCGCAGTCGTACCCGTCGCTGTCCGGAATCGCTGAGTTGTTGGATGTGAACGGAAACTCCTTTCCGATTGTTACCTAATTCCCAACATCTCGGTGACCGCAGGACGAGTATCTCGATTGACGGTAAGAGCATTGAATTAGAGATTGTCTAGGAATCTTCGGTGCTGTTAAGGTAATTCGCCGAGCTCGTTGGAATACCAATGTCGGATTGAAATAATAGGCAGCACCAGCGCCACTTCGCTAGGACATCTCTATTCGCAATCTGCGCTCTATTCAGAATGGGCTTCATGAAGATGAAGATGGAACGTTGTCTGCGTAACAAAACGGATTGAAAAATGTTCTTTGAAATGTATCGGGAATACGGACAGTGACGGAAACGGAGGAAAGTGGGTAAGAGAACGTGTGCGACATATCTCAAATGTATTCGGAATTCTTTTCCAATGTAGTCGGTGATAGAAACGAATGAATTGAGGAAAACACGGCTGAGCCTTCGTGGATTGTCACAAAAAAGAAACGAAACCACCTCATCGTAGACATGAAAAATTGCATTTGAGGGTCGAGCATGATCTAGCAGTCGTGGAACTTGGAAGATCACAAGCTGCAGTCACGCTCAAGGCAAAGTAGGTGCTCGAGCACCATGGGTTCTCCCGGTACTTGATTCATGAATAATGCAGGCGAGCCTAATACGCTCTTACCGCCCTTTTGCCTGGTGACGCTGGATGCAGAACCCGTACATCGTGCAGATCCATCGACCGGCGTGTAACGAGATGCAGGTATGCAACGAGTGTCTGCTTGCCAGTTGACGTCGTTGTCCCGAGCTTATTTTCTTAAAGACCTACACACCATTTGCCAAGACTCAGCACAGACTCGCTAAAGGTTCAAGCTTGTAAAGCGAGAGACTCAATGTTGCCGTATAAACATTGACATCGAATTCGTTCAACCGGGAAATTGGGTGATCTTACGGAAGTGGCAATCGTTGGAAATCGATGGAATAAATCTATAAATCGAGTGAACGACACGAGCAAAAGCCATAACCCCGGCCCAGATTTATTCGAGATTTAAGCTTGCAAAGTCCCAGACTCAATGTTGCCATACAATTATTGACATCGATTGTGTTCTACCGTCAAATTAGGTGATACTATGAAAATGGCATTCGTTTCAAATCGAACAAATAAGTCTCCGAATCGAGTGAGAGACACGAGCGAAAGTCTTCACCATCGAAAGGAGAAAAGAAGTTTCTACTTTCCGAGACCGCTGATAAGAGTTTGGCCGTCGAAATTTTATAGGACGTACGACGGCTTCTCGGACTGGATCACAGATACTTGAAGAACGCAGCGTTCTTGGCTCACAGGAAAGAGGAAAGAACGAAGCCCAGGTACTTACACTTTATAGCTTACACGAAATATCCTTCCGCGGTGCATGGTTCTCTTTACGGTTCGTCACACCTTCTCGCTCTTCTTACAATGTCCTCGATCACCATTTTATTGCAGAATTTAACAGCTTTGCCTCCCTCAGTTGTTACTCAGGTTGCAGTTTCCTTTCCTTGAGTTCATCCATGGTTCTCCCCAACACGTTCATCCTCTTTATCCTCTAACTGACACGATGAAATCGATGATCGGGTGTGAACAATTTCCTCGATCGAAAAGGCAAAAAAAAACGTTATCGCCTCCCAAAGCCCGGTACCCTTAACCGATCAACGTCATTACTGCGACACGATGGATCGGAGAACAAAACGAGACGTTCCTCGACCCGAGGATCCTTAAAACTTTTTTCCCGGCAATTTTTCCGAGATGTGACAATAAAGCGCTTTGCCCTGGATATGTTGGGTTGGAAAAATACACATCTCGTGTCCACGACCGCTCCGGAGAAATTCCCGGATTCCACACTATACGCGATTTCTCCGGGGTGTAAACTTTGACGTCACGTTACATACAGACGTACATACAATACTGTATGTGCACATAGAGTACCTACAGTGCTTTCAGTATGACGAACTTATTGACTCCAAGGAGAGGCGGGAAAGTTGCCGGGTAGTTGATCGCTCACACTTCGACGTCTCCGAGACGGCGACGGTAGTTGATGGCGGGTGGTGACCGAAGAAAGCCAGCTTTACTGGTTGGCGTAGTCGTGAGAGTACGTTGTTGTAGTTAAATAAGTGAGCCCTCCCTCGTGCCAGGGAGCTTTACAGACGCGTCAGATGTCGCGCTTTCGCACTGTACGTTACCGGCACGGTTACAAGTTTTATGCAGTCGACGCCAGTACCGACACTATCAGAACATCGCCTGGTGGCCTTCCGACGAGAAAAGATCTTACAGTTCGTATTTTCCTCCCACCACTCCGCCGGAAGAAGATCCCCACCGGGCTTCCATACATTATTCAGTGCGGATCATGACTGATACCCAGGACGTGAGCGTCGTGCAACCCTTCCTGGAACCCTTCTCGACTTGACTGTGCTCTGTGGCAGAAAGGAGAAGAGCATCAGCGCAAAGGATGATGACGATCCGCTTCGCTCTCCCGCCAGGTTTCGAGCGGGGAATAAAATGCCGCGTATAAAAGTTTACGAGCACTCATTTGTCCGTTTCCACTTCGGGATTCTCGGAGCTTAAAACGATCTGGCCTTAGTCCCGCCACGCGGATCACTTGTGAGTGATATAAATGTTGGTGATAGAGTGGAGAAAAAGTGGGAGAAGTTGTGGTGGATTTGGAGGAAGGGAGGAGGAGGAGGAGGAGGAGGCGTAGCATTACAGGCCCCGAAGAAGTCGAACCGACAAGAGATATTTCGATCTACGTAAATTCTCATTGATATTATCGCAGACAGGAGAAGCGGACTCGGAAATCAGATTGTTTCTTGATATCTGTGCGCGTCACGTTGCCGACGCGGTCGTTCGACGGATTATCGAACATCTGGCAGTTCGGTTACGTTACAAGCCGTGATATACACAGAGACGCAGACACATCCCATCGGGACCGTATACACGTCGTGTATGCGCGACACTCTCGACGGCACTCCCAATCTTCGACAGTTTCGCCAATTCCAATTTCGCAACGCTGTACAGAAATTATTGGACACGTGTGGTTTCCGGGTGTCGGCAGCGGCGAGAGGTGTACCTATAGATTACAAGTGTGAAACGCTTGCACGTTCATTGGTGTTCGTAGCTTGCAACCGCGTCGATTCCGAGTTGTTTCAGTCCTTAAACGTAGAACTTCGAAGAATCCTCACCTGGAACTGACAAGTCCTCAGGTACTCGTACACGAAATCTCGTTGCCAGATTTCTGTGGGTTTCCGTCCTCTCGAACGTTTAATGCGATTTTCTACCGTACTTTTCAGTGCTTTCCATACCCAATCACGACGTTAAAAATAATGCCGTGAAATCAAGGATTGCACAAGACAACCTCAAAATCAAAGAACAGCTCAGCGTATTCAATGAACACCACACATTTCTTCCAGACACAAGTTTCCCACGCACACCGTATACACTGTTTTTTCGCTGCGCATGTTGTACGAATTCACTGATAGGGTTGTAGGGCAGTGCGGGCTAAAATGGACCTTCGCTCTTTATTTCGCTACAGATTCTTGAGAAAAAAGGTGAAACTTAAATTCGTAACGTCAATGTTTTTGCACCGCATTTTGTATGTTTCTATGTGAAAGTTGAACTGGCAAAATCGCCAAGTGTTTCGCCTCTTGCGACCGTCCAAGTGTGCTTAAGCCGTCCGGGTCATCTGGCTTTTGCTACCGCGGGTGCGAGTGCCGTCGCAGACGTCATTCGCCAAGTGGACGGTCCTTCATCCTCTAGAAACTCCGTCATGGTAACCCGCCAACTTTTGCGTTTGTCCACTGGGACAAGGAGACTAATGAGGTTTCCGTTTAAAGGAGGCTCGGTGAGTACTTGAGGGCGCCAACGCGCCATTCGAGAACTGCGGCGGGAGAGCAGCTGCGAGGGCTTTCGGTATAACTATGACGATTACGCCCGCATGATTGTTTGGTCCGTGTTAACTTTGCTTTAGCGCGGCTACTCGTAACTGAAGCACCGCGGTCGCGAAGGCAAAACTGGCGTTTCTCCATATTGCAGATTAGGTAGAAGAGGTCACAATCGGCTTATCGACATATTATGTATTTGCTGATTAAAGTGGGCCATATTGATCTCGCCCACGATAAACCCCGTTCACACAAAGATGCATGCATCGGCTGCGAGCTGAAATAATCGTGAATCGAACAATGCTGAAAAAAACGTATATGTCGAAACAAATCCCGAAAATCGTCGACGGCCGTTCATTGCCGGCTTTTTCTACTTGCCGCGGGGCCAAATCCAACGGTAGTAGCAGTAACGTTATTCGCTTCCATCTCTGGCGCAACGCGATGTCCCGCGAGAGCACAATTACCAAGCTACGTGGTATCTCGATGCCAGCATCAAGTTTAGTGGAAGGCGGATTGCCCGGCAGAGCAGTGAAACGCTCTGCTAGCTTCGAACGACCAAGATACCCGACCGAATCTCGCGGCCCAACATAATAATTTGACGGCGAAAAAAAAAAAAAAAAAAAAATGCCTGTTTGTCTCGTAGCACTCCGCTTCAGTTTTGGAATAGTGTCGTAAACGAGGGTCGTCCCAGTGTGCGTGCGCAAGTTAAAACATCCGTGCGAGTTTTTGATTGTCGGGGGAGGGAAAAGGCTCTCGGCCGGCAGCACAAAACGCTTTCACCAAAGCAGAACTAAAAGGATGGGAAGAAGTTGGTTCTCGAGTGGAGATTCCGAGGACGGAGAGCGACTCGGCGAGAGTTCTCCGGCCTGGTCCATTCGAGGTAACAGTCGCTACGTGAGCGGCATCTTTGACAAAGGGACCGTTACCTTCTGCTATACATGCTAGGGTGTATAGACTTTATACAGTTGTATGAAGTATATAACACTCAGGCGGGGTTACAGTTTGCCATAGTAATTTGCAAAGTGTTCCACAGCTTGAGACATATCTGGCCCCTTGAGGTCATTGAAGCACTATCCACCATATGGATCTGTTGAGCCGAGAAAGCCAATGACCTAATAAGTTTATAATATCGCTGAGTGCACGTCAATATTGACCTGCGACACTACTATGATTGTTGCTAATGCACAGACGATGCGAATGGAGCTGCTACATGCGAACGAATCGGGCATCAATGCATCATATGGATTCAAGAACGCAGAAATAAAACGATCGTAAAATCATTAAGACACGTTGAAAAGAAACTGAGTTTATGAGGACGAAAAAAATTATGAAACGTTTGGCTAATGGATTTCGGTCAATAGCCCATTAGCCTGAGGGAAAAATAAATATTTATGGTGGAATAAAAATCAGACATTTGGAGGCAATACGACCGAATCATGTTTTACTGAAGCTAATAAAGCGTATTTACTAGTCCTACTGAATAAACTTAAATACTAACAGATTAGTTTTAAATGAGAAACTTGTTGAAGCTATTTTCATTCACGTGTGAAAGTATGTAAAGCTTTGTTTCTGTAGTACAGACATGTCGACATATGCTCACAAATCCGTAAAGTAATTATCGCTATTACGGTACCAAATATAATGATATTGCCGAGGTGATTTAATTTTATCGTCGAAGGCCGATGTGAAATAAATTCACATGTAAATGAATTAGTACTCAATTAATGGTTTTACGACCAATTTCACGGCTTCAGTAGATACTTACCGGTACATCGGGATTATTCGCTGTAAATGACAAAATTATCAAAACGCATATCGTTCACAAAATCAAAACGATTGATCGGTTGACCGCTAACCGTTTTCCGGAAGTTTTATTCCCGCTAACGAATCCTCGGTTGAATCGCAGTGACCGATGTTATAGACAGCCCGTAAAATCGACTGAAACGAGGGGGAAAAAAAAAAACTTGAACGGAGTAGTCAGAGAGTTTGACCACACGGCGTCCGAGGTGACCACCGGGTCAACCGAGAAGCCGATGTCACAGAAATCGGGGAACTATTGTCTACGACAGAGGCGTGATCAGAATTTTACGCCCGAAAGAGAGGTCCTTGGCGAGCTCGCGACCAAATGGTGTTCTCGAGGCTATCTCGGGCGTGAGATGCGTTCATACATTCTCTCACACATGGCGCACGGTACATTGCCGGCCACCTAAGACCTCGCATCGCTCTCCTGTTCCCCCGTCTGAAATCCCGTACATCCACATAAAACGAAGAACCTTCTTTCGCCGCCGCGAGTGTCGCATGACACAGCACCGGAACAGGGACGTGGCTCGGATCGTACGCTCGGTGAGAAGAAGCGATGGTCCAAACCCCTGCAGGATTCACGGCACGCCTGGACGGGGCTTCGATGTTGTACCACCATTGCGCATCCTGTAATACACGTGGAACATGTGCTGTACGTATATAATGCACACACTTTGTAGCGTATTATGCAGAACTGCACCGCCTCATCCCAATTCCCGGTCCGCCCCCAAGGATTTCGGCATGAAGCGCATGAATACATCGTTGCGCTTTGGTTCTCGAATTATATTGCCATAGGAGAAAATTATTACTTGGCGTTGAAAAGTAAACGGCTGGCTGGGATGGAAGTATGACGAAACGGTCTCTGGGGGAGAGGGAGGGGGGGGGGGGGGGGTGTAGACCTCGACCGTGTAATTTTCACGTTCGAGTAAATCATATGCGCGAGAGAGTACTTCGAGAGGTGTAAAGAGGTCTTCGAGAGTGAGAAACACACGGCGACGAGCAGGGAGTCAAAGGGTTAATAAACGCAATGGCCGGCCGTAACGCCCGAGCTGTAGAAGTAGCGTGCTCCAACTGCAGGCACTCAGAGGCTCGAGTAGCATGTAGGGTCAGACGTGAGTGAAGCCGGGGAAGCCCCGCATTGGCATGCTTAGTTAAGTCGACGGCCACCTATATAAAACCTTATACGCAAAGGTACTTTCTCTCTCGCTCTCTGCCGTCGCGTAATGCACGAGGCTTGGTTGCGACTATCGTCGCGTTAAATCTAAAGGGTGTGACAATTTGCATAGCTCATTTTCAAGAGATCATTATCGCTGGGGGGAATAATCGGGAAATGGGCCTGGCGACACTTATGCTGAGATAATCGGTGAATGGAGGCAAGATGGACCGCCATTTGCGGCGAGGTTGACCCTTTTTCGTTTTTTACGAGGGAACCTTTGTGTTCTTGAGAACGAACATTTTTTTTTTTTTATATCTGGACTCGTGCGTTTCTCATACTCGAAATGTCGAAACCCTTGTAACTTCAAAACAGATTGAGCTATCGAGTTAAACTTTGGTAGAGAGGTGGAGAGCTCAAGACTCCCTGAATACCCTGAGTCATGCATATTTGATAAAAATTTTACTTGGAGCCGAAGGACTCCGTTCGATGGCTAATTGGCAATTTTGTTAATTTGTTCTATTGTACGAGCTTCGATATATATATATATATAACCTGTTGTGTATCGTCGATATTTATGACTGAATGTGAATAAATACACGTGCAACCACTACTATTTTTAATTAACGTCTAAACGATAATTGGAGTGTGATAAAAAAAACTAGGAGCCCTTGAGAATTTGAAGATATATAAAAAGGTAGAGATAATAAATGAAACTGTGTTTAGTTTATTAATAATTCATATTCGACGTCTACTCTCAGTATATTTTCCTATATCTTACTTGTCTCCCGTTATTTCGGATGAGTCCCAAAAGTACAATTTTTATATAGATAAGAACCGCTTGATTTATTCAATATATATCGTATAAAGCATAAGTCATCCATTCGGATGCGAATCAATGTTTCTTCATGGACGTTTGCCCTTCGTATCTACGCGGGGTATCGATTCGGCATACAGGTTGCGCTGAATTGATTATAGGAATGAATAGCTCCGGGGAGCTTCCGTTCATGTTTCCCACTTTGTTTAGCATATGTATATCTATATATTCAACGAAATCAGAGCTCCTTGCATGCATGTATGTAGGCTAAGATATGCCATGTTTATATGGATGCGAACGTATCAGATGCGATACGATCGATGTTATTCGACGATCGGACGGGGCGAGGGTGAAAGCGGCGGATTGAAATAAAAATATCGATGTTGGAATAAAATGAAGCGTTTAGGTTCGAGGATGACCGGACTTTCGGGGCTTGGTGAAACGAGCGATTAAGCGGAATAATTCATGAGCGTGTAACACGGGGGAACCCATGAAGCGTAACTTCGTATTCATCGCTCCGGCACACGATCAACCTCGGATGATCGCGATCAAAGTCACGTATGCCTGGAAAATGGATTTCTTCACCGCTCGACTTTTATCAATTTCGGGCGTGGGTCGATGGTTCGATGCTACATATGAAAGAACAAAAAAAATTGTGGTAAAATGATGGTCCATATTGCTCTCCCTAACCCTGTGTATGAACTATCAACGGCATACGAAATATTTCTGGTTATATATAATTGGTGAAATTAGTGCGAGCATGAGTGAGCCAGTTAAAAAAAGAGATGTTGAAGCGATGCCCAATGCATCTCTCCGCAGAGACGCAACATACCAGTCGATATACCGGTGACTCGTGCAGAGTCAATTTCAAAAAAGGGCTCAAAGTCAATTGCTCGATGCGCATTATTGACGGCACATCTAACATTGAACGAGTCATGCGACTCTCACATTGGCGTACGGTTTCCGACCGTGCCTTCAACACAATAAATGTCGAATAATTCTCCGCTGGTCTGTTTTATCCCGCTTCTCCAATGCGCCGCGCTCTACATGTTATTATAGGCTTCCTGACGCCGCGGGCGCGGGAACGCTCGAGCAACAGCCACCGGCACAGTTATAATTTAACCTCGTCGTTACACGTCGACGTCGATGTCAAGCTTTAAACGAGGGAAGCGGAGCTTTCTCAGTGTTCGTGCGAGGATGCGCAATCGGGAACGCCATTCTCCGAGAGCAGCCGCAGAGCTTTCTCTCGACGGGGTTTCGTCGTTCTCGCTGGCATTATTCTTCCCGACGGAAGGATCTCCCTGTTATATCGTATCGACGTTCGCATATCGGTGAATCGTTTGGCCTCCTCGGCAACGGGCTTTCTTCGTTTTTAATAAAGGATCGGAGCGCCCTTTTCACATTCGCCGCTGCCGCCAGCGTCGGCGAGATCGACACCGACTACGATGATTTTTGTCGACGACAATAATCGCGGAGGCCGAGACGCGATCGTTATGCCGGTCGACGGAAGTAAGAGAAAAGCGGAAACGACTAAATGGCTCGATATCGGGAATCCTATAAAATTGATTGGAAGCGAAGAATCGTTATCGCGTATGCGCTCCATACGAGCGCCTCGCCGTGGGCGCATTTAAGGACGGTACAGATCGTCGAGCCGTCGTATGGGTAATACGTGACGAAATTTTTCGCCGTCACGCGCACTTGCAGATCAAAATCGAAACGCCATGTGCGGTGCGCGTCACCGAAACATACGTTTCGTCGTTATGCCGGCTCAGACAAAGGCTTTGTGCGGAATACAAAATGAAATAAAACGGATTCTCGGCAGAATGATAATTCTAATTATTGAAAATTTACAAGGAATTGTAGAAATAGAATAGAAAAATTAATATAACATTCAGTTTTCGTAGTTTGCAAAGGTTTCCACGATACCTTTTTCGAATAAATTTTTGGCAGTTACTTTTGATGTTTCTGAAAAAAAGTGAACGCCCTGCTCGTAATCTTATTCGCCCAGTATCGAAGAGTGATGTCTGTCTCCTAGCACGCTGGTATCTCCATTGAGAGCGCGACACGTCGCTGACTCAGCCGTCTGGCACCCGCTAACATGGAGTAAAATAGACTGTTACAAGATCCTCTTCTATTCGTTCCTCATCTCTATATACACTTCGCTGTCTTTCCTGGATGCGTTTCTTCGAGCTGCGGTATCTCACTTTTTGCCGAGCCGGCGCACAGAGAGGAGAGACGCGGAGGGTGAGCGAGAGAGAAATGCCGGAGCAATCGGCGAATTAGCGGCGTCTTGTTCGCGAAATCCCGGCCAAGCCGGTTTTTCCTTGCACCACTTTCCCAGTCTCTATCGCCGCTCGGTCTCTCAACCTCGAACGTTCTTATTTTCGCTTTTTCCTACCTCTCCCGCTTCTCCAACCCACGGTTCACTGATTTTCGCACTCCTCCTCGTTCTTTGCCATTTTTTTTACCAACTTTTTTTATTCCCCTTCAGACGTTCCATACACTCCGAGCACCGGTTTGTCCCAAGGCGCTCAACTACTTTCCAGTGGGTACGGCTCGGAGATAGCTTCCCCATTGCCTCTGCATCTTCCTTGCTCATACCATCGCGTCACGTTTTCAATCGAGAACGGCCGCCCACGATCGACGCTCCGATAGCTCAGATTTTTTTTTTCCTTCATTCCTATTCTTCCTTCTCCCGAAAAGAGACCGATCATTTAGGATATATACAGTTCCGTCAGAAATCCAGCCCAAGTAACGGATTAAGGATTCACCGATGCGAGTAACTCGATCGGCAATCTCGTATTCCCGACTCGCAAACTTTTCGCTGAATTACGGCATTCGAGAACGGAAGCAGCGGAAACCTTCGCGCACCTTCGCGCCATCCTCCGTCGTCGTTGCAACCCCGCCCAATCGCGGATGCACTCAGACATTCTTCGGGACTCTGACTATTCATATTCACCTCGACTGTCCTGCGAAAAGAAAGTTCCGTCACGGGACTGCCGCTCTATATTACCGAAGAAAAGTAATTTCATTTTTGGTCATTTTTTTCCTTCAGTGTCGCGCAGCACTTCCCGACTGAGAAGTCTTCTCAGCTACGTGGGAATTTCTGTCGAGGAATTTTTCTCCTTGTTCAGATTAAACTACGCGGAACTTCATAGTGGCACCTGTGTTATTGATGCTTTTTTTTATTTTTTTTTTGTCGCAACAATTCGATCGAGGATGACCTTTTCTCGTTGCTGATCTCAGATTCGCGTGAGGCAAACGTCCCGGACGAAGCGTGCGTGCAAGAGAGACGGAAATACTTTTACCTCATCTCGCGCCAGGTGACAACGATAGTGTTAAATTTTTGTTTCACCGAGTTTCACGAGAATCCGCGAAACGATTTGACTTCTTATAAATTTTTTGGCGCCCGGTGTGCGGCACCGACTAGATATGGAAAACAAAACAAGGACTGCTTGAACGAGACTCGTTTGAGAAAAATGTCGGGGAAACTGAGAAACGAGCCCGGGAGGGTGAAGAAAATTTAACGTACAGTGTCGGAGCGCATCGAATATATGTTCTGCGGTGAGCATACGTATGCTCCGAGCCAAGACGATCTTAACCCAGTTCACACCCAACCGACCGTTCTCGTTAATATTGTTTACGACAGAATTATCCAATTTTTTTTGGGTTTCTTTTTTTTTTCTTTCGTTATCTTGCTCCTCCGTGCTCGTTCTTTTCTCTCGCGAATTATCTCCCTTTCCCCGTTTGATTTATTATACGAGATCGCGAGACCATCGCCACTAACCCCGGAGAGCTACGGAGTCTGGGCGTTTTGGCATTGGTGCAGAAACCTCCACCGGCGATATCGTATACCGAATGTATGAGAGCCGTTTGCACTCCAAGTATCGAATTTCTTGGGTATAGGAGTGAAAGAGAATGTTTGGAGTCGTCGGAAAAATTGTAGGAAAAAATATCTCGAAAGATTCATTTCCACGTTCCAAATGGTACAGACACGCCGACGTTGACCTCCTCATCGGCCAAGCTTATTTTTCTGAAAAAAAAACTTGATATGCATTTTAACTATTATCTATCTCTTGAGGTAATTTGCAATTTTTTTTTAAATATTTTTTTGCAGCACTTGAAAGTAAAAAACGCAATTTTCGCTAAAAAAATCATGGTTAATTTGTTGTTAAAAAATGGAAAAAAATTTACAATAAAACTCTTCCTGACTACTTTTTAATTTATGTGACTAAGTAATTTTTAAATTTTCAAAAAAATCGATTCAGTAGATTTTTAGTTCTAACCTTCACGAACTTCAAAAGTGACGTTTCCGGGAAAAACGATTTAAAGTTTTGTTTCAAAACTTTAAATTACAAGTTTCCAAAGTAACAAATTTTTTTCAGTATCTCGTCTGAGACCAAAGAATCCTCGAGGGCACCTTCGAGCACCACACGATATCCTCAGTAAGAGTTATCAGTGAGTCAAAGAAACTTTGCGGTCTCAATAAAAGCACTCGGTCAATTTGCGATGGGCCAAATGGAACTCGACACGAACACAATATCCTCACAAAGTACGCAGCTGGTAGAGTACAGAGAATGGCGATCTAACGACGAGTGGATTGCAGCACCCACAATAACCCAGCGGTACTTTGTATTGTAACTCTATACGAAATGCAGTAAGCGGGAGAGGGTGTGAATTCCTGTGGGAACATCGGAGTACCGCAAAGTCGGCAAAGGATCGTATATAAATGCATATTTCTGCAAATGCTCGGTTCAACACTTTGTTTCTTTCATTCCTTTTAAGTACATGGAATGAGTTCCGTGCAGGGCGCGATGAAGAACTCGACTCCCCGTTGTACTTATATTATGCTAACCCTTTCTACATCGCACATTTCGATTTATGGCCGATCGCAGGATCGCATCGACGGAGACTCGCACTCTCTACTGTTCCCGGTATCAATTTTCACGCGCACTTTGTACTCTCTGTCGCGGAATGATGAAAGATGAAAACCGCGATCTCCATAGCAGAGGAAAACGGAAACTTTGTTTCTTTGATATCGTGGCGAGCAAGAAATAAACCGCGCAGCTTAAAATATATGTATTCAGGATAGAAAAGAAAAATATATATTTGTGAAATAAAATTTTTCTTGTAATTCGTAAAATAAAAAAATCAGCGTTTTGAAACGTGCGAGCGAGAAATGTTTGTTGTTGTTAGCAACTTCAAGAAGAAAAACGTGAAGCAAAATATATATTGGATCGAGATTACCCAACATAAAAGTTTACATCAGCATCTTTGGTAGGGCAGCTTTTTTTCCCAAAAATCCAGTTATTCAGTTCGTTATTTTTTCGCATCTCGAGTGATGGCGTACTTCGATCAGCGGTCGTAAATTTAACCGCCAAAATTTATGCTGGATCGGCGAAAAATATTTATTGGGAAAAGGAAGATGGGAAAGATGTGTGACTCGAAGGATGAAACATCTCCCGATGTAGCGAGCAGCAAGCGACTCGCTGAGTCGGAGTAGATTCGAATTGGGAAATGCCGCGGAATCGAATCTCCGCCGAACGAAGTGCCGGTTAATTTATTCGATCCGATGCGACGAGGCGGAGGAAAGAGCCGCGAGGAAGCTTTCATGAGATTCTATGAATTTCAAAACGCTAGTGCAAGCTCGATCGTCGCACTGAGTGAGGGATCGATGCGACCGCGTGAGAAAATTTTTTCTTCACTGTCTCTTGGAGGCGACGCTGTTGAAAAATCGAGGGATATTCATTTCCTTCGCCCTGAGGCTCGAAAATAAAGCGTCAGCTCCGCGAGTTTACCGCCATCCTATTTGCACATATTTCTTCGAACAATTTTTGCAGATGATTGCAGGTAAAAATTTGAGAGCGTGAAATTTATTGCTTTTGGTAAATTATTCGGACCTTAACCCTGTTTGCAAAAAGTATAAAAAACATTTATACTTTTTGGAAAAACTCATTGTCCAGAAACGTCCACGATTTTTTATTTGTTTATGCTCCGATGTGAAAGATCAGCTCTAGTTTTGCCAACGACTGTACAATCTGAAATTGTTAATGACATGAGACATAAAAGAACGGATTTGTATATTTTAATCCGGACAAATGAGTTTTTCTCATTTATTTGACAAAATTATTTTTTCGAACGTTGGTATTTCGATTTTGTAAAAGTATTTTTCATATGACCATTTTTTTAAATAACACCGTCTGTGACAGTAAACTAAGGGAGTTGCTAATTTTGCAAGAAGAAACATTTATTTGCATTTGAAATTTTTCCTTGCGTCCTTAACATTTTTCTTGATTTTGTTTGCCATTTACAGTGAACTTAAACTTCAGCAATAAATATTTTACCGAGAGATGCTTGTTATTCGCTTTATTGTAATAATTTCCACCGTCACTACTTCCTTGAAGACGGCGCTGCTGGAAAATCAAGAGATATTTATTTCTCCTTACCCCGGGGCTGGAAAATAAGGCGTCAGGTCGAGAAGAATGCAGCTCGGGATTTTATACCTTCACTATATTTTCCCATACTTTCTTATTAACATTATTTTCTGCAAGCGACTGCACATTATTTATTAAATTATTCTTACCGTAATTCGAATCCTACGTCTCATAATGTTTCAAAATAAAATATGTTCCAATAGTGAACACTTGTTATGATATAACATTAATCAATGGAACCACGCTGAAAAAATTATTTAAACTTTCAAAAAACCTTTCTTTTCTCTCAGGCCACTCAAAATGTGTTTCGCCTCTTCGTCATAATTTACCGCAAACGTTAGATTTAACAAGAACCTTTTTACTAAACAAAACTGAAGGAACCACTTTAAAAAAATTATCGTGACTTAAAAAAAAAGGTTTTTTCTTCTCAGGCCACTTAAAATGTATTTCGCCTCTTCTTCATAATTTACCCCAAACGTTACGTTTAACAAGACATTTTTACCGAGAGACATTTATCTCCATATTGTGCGCTCTATTGTACCACAGATAATGATAGGTCGTTATACAATTTTAGGAAACGTCGGAGTTCGCCATGCAACTTTGTCTAAATGTATCCAGTGAATTTGCCCTCAATTGTAACTGCGCCTCTCTCGCGTGGCATTCGACCGTGTATGCGTGAATGCGGAAGGCACATACATCGGTACGATAAATTACGTATGCACGTAACCACTCACCGGCACGGGCCGGAGGGCGAAGAGGGAACGAGCTAGAGCGTTATGTGTATTTTGCACGCGTCTGCTATACTGATTCGAGTTTCAAAGCCTCGGCGTTACTATTCCGCCGCCTGCCCTACTGGACCGACCCGCCACCGTTTCACGAGAGTAACACCCTTTCTTCGGACTAAAGACATTTTATTTGAGACTGTAATAGTAGTTACAGCTGTGCAAGACGCAGCTGCAACTCGTGTACGGAATATATGTCAAAACGTATAAAAAGAAAATGAAAAGCTAAGTGCGCCGAGTCCGCAACGCGCTAAAATTCGACTTGTGTGAAGTACAGGAAAAAACAACAAATAAAATAAATACAATTTTTTAAATGAAAAAAAAACTTTCTACCAGTCTGTAAAAGCCTGAAAGTGGTTGCTGAAAATTTCAAGAGGCGAATCGGTCAAAGGGTACAGGTTGGACGTACTCTTCGCTCAATGAAACCCAATGGGTGCTCGCACCGAGAAAGAACATCCAGTAGACGAGCACAGGTGCACTGTAAAACGGGAATTTATGTGTAAAAGTGGAGTACAACTCGCTCGATCTTCGCATCTACAACTTTTTAACTTTCTTTTTTTAATAAATAAAAAATTGTTACTGCGCTAGCGACACTTTAACTGTGGCATGCTGATACGAGGACTGCAGCATTTTTTTTACTTCTACAGCGTGTAATCTCGAAATTTAGTGAATCGACGAATCGACATTCGTCGACTTTTATTCACCCCTGCAATCAATTGTTCACCTGGGTATACTGAAACGAGTCGTAGGGTCGCGTATTTATGATTTTTTATTGATCGTTTCCAATAATCGTTTTAGATAACGGTTCGCCCAAGGGCGAGCACTGCACAGGAACGGTGTTGGTACCGCGTCGACCAGCGTTCAGCCACCCACACACATAGAACGGAAATGTTTATGAAATTTGTCGGGAATTTTTTTTTTAATATCGAAGATAATTCTCCACATGTGACAGGATTTTACCAATATTTCGAAATATTTCTGAAATTTTTTCCACATTATGGGCAATGTCGCCAATACGTGTGTCATTCTCACTAGGGTAAATTTTCCCTGCCCATGTCCGATTAAATTACTTTTCTTCTCTGTATTTTTTTCGCATGTCATGCGTCAATTGTTTTCACCCTAGAAAATCATGCGATGGATTTTTTTTACACATCTTTTGCGCTCTCTGTAAAAATAGACGTATTTTTTTTTAAATTTTTTCGTTGAAAAATTTTCTTTACAATTCTGTACAATTCTGACAGTAATTAATAATAGGAAATTCCGGCCACGTACAGGCTGCAATTTACGAGTGAAAAAAATATTGTCCATACAGAGAGGGGAATTCGGAGTTGTCCCAGAGTCGTCGAGAGTTCGTGGACCGCTCGTTCTTTAATTGGAAAACTGCAACTCCCCCCTCGCATTACCCCTTTCCGACCCGCGCGCACCATCACGCGAGAGAACCGAACGAGCCGAACAAACCGATCACGTTTTTCGTTATCAGCGCTTTCTCCCTCGCCCGCGTAGCCTCGTTCCGGTTCGCCCTTTATCATAACTTGGGTTCTACTTTTGCGGCACTACGCGAGATAACGAGATTAAATGCACTCCTCGATTACCCAAAATAGTGGAATTTTCTATGTTCCTTTCTAGAATTTTGAACTTTGATTTCGCAAGTCTTAAACAAATGTTTAAATCGATATCAAATTATAGAGAATTCTTAGATGCTTCTAGAATGAAGTCGATTCTCCCTATGCACCCTAAGATACAGCACAGTTTGTCTGAAGTCTGTTTTTGAACCATTTTGACAAACAATAAAAATTTCATAGCTGCAGGATAATTTTCTAAATTTTCTGCATCAAGGCGATTTCACAAAGGAGTGAAAACGGTAGTAAAGAATGGGTTCACGAGCAGTTCAAAAAGGCGGCAGGGTCGCGCGAGCGTAGAAATCTTCTTCCCTCAGAGTACAAAAGGGTTTACCGCCCGCAGGCTACGGCGCCGTGGCAGGACGCATTAGGTATAGCGAAAACTATGGAATTAAGGAGGGCGATAAGTCCGTGTAGTAATTACAGAAGCAATTCCCCAGAAGATAGCTCGGTGGAAAATGTCCCGAGGGGGAACTTGCTGTTGATAGCTGCCACAATGAAACGTTGACAATGAGGGAAGAGGAGATGTGCTAATTGGATTCGTCCCTGTCGGCAGTGGAGAGACGAAACATCGGATAAAAAAATAGGAAGAACGAAAAATTTGCCGGGAATGTGATTGGGAAAAAAAAAAAGAAAAAAAAAAGAAAAGGACGGACGCAATATTGGCAAAAGCGAAGTGGAAACTATACTATGAATATTAATTGTAGCGAAACGGTTGCCGATTGTAAGTTCCTCAAGGATTATTATTTACGCTCGAAAAATATTAAGTTCGAAATGAGCGGACGCGATGTTTCGTCAGACACTGGCTGTACGTAGGGAGACAGTAAGTCTGTCGTAAATTTGTCATTGCACCGAAAAAAAAATATCAATGACTCAAGTGAAATCCGTTTGCGGCCCGCCAAAGAAAAAATTATTGTTCTGAGCCAACCTTCTTAAAATTTTATAAGTAATCGAATCGATAACTTGTTACTTTGACGGTCCTTTGACGATAATTTCAGATGCCTGTCCCTCCTCTGCGACCGGTCTAACAAGCTTATCACAATTAGCTAAAAAGGTTTTCGGCCCTGCAAGAAAAATCTTCACCGCTAGAAAGCTGATATCACTTTGAAGTGTCGTCGACTAACTTGTTAAGGGAAACATGTTTAGTAATTTAGTTACTGTTCGTTTGCGAGATACCCCATGAGCAGGCCAGTCGGTGATTCGGCGTGGAAAATTTGCGAAATCTCGAGTGACTAACGAGCTATTAAGAGTTGCTAGTTGAGCACGTCCGTCTCTCTCTCTCTCTCTTTCCCACCTTATCTCTTACTCGGTCTGTGATACCGTTTGAATCGGCCGGAGAACTCCTCGACCCATGACTGTCTCAGCCCGACCGGATAACGATAAGAACTTTGAGCGCGAGACCAAAAGTTCTGATTTCACGTTCTCTCGCCCACTCTTCACCGTAATTGCGATCCTCCAGTTGCGATTGCACCAGTATACCTGATAGCTGTTTGAGCGAATAAAACCAAACCTTGTATAGGCATACACTGACAGCATGAGTACTGAAAAAATACAACTCTTGATTCGAAGTACCTATACTTAGATTAATAATAGAGCAGGTACGCGGTTTAACTCTGTAAAGCCGAAAAATTGTTCCATGTGCTATACTCTTGATAATAAATTTACTAGTATTATTTAATTTAAATTAATATTTAGACAATTTAAATGCGTCTTTAAATGAATTATACGAAATGAATAAATTTTATTTCATGGATGTGTCTTTATATAACAATACCTCAGGTATATTTGACCCGGCTTGTGGTGACATGGCAGCCAGACCGAACCCCATCTGGAAACCAGGCAATAACCCTCAACAATCGTATAAATCGGGACGTAGGGATAAATCGCGAACACTGCGAGTGAAACCAGTGTCATAACCCCAGAATTGCACAGAGTTGATTTTGGTTCGATCGGGCCAACACTCGACCGTTCTGCGGGTCGTGCGCGGATAACGATACAAACGCGCCTCGCAATAAACTAATAGAAATAAATTAGCGTCGATCCCGACGATATATTAAATGACAATAATTATTCTCGATTATTTAATATCAGCATGCTCGACCGACGATGAGCGTGAAACGATTTATGATTCGACAATACCCTCTGCATTATTGCAAAGGAGATACGAACGCACCTGTTCGACATACGTATCGGTATATATACATATAGACGATCCGATCATCGGATATACTCCGGTGCTCTTCGATAACCAAGCGATCCGTTAACATAACGAGTTATTAATCCCCGCCACAATAACTCGTCGACCCCGAATCATAAATCCCGTGGTTCCCGTAGCCGGGAAAGTGATGCTGCAGGTATAAGCTTCGTGCTCGGCTTTGCGTCAACAACCTCGTAACGATCTATATCTTCTCCCCATTCGTGCTGCAAGCGCTTTATCGGATCTACCCGTGATACACTTGCATTCTCGCGAACTATGGCTGACAATATTTTTCCGAAAAAAAAAAATAATCATGATAGTTCTTCGGAGCTTGTCGTTTACTTTGAACGATTTGCGTCAATTCACATGGTCATATTTTTATTCGATAATTCATAACATTTATGTGAAGTTTCATCCATATGTAATAACATAATTTTCATGTCTTTACTCCCGATGGTATCGCCGGTAATTTTAATGTGCAGGTGTTTCAGTCGAGTGTAGATTATCAACATTCAAATACAACGCCTTGACTCGAGAGCGAGATTACTCTCTTTTATGGTCGTCTTCGGTCGAACTCACTTTTCGTCGTCTAAGACGTAACAGCAGGTTGTTGGCACGCCTAACCATAAAATGCTCGCGAGTGATCGGCCAAACTATAAGGCACGAAAGGCTGATTTTGGCATTACAATTCGCGTTTGTGTCGAATCGTCTCCTCGGCTCTGCTCTGTTCCTAACGCACCCAATAATCAATTCGCGTCAATCTCATCTTACTATGACGAACTCGCGACCGACTTTGGGAAAATGGCCAGTAGGTTTATGTTCGCATTAGCTTTCGTAATGTCTAACTGACGCAACTCTCAATCCTACCGGCTTTTGTGTCGATTGCTAAGCCGGATCGCGGTCGCTTTCCTACCTCCTGCATTAATTCACTTGGGTATCAAATCTCGTCATTTTGGATTCATGGGTATGCTCATGGTGTGATACGATGACGTAGTTCAAAATCGGCTCAGCTATCAATCTGCTCCGCTCTCGCGTATCCGACCTCAAAGCACATACAGCTTAAAGTGATTTCAGTTATGCTTGAAGCTGTTTGAGTGGAAATTCGGCCACTGCCCTAATACGGTCATTATCAGGTTTCTAGTGCCTCATCAGGCAGTTATGCCCTTATATTGATCCGTATAATAAATATAAAAACGTTCTCAAGTCCGACAAAATAACATTAATAATCGAAACGTATTTAATATATTTTGCTCACGGGGCAATCAGGCACCTCGAGCGAGTCGGAAAATACTGGGCTTTTCATGGCGGAAAATGTTGAACCCTTGTGTGCCGAGGTTCGTTGGTGACTTTTCGTCCGCATCGCGGAGCTAGCTGACTGAGGTGTCCCAAGCCACTATTACTTAGCATAGAGCATACATCCTTTAATAATGCACACTTGTGCCCGACATAACGAAGCGCCGGAGTCGAGGGCGAGAATCTTTGCTGCGGCAAAGGTGCGGTGTACGCCTTTGCTGTAAGCAAATCCACTGCTTGCGCAGCCGGGATGTCGAGCAAACAAATTTAATCAAGTCACCCCATGGGTCCTCGTGTCGCCTCGTCGTCGTAGACGGAGCGAAACGACCCGGAGAATGGCTGCCAGGGAAAACAAGCTCGTGGTCCGTACGTACGGCGAGGGACATCGATGGGCCCTTCCACGAGATGCTTTGCTGTAGTGGCGCTTCGAACGTGCCGTTCAGCAGACAGGCCAAACCAACGACGACGGGCAACTGCCATGGAGACGAGACGCGATCTAAAAACTTTTCGTACGTCGTGGCGCAATTCAACTTCCCCGCAACGGAAAGTTGTCGATAATCGAATCGTCCGACGAACAATGCGAGCAACTCGAGCCAACTTACCTCCCATACCGAAGCATTCTTTTCTTTTTTACCTTCGCACCGAGTCAACAGGGATTGAATTAAGAAATTGTGAACTTTGCACCAAATTCGATTCCGATCGACTGCACAACTTTCGTGCTAAAATCATTTTTGCGTTATACTTCTTTTTTTTTTGAGGATCGTGTAGTTAAACTTTGCTCAGAAAAACAACAATCAATTGGATCAACAAAATTTGAGTATTCGGATGGCGAAACAAACGGGTGATCGCGTGCAATTCGATCAAATTCCTTTGAAGCACCAAAAATCATCTCTTCTTTACCCGACAGCGGAAACTTGGATAAGCGAAAACCGTAACCGTAAAAATGATTTTTCACGTTTCTAGGGTACTGCGATACGACGTGAGGGTCGAAATTTAAGGCACGTTTTTTATTATGTCAAAACTAGTATACGATGGAACCAAGTTAGACCGAAAAATATTCGTCGCCTCAGGAAAGCCCTGAGAAACCGACGCTACACCATCGTGATTCACGCGGCATCGTAACTCAAGATTTTCGTACAGGCCACCGGCCCGACACTGGTCTTCGCTCATACCGCGACGATACATTTGGATTATGGTGTAATGTGTGAGGTTCTCCCGCGATTGAGCATTAGCTGGTGGACTCCACGATCGCGGGTGAGGGAGGAATATGGCGGAGGCTGCATTAATTCTGACGAGGAAACATCCGGCCCCAGAGTGCGGAGGGTCGAATGAATGGTGTGTGTGTCTCGTGGCGAAACGGGAGGACGATATCGCGATTGTGAGAGCCCTTTACTACATACACCCATGTCGAAAATATCGGACTCTCGTTGGAAAGCTTCGATATTGCCTGGCACACGTGCTGTTGTGCGCTACGTGCATTTCCATCACTCTAAAAATCGGCGCAAGGGCGGGTAACGAGCTTTTACGATACACGAGACTCTTCATCTCGCTCCACTCCACCTCCTTGACAAATTCATTTATTCCTGTCGAAAGAAAAATCGTAAAAAAAAAAATTCGTTCGATATCCCTTCGTTCTCAATTTCTATAACGATGTCAATTTTTTTCTCATCTTTTATTGAAGACCATACAGAATCCGAGATATTGCCAGTGTGGAAGTCGAAGTACGAGGAAAAAAACTTCGTCGGTGAGACATGCTGCGAATTGAAAATCGAAAAGAATATTTAGGGAAGACGGTGAAAAATCCTATGGCAATGTGTATTGTATTGCCGATTCGTATATGAATACTGTATAGAATTTAAAAAATTTCCGATTGAAAATTCATAAAATGTATATGAAGTTTCGTATGTACATGCGATTTCCGAAATTTTATTGACGTGTGACATATTAAAGACAACATTATTTCTATGGCATTCGTAATAATAATACAAGTTTAATACATCGGTAACGAAGTATTATGATCGACTTATAAAAATACCTATACAATGTATAAGCATTCTAAGCTTATGTAGCCAACTTGTATATTCCACATAACTTTGTATATTAAAAGCGTTGTAAATTTCATAAAATTTTTACTCGTGATGCACACCGACATGTCCTGTGTGATCTGGCAGTCTGTGAGACGTTTGCGAAAGCCTCCCGAATTTACGTGACTCCCGGACGTTACGAGGTAAATCCAGGTAGGTAGAGCTTGATTCACGATTATACGAGGTTGGAATCGTGCTATTGGAGAAACTCGGCAGCGTGCTATCACGTAGGAAGTAATTAAACTCGATTAAGCCATGCATGACATAGCATAATATTCATTGATTCTCAACGCATTCAGGGTCAGGAATCCGTTTTCGCATTAAGTGCCGGAACCTCGAACGAGGAAACTCGGCGATCGGAGGCTCGAATAAATTGAGTGTGCCGAGGTTTTACGCTGTATAAAATCCACCTGGAACATTGCACGATTATGGGTTCGGAAGAAAAGGTGCATCGAGCACGGATTCAATTTTTTTTTTCGAGCTCTTTTTCATGAATTTGTAGTTCATGAAAACAAACTCAAAAAACTAAACATCATTCAGGCTAGTTTTCATGAACTTAATAAATATTAAATTCATAAAAATCAGCCTAAAAAAAACGTTGAACATTTTTTTTTTATTAAATGCGTTAGTATAGAATTGAAAGTAGAAAATAAAAGTTCTAAAGATTTTTTCTCTTCGTTTATGATTTAACCCGTGGTAGCGTGCCAAAATATTAAATTCGTAAAAAGTAACTCAAAAACTGAAAAATAAGAAATCCGAGAAAATGCGTTGGTCGAGAACTAAAAAACAAACAAAAAAGTTCTTACACTCTTTTGTCTTACACCGATAATTTAGGCGCTACACGTTGCCAAAGTGAATTCTTGCCGACGCAAATATTTTCATGGGCATAGAATTTATCTGTGGGGAAGTATCGTGTGATCCTATAAAGATCTAATCGTATTTCGCAACGACTATCACAAACGTGCATGTCAAAAAGACCAACGTTAACATTTTTTTGCCGATAATATATATGTTGCCGCATCAATAGCGTGAAAAAAACTGAACGTTTCTGGTTCACATTATTTAACAATTAAGTGAAAGTTCTACCAAATGATTATTGACTATTGATTCGTTTACCTTCGTTGTCCAGTTCAGAATAGCCGGAATTCGGTGATCCAGAGAAATTTCACACGCCAATTCCGACCACCCAGGGTAACCGGAGTTCTACTTCGCCAATTTTCAAATACCAATTTCTCTGCCACAGATACCCAAAAAAATCTAGAAAAAAAATTACGTTTTATTTTAAACGTATTTAAAAATTGGAGAAAAATTTCGCTCGAATTAGAAAAGATCTGAACCAGAGATTAGTTGAATTCAGATGGGATTTTCATTTATAGTCGCCCATAATACCGACATTTTTTGAGTGGGCCGTTAAAGCCGTCGATCGCCAATGACCGACGCACGGACTTCGAATTTTATCCACGAAAGCCAGCGATCGTCGAGGCGATGGTGGCGTGGCTCTCCCCGGCTCTGGTTTGATTTCCAATTTCTGGTTCGATACATGAGAAAGCGAATCGGAAACGAGAGAACAGGATATTCTCGTCTCCCCCGGCGTTTCTCCCTTATCGAGCGTCCCGAACTTGGCCGTCTTATCTCGCGAGTCTTCGGCCAGTAGGATAAGTTCGATTTCAATAACGGCTACTGGCCCGAGGAGAAAGCATCCTACACACGAGGAAGGACAATGAGAAGAGTACGACCCATCAGAAGACAGTACGACTCGGTATCAAAATATAGGAAAGAGTGAGGCAAGATGGTGCAGCGTATCAAAACGGGATAACGAAACGAAACTTATTTCCCCACACTGAGAGAAAGATCTAACAAAGGTGACTATATCGCTTGAGAAATATCACCATAGCTCACAGTATTGAGTATTGAGGAAGTACGAGATTTATAAGAATTTTACTTAGATATTACAGTTTTACCCTCACCATCCCGTTTCGCCCCGCTATCCCTCTATAGAGAGGTACAAGTCACCGTGGAGCCGGAACAGAGGTCCGAAAAGATGCGATCAAGACGACGGCGAAGAAGAAGAATAAAAAGAAGCTCGGGATGGAAAACGATACCGTCAACGTCGGCAGGGTCGTAGTCGCGCCATCGGGGAGCCTTTAGAGACGCGCGACCGACCTCGCCGACTACCCTCATGGGATCGACTACGGATGCGAACGGCTTCGAAAATACCGCGTTCTCCTGTCCGCTACTGCGTCAACCATCTAACCACGCTGCCTCGACTCCGAGATGTATATTTGTCATGGTCTCGACTAGCTATTTCCATACTGCCAAGCGTATACTCGAGATTTACTGCACGGTATGCGCCGACGGCGCTGTACAATGTACACGCGTGCTCGTGAAAGTCGCTATAAACGTGAAACCGTAAACCCGATTTTTCCTGCGGGTGTCTTTCTTGTGTGCAGACATGTGGTTACTATTTTTTTATCTTCCTTTACTCAGGAGATGCTCCGAGTTTGACGCGCTTCTCGAATTTGCTTTTTAGGACTCTTCCAAAATTGTCATTTCCGGCGCTTGCGGCTCTCTTGGCGAGATGGCTGGCAGATCTTTGCACGAAATGACACATTGTTCAGACCCACAGAGGAGTCGATTCAATGTTTTTTCGATATTCGTACAATAATACACAGAAAATGTTTTGAGGTAGATGAATAATTTGAATTTTTCCAATTTATTCTAGCTCAACCCTGCGTGTTCTAGCTGTTTTGTTTTTCGGGTATTAATTACATTACGTATTTATTACGAACCACGGTCCAGTTCAGCTTTGGTATTATATTCAAAATGGACCTCGCGGAATTTCCATTTCCGAATTACTAATGTTTGCAGATTCGAAGCGTATCTGCTGTTAATAAAAATCAGTGTATCTGCTAATTGAAATAAGAATTTAAAAAATGTTTTTTAATTTTAATCGTCTGAAGACATTTTTTTTTATCAACACCACCTTTAAAAACTCCCACCCACGTGTTGTTATCGAACTCTGTCGTATAAATTTCCTGCGGCTCATGAAAACATAAAGCAATGTCTTTTAAGCGCGAGCCCGATTTTGCCACTCGAATGTTTCCAGCTCGTATTATCAGATAGTTTTACCCGTAGGCATCGATGCTATGAATACATATATTACGAGGACAAGCTCGGTTATCGATCCGCTCTCATTTCGTAATTATAATTGCAGCGGCACGTGGTTCAACAGAAACTACCAGCAGTTCTACCGGCACGCCCGGTTGATTTGTTCCAACCCAATTAATTACGCCTGATTTAATTAAAACTTTAAAATAGGGTTATTCGCGGGGAGCCTGCGGCGAAAGGGAACGAAAATACGAATTTAGCGGGCCGTAGACTACGGAAAGCTATAAATTCTTTGCGTCTCAGACATGGGTAAAAAAATTTCGAAGATGGAAAAGCAAATAGACTTCTCTATAGTATTCAATTCCGTGACTTTCAACGTTGACCCACACGTTATCGGCACGAGTTAATTAACATCGACAATTCAATTCACGCAAGTAGGGACATTCTGCTGTTAAATATTTTCACTGTAGTTCATATTTTTGGATTTATAAAAAACGTTGAAAATTTACAAGACAAATAATTGTTAAATATAAGCGAATTTTTTTCATTCGCTTTTTATGTTCAGTACTTTTTTCCGCAATCAAAGACTTCTTGTCGTTAAATTTTGTCAACACGGTCCACTGACGAGCCGAAAGAACGTCTGTTCCTGGTCCTGTGAGACACCCGGGCACCTCAATTAAGCTTTCTAAATATCCGTAATTCGCGACCAGCCAATGTGATTATAACTCTCGAGCGGTGGGCCGTTGGGAGTCTCACGTTCGTCAAAGTAACCGGTGCCACCAGCGGCAAACCAGATTCATCGCGGTTCGAGCGACAGTCTTGGTCACGTGTACGCTTCAGTCGATTGTGCACGGTTATTACATCACATCAAAGGTCGAATGGGCCAATCGCGACAAAGTCATCAGGCAATGTTCCCCTGGGTGGTCACTGACTGGCTAACTTCATCAAAGGAAAGTCAGTCGTCGAACGTTTTGAAATTCGGCGATAAAGCTCTGCCTGCGTCGTTGGGCGTCGCCGATCCATCTCAGCAGCCTCTCGTTCGGTTTGACGCTTCGACCCCTTCTCGATATTGACTCGCACCCTTTGTATTAATATCTGATCATTTCGCTGATCGTGGAGGGAGTCTCGTCACTTATCCGAGTAAACATACACGGAGACCGGGAAGAAATTGAAACACGGGGTGAAAGGGAGAATTCCGGTGACGACGGTCACGGGGCAAAACGAACCTCGGGAGCACTGTCGACAAACTTCAGATTGGATAATCAATGGGATCCTAATTGAAATTCATGAATAAAATTGATACGGAATTTTCTGCAATACATTATTGATGGGACTTCACTGGAAAATCTGGAGAAAATTTTGTGTGGTATATTTTTCTATTGGTTACCAATAAGAGTCTAATCGCAAATGGTCGAGAAAATTCAAGTGGCACTATTCTATTCTTATGAATAGTAATCTATTGGAGCATAAATGGAGTCGTTGAATTGTCTTTCTCACCATTCGAAATAAAGAGGAACCAGATTGATCAGTGGAAACGCAGATAATCTTTAATGTTATGTCGGACGAAATTTAATTTTTTTAATATTGAACTTATTTTGTTACAGGTGCAATTTTTACTGAGGACCAAAAGGACAGTCCCTCGGAAATGGCTTTCAAATATGCGGTCTACAGGATAAACAAGGACAAGAGCCTGTTACCGAACACGACATTGGTTTACGATATTCAATACGTACCAAGGGACGACTCTTTCAGAACGTCGAAAAAAGGTGAGCCAATATAACGACAATTAAATGCAAGAAAATCGCAATGTCCCGGCCAGTCGATGTTGCGTTTTAGTTTCAGCGTCTTGTGCCTTGCAGAAAATCGACTACATTATTTTTTGCCCCCAAATGCCTAACAGATGTCGATAAGGCACGGATTGAAGATCCGATAGCGAATGGTCTATAGTAGCGGATACTTTCACGTGCCACAGTCGGGACTACTTTCACGTACTAGGACATTTTTCGAGACTTCCACAACCCTCGATAAACACGGAAATTGGGTTAGAGCTCACTCGGATTTTCCTCTCTTTACTCCCTCTATCTCTCGCTGCTGATAATTGAATTTCTAAGCTCTACGACGGCGATGTATACGACACATTTATAGATCGGAGATTTGCGCAGGGTAGTCCGGGGCAAAACGGCACTGGTGAAAATAAAGTCGTGCGGATGAGCCTTGACTTACGCATCCCTGTTCGCTAACACTAAAACATAAAATTCGTACACTCTAAATTACGGCAAAGTTTCTCGCTTAGAGTTCTGCGCGGCGTGAGGTTTGTCAAGAACAATCATAATAAAGAATGGCGTTAATCTCGTGAGAAAAAAAAATAAACATTTCTTACACTCTCAGCACACCTCCGAAGTGCAAATGCGTCGCTGTTGGAAGGAATTTACTACCGAATAAACGAACAGCACTAACGTCTCGCGGGAAAGACCGAAGGTTTCTGAATTTTTCCCTGAACCCTCGCTTCCCAATGTTCCCGGTGATAAATATACGGAATATGTATTTATTTTTCCTCTTTGGTACGGCGAAGGGTCGAGAGTCGTTGGAGGAGCCCTCGAGAAGGGAGCGAAGAAAGAAGTCGCTTCAGGAAGGAGTGCTTTTTGCGGCCCTTTCTCTGAGGGGAAAAAAATCACAGAACATACTTTTCTTCGCCTCGCTCTCGCACGCATTTACCCAATAGTTTATTCCCTTTGCAACACTTGAGAGTCGCGACTTCGTCGGCCACGAGTACGTGGTCGTCAAAGTCTGATGCGACTTTGTGTCGATAAATATTCACGTTACATGAGTGAACGTTCGTTCCCTTTTTTCTCAGAGACTCTCCGCGATAAAACGAGGCGGAACCGACCGAAGAACGACGAAGCCGCTCCCCTTGCTCACTGTCTCCGAAAAGTCTAGAAATGTTGGCTATTTTATTGCATGGTAGCTGTAGATTTGCTGTGTATATGGGGCAAGAAGTATCCATCCATTTGGCCCATAGCGTGGACACACAAAGCTTTCACGTTCCGCGCGCGAAGTTTCGCATCGTAAATCGCACGTCGAGCAACATCAAACGACCTCCCGGAGCGTTAAGGATACTGAAGTGAAAACGAAAGTAACGTCTTAGAATGTATTTTCATTACATTTGGATGAATGCATATATCTATCCAGGTCTCGCAAAAATAAGTCGGTAGACAAATTGAAGCACATTTGGCACTACAATAATATCGAGAAAGCTTTCCGTGCCTGAAACAGCGATAAATGCGAGCTTCGGATAGAACTTTTCTATCTGCGTGGGCCGGCTAAAACGACGGTGACTGAGCAGCTGCCTCATTTACCTCGCTTACAAACACTTGTAGATGTAAAAGAGAGGCAAGATGACCCGGTACGATAAATTAACAGGTTTTATTATGTTGTAAAAAAATTCTCGAGGAACACGCTTGGCCGAGAACATAATTAAACAAATTTTCTAATCGAAAAAAAGTCTTGCCTTATGAAGTTTTAAAACAAAACTTGTTTCGAAACGAAGAACATAATTTGCCAGTTGTAACGACCATAGCATTTTATTTATTTTTTTCATTTATTTTGCAATTTTTTACAGTGGTCCATGATGTTTCCGGGGCAATATTTTTTCGCCCACCCCTACGAGCTTTTGCACTTTGAAGCTTGAAATCCGTACATTACTCAAACCTTCAACTTCATCGCTCCTTCCATTTGCCTTACCGTTCTTCGAAGCCCTCCGCGACTTCATATCCGTCGCTTTCGTCGTTAGGTCTCTCCCCGAAACATGCAAATTATCGAGAATTCTTTGCGTCGGGCATGCGACCGCGCATTTGAATATTTCATTTCGAAAAGCTCGAGGAAATGCAGAGAAGAGAGGTCGAGGGAGAACCGCACTTAGGTTGAAGAACGTTTTCTACTCTTTTTTCTCAATTCTTTCCCATCGATAATCCTTTCTTTACCTTCTCGATTACGAGTCTATCGTTACGCTGTCCCGGAGTCCCTTTAGCATAAAATCGACCTCCGGCGCCTCTCGTAGCCCTTCGCGATTATTAATGCGCCGCATTATTCAAATAACCGTGAATTGATAACCGTTTAAGCGAGAACGACGACAACCCGTTGCAATTAATTTGTCCAGTTCTTTGGGCAATAAGCTACTTTAATGAGAAGTTCCAAGAGAAAACAAGCCGCGTCATCTCTGGAGTGGTCCTCGTCGAAACTTCAATCGAGCAGATTTTAATGAGATCCTTTCCAGAAGACTCGTCACCACGAACCATTCAATCCGCAATATTCCAACTCGCGGTCGGCATTAGTAACCTTTTTTCCCTCTTTTCGCCTGGTTTATAGACTCGCGGTGGATAGAAGTTCTCTCTGCGAAGATCCAATCTCTCCTGAATAATTCAAGACGCGTCGATCAAAACGATGGACAGCGTAACGCCTCCTCGGTTACTTGGAGTCTTCAGGAGGAGGAAAATAACTGCGGGAAAAAGCGTGGCGGATGTGTGCGCTAGGAGGTTGCACATAGTTGCTGCTTCTCAGTACGCTCGCGTCTGGTTAGGGCTTAGTTTCGAATTCCCGTCCCTTTTTTCTCCTGGCTACGGTAGATAAAGAAAAAAAAAAACAGTAGAATTCGAAAGTAAGCTCGTAACGATGGGCGAGCTTTCGACCCCGCGGACAAACGTGACGGGAATGCGCGATTCCTAAAAACTGCTCCAGAATATACCGGTGTGTCTCTATTACGCGTCCGTGTCTTTCTGCTCTGTTTTCGACATCGTTCATGGATAAGAAAATCTTTGGTCCCGCGCGTTCCTTTATGTACAGAGGAATTACATACGTGATATCGAGCTGGCCGGAAAAATCGAAGATTCCTTCCCAGCGACGTCGCCGGTAACGTATCAATTTCCCGACAATTTTTCCGCGCAAGGTTTTCACCGAACGCGTGTATGCGACCCAGATTTTGTATATTGTGTGTGCCGGGGAGAGCTCGGTGAAAAAGGAACCCTGGGGCAGGATGGACCAGCGTCTCATCTTGTTGTAACGAAACTTCAGTGCAGTTTTACACTTAAACCCCATTAATTCCCATTAATAATAAATGAACTGTTTAGGGCTGGGGACTCAGATCGATGATCCTGCACCAAGGTGTAAAATTATCAGATACAAAATTTGTGTAAAAATTGAACTGTATACATAGTCACTACACAAACCAGTTTCTCTTACAGTCGCTAAAATCTTTAATGAAATGTTCCGTCGGGTGTTCATGTTTCAGCTTGCAAACAGCTATCTAGATCGGTGCAGGGAATATTCGGGCCGTCGGATCCGCTACTCGGTGCGCATATACAAAGCATATGCGAGGCTTTAGACGTACCTCATCTCGAGGCCCGAGTCGACTTCGAGCCGGCCTTCAAAGAGTTTAGCATCAATCTCTATCCCGCTCAGGATCATCTGAATAAGGCATTCAAGGATCTCATGTCGTTTCTGAACTGGACGCGGGTTGCAATAATCTACGAGGAGAATTACGGTAAGCTGCTATCAATCTACGCCGTCAATATGCACGATAAGTCCATTCAAGGTGATAGGTCGGTGTATCGTTTGCGACTATACTTGAACGGTCTTGAACGTTCCGGCCCCAATATTCAGTTGATTCGGCCGTATTTTTTTATCAGTACGCCGACTTGAAAAATGCAGACTCTGCGTCCGGCGTGATGTCATCCATATTGCCAAACAGAGAGAAACACAATGTTGTTCTCAGCATTTTAAGGAACGACGTCTTCGTCGCATGCACGTACACGATGTCGCCCGAACGAAGTAGATTCATCATACCGGACAACTTAAACTTCACCCGTTTCGTAAGCGGGACACGTAGCGAACTATTTATTTATTTGTATCTTCATCATTTCTCAATTTCTTCTTTTCCGTCCAGCGCTTTGGTTCGTTCCACTTTCCCATCGCGGACGTCGCCAATCTCATCTATCCTTTTTTTTTTTCACCATCGTTCGCTCGAGCGATTCCGCTTGTCTGCCGGTACTCCCGTCTGACTTTTTATTATCCAAGAGGAAATAAAGGGATCTCTCACTGGACCCGAGTCAACGGAGAGTCGACGTCAAGAAGATAATGCTTTAATCCATAATCTCCTGGCCATTTATTATTTTTCCTTGTATCCGATGACAGCTCAGCCGTTTAAGTTTTTGTACGTAAACAGACGCGTCTTCTTCCTTGCCTGAAACCTAAAATTGCGACGAAACGTACACTAAATTTGGGAATTAAACTTGCGTTATGAGCCCTACGAGACAAATGAGTCAGACTGAGATCTGGCCAAAAGTAAACTCGCCGGAAAGTAACCGCTGGTTTAACCGGTCTAAAAGTAACCGCGGTTCATTAGGCTTAAATTCATAGAATTCGAACTCGAAAACAGGAATCGATAGTATTTTCCTCTCCCTCATACCCTGCCGAGTTGGGCTGGACGTAACACTGACCCATGGCCGATGGATGCTTGGCTCATCGGCACCCCGCGAGGACGTTGATATCGCGCCATCATTATTTAACCTTAAGAAGCCATTTTCTTCCAGCGATTCCATTTGCCGATGATGGAGATTAGAAGCTTCTGTGAGCTTAAAAGATACAGGGCACCCGTGAACGGAGCCTTTACGATGTCGGGCACTCGCGCGGACCTTTGATACACCGGTCCTGGTTCACGGAGGGATGTCACGGTGCTCGGGGCCAACCTATAATAAATCTTTCGAGCCGTGCTCTCTGCACCGAGGCTGTAACTCAAAGTTTTTCTTTTCTCCAGCATAAAAGTCCCATGGATCGTATACCATCAGAGTGCGCAACTATCCGCCACCAAAATGCCGAGGACTCCGTTGCTTCTTTTATCTTATTCTCGTCGTTCTCGTTCGGCGAATCTTTTCTCACAGCGACTTCATATGTGTTCCCTTTGCCTCCCTCATACGTGCTACCGACCGTTTCTATCTACATCTTTGTCTCCGTCCCGGACATGCTACGATATTACCTATATCGTACCGTGGGCGAACTAACAGGAATTACTTTCCTTTCTCCTTGGTTCCTTTTTTTGTGTTGTTTTTTACGATAACGCGTGTTTCCGGGTACCACCAAAGCGCACGTATCGGGTTGAAATTCTGTGCGGTTCGTTTGTATTATCTCTTGCCGAGGCCGCAACGCGCACCACCGGTACAGCATCAGCGGCGACGGTTCCGTGCTACCTCAAAGCCCCAGTAATTGGACTCTGGCTCTACAATGAAAAACGTGAACTTTGTTATCTTTCAATTTTCACGTTTTTAATGGCACTCTCAAGCCCCGTCGGTTTCACGTTCCTCGAACTCCGCATCGTCTGGGTTTCGCACAAAAACCATAATTTTCAGTGTTCGGTCGAACGATCACGAGACTTCCGCCACGAATTTCGTACTCTCAGTCGCACAGACTCGTTCGTTTCTACTGTTTGTTTTCGATAAATCTTTTTCTCGCGTCACTAATTGACTGATTTGCGAATTTTTTTGCGACTTTCCTTCAGGAAAGCCTCAGCTTAGGCAAGGATTTTCTCTTGCGACGCTGTCGTTAATTTTTATCGTCCGGATGACCAGAACATGAGGTAACGAGGGATTGGCGGACAACTTCATCGACTGGGGAACTCGCCCGAGGTACCACACCTCCATTTTGACAAAATCCATGAAAGTTAAATGTTAAAAACACTTCCCTGCAAAGCGACCTTTCAGAATCCAAAAACTATCCTGTGCGCTACCTGTTCCTCGCTGTACGGAATGTGCGACACACCGGAACCAACTGGAAATATTGGGACACCGAGAGTACACATGATCGTTGGTACACAGGGGCAGCAAATTTAAACTTAGTCACCGGGGCTCGGTGACACCGTGAGATAAAGGAGTGAGAGCGGGTCGCCCGATAATAGCGCGAGCTAAAGCCGCAATGATGTATACATGGAAGTGGCCTCACTCCGGCGGAACAGCGACAAAGACGGGAAAGAGGAAGTGGTAAAACGACTGTGCAGACTACCCCGAGGAAGCCGAAGACCGCCTAACGTAGAATGTACAAGCGTGTCCGTTTGAGGACCAGCACGGTGGCCCATGCATCGCGTCAAAGAGCGTCGGCGAGGAGTTCACCGGCTCGGAGTCCGGCGAGAGCGAGGGAAGTGCCGGATGGCGATGCGGCAACGAGGGTGGATTGAACGGAAACGGAAGCGACAAGTTTCAACTTCGCTTACTTGCAGTTCCGCTAAAACCTGTTCACTCCCTGCCGACTCCGACCATTTCGTCTCACTCGTTTTCTTCAACTCGGACAATTGTGAAAAGAGTTGTCTAGAAGTCCCGAGAGTCAAGGGAGACAGGGAGTTTGTAACTTGGCTGAATCATACCGACCGAGTACCACGGATCTTTCCGACCGTACTCTGATCCTGAAGATACGTAAGGCGTTGAAGACTCCGATTGAACATTCCTGTTCATTAATGTCCGAACGATTTTCTGTAGCGTGTTCAGGCATTTGAAATAGGGAGAGATTTAGGAATCCAAGCGACGAACGTAGTCCACCTTTCTAGGTGGAATTTGTTGACGTCACGACCGCAAGAGGGGTAGCAACCTCCGCGGAGATGGTTCTTGTCGAAAACACTAAAATTGTAAATGATCACTCACCCAACCCCATTTAATTTTTGCGCAACACGCCATTACACATTTTAACGAAATTAATTATCGTAAACCAATTAACACGATTCGCTCATCGGCTTATTTCTATTCAAACCAGTCCAATCGAATTTTCGAATATAATCTTGAAAACCCTTCTCGATGAAACATGTATATATATATATATATATACACAGTACATTATGTACCGAGGATGAAAAAGGAACGCGCAGCCGTACCAATTTGAGGACACCGAGGCCCGGTCGTTACCGGCGATTCGTTGAGACGATAAATTAATTAGTTACGGCATGGGAACTACACAGCAATAACTGCACGATTGTATTTCCGAAGCCGTAAGTAACGAACGAGAAGGGGAGCATTAGAGGTGAAGAGGAAGCTCGACCACGTAGTGAGAGCAAGCGAGAGAACTTGACGGGGCTTCCGCGGCGTCTGGCAATTTGTCGTTGAATTTACGATCGAAGATACGAATCGCCAATCGGCCGTGTTTTACTCGGTCCCTCTCTAGCATCCCCGTCCTTCCGGGATCGCCCTCATTCTCTCTTCCGAACTGAGTCGTTTCCATCGGAAACTCCAAAAACGGCCCGATCGACCGCGGTCGAAAAAGTGTGACGATTTAATTATTCTCCAATTCTTCTCTAGCTGAAACGATTTCCTGTCCCTCTCACTCGGAGGCGGTTAACGTGTGGATTCTTCCGAGCCTTTTTCTCCCCCACGGTGTATCCTCCGTGGCTGTAACTCGACAAATTTTGTTTTTTTTTTCTTGTTATTTTTTTTTATATTACAGTTTTTTTTTTTATTAAGGACTGAATACCAGAGGGTTTGTTGGGAGGGTGATTAATTTCTCCTTTGCTTTATAAATAGAATCTTCACTATCGTACCCGAAATTATTCTGTATTATTGTTTCGACTCTCTCTACAGCAATGCCTTTTGTGTGTTTCAGGCCTCTTCAAACTTCAGGATCTCGTCAAATCACCACCGTCCTCGAGAACCGAAATGTACATACGCCAGGCTGGTCCTGGCTCGTACAGGCAGGTACTTCGCGAGGTTAGACACAAGGAAATTTACAAGCTCATCGTCGACACCGATCCAGCTAATATGCAGCAATTCTTCAGAGCGGTGAGTAATATTTAACTCGACATATTTTATGATTATATATTTTATGATTTTTTTTCCTCCAACTTTACAAAAGCCACTATTTTTTTCATAGTAAATTTGCCTTTGACAGTGAGTACTTTAAAACCGAGTTTTTACCACAAATCAGATTATAAACTTTTAAAGTTTCTGTCAGAAATTGTCATGTATGCGGTAAAAAAAAAATATCTATATATGGTATATCGCGCTATGATATAAAAAGAAAAACCGCCCGTGCTGCCGTGTTGAGAATCGAGAGTGGGGGGTACGTTGCATCATAAGAGCGTAACTCCACAGTACCCCTACTATATATATATATATATATATATATATATATATACATATATATATGTACTCAAATATTAAAAGATTTCGCGCTACCGGCGCCGGTAACCAGTCCGGGTTTCGTCGTAAGGCCCGTCTCGTAAAAGCTTCGTTAAAAATTGGTCATAACTTTGTTGGTTATGAAGAGGAAAAGAACTATAAGTAGAGTACAGTGTACAAGCTAGATGTGGATGTCTACCAAGCCAGGCGGTTCTCTCGCCCCGGTCGATCACGAAAAGTACTCTCCGCGAGAGCGTCCATCGTCCGGTGAAAATTAAAAACTTTATATCCCACGCCGACAACTTCGCACATCCGGGCGTCTCGCCTGAAATAACTTTCGCTGGTCCACCCTCTTTTGTCTGACAGTCCTCTCGATATTTTCTTGGTACTTAAAAAATTCGACCTCATCCCCGGGACTATAAGAGTATGAATATATATTTAAAAAATGGGCCAACAAAAAATTGTTCAGCTGCTCTACTGAAATCAGTTTTATTTAGAGAAAACTCGTTGCTGCAACAAGACAAGTAGTGCAAATAACAAAAGAATTACCACGTCAAAAATAAATTTACCTTTTGATAAACGTTGACCCACGATTTTTTTTTTTTTTTTATAAATTTAAAAAATATGATGCTATTAGTCTTAAAACGACATAAAAATCAGAAGAAGTAAGCATTATTTTTTCCTGTTACCGCCTTTATATTCATGCTTTCATCCGAAACGTCTTTGCCCCTATGAATTTGAATGAAATCGTATAAAAGGCTGAAGAAAACACAAGTCAAGATTTTAGAAAAACTGTTCGCCTAATTTCGTCAAGAAATTTTTTGCAGACTCGGAAAATACTAAATATAACTCGTGATAGTGATATAAGTCGTGAAGCGTGTAACTCCTATCTTCTCCTCTGTGGGAGTTCAATATAAATTGGCTCGGAAGTTGCTGAACAGATCCGACCCTTGTCGGCCTCGTCGAGTCAATAAAACCATACCGTTTTCCCTTTCATGTAGCCAAGATTATTCACGATGAAAAGCATTTATTCGCATACCAAACGGCGGATCAAAGAAAACTTGTACGTATTTTATTTTTATTTTGTACGTATTTTTTTACGTATGTTATTATTTTTTCCATTTTATTCCTGTTAAGAAAATGGAAATGAAATTCGATGAGAAAAATATGAAGAAAGCCTGTAGTTTCATCCCGCAGGCTTCCGCACTATTTGAGCTGTGGAAGAATAATACTGTGATAAGAAACTTGTTCCCGATATAACTATCAAAACGTGAAAGCGATGAAAGGCATCGAAGATTGATAGCATCCCGTCAGCATTCCGCATCTCTCCCATCCCGCTTCTCCGGAGTTTCCGCTTTTCCATGGCAAACGAGGAGCGATATCCCGATTTCCCCGAAGAGAGAAGTTACCAGGATGATGTTTAACTCCGGGAAGCGCAGCTCCGCGCTTCTCTTCGTGAAGAAACTAAATCGAATTTCAATTATTAATCGTTTCAGTGGAGCCGGCGGTTCAATGTACAAACTCCGTTATAATACTTGCATAAGATCCTCGAGGGTAATCCCTTTTGAAATATGAATATCCCCGGTGGCAAATTGCAAAAAGGAACGACGACAGGATAACCTTATTTTATCAAGAGCCCCATGAAACGAAAAAAATTACCAATAACAAAAAAAAACGTTTAAAAATATTTTGAAAATACCGGAAATAGAGATGCGCAATGGAATTATTAGTTAAAATGGGACAGCGGGAATAAAACTTATTCAATCCACTAATTTTTGGATGCCGAATTTCGGCCTAATGGTACATCTAGGTTTTAACACCATTTCGCTCCACCTACCATTAATACCACAATACAAAACTTATTGCAACATTGCTTCTCATCCCATCATCCTATTTTGCCCCACTGTCGTATTTTACTCCATTCTCCCCTATGCTTCATTATGCAGAGGGATTATAAAGAGATCCTTCAAAAGTCACAAGAACTCATAATCCACCCTCTTCTCATTTCACCGGAGGGCTCAAATTTTCTTTCCGGGGAACTCCATTTTTCCTTCCACAGGTATTACACCCCTTTGAAACCACAAAAGGTCGTGATGCAACGATATATTACACAGTTCTCTGGCGGAAAGGTAGAGCAAGAAGAAGAGTGGTAACTCTCTTGAAATTGTATCTGCGCGAGGTAAAAATAAATTTTCTGATGCATGTATCACGTGTCTCGCGTTGCGTGGCCGTGGAAAGTATAACGGTGTTCGCAGAATTTCTAGTGCATTGTATGCCGTTGGGGCGAACAATCCACCCCTCTTGCCCATTGCGAATGCGGCAAGAGGGGTGGAGGAGGGTTGGTCCAGAAGCTCGAAAGCTCGCGTATCTTTTATCACGGCCAAAGGGCTCCATCTTCGTGCAGCCGGTGGAGAGGCCGACCCGCGGTTTCTGTTTGGGCAGAGATGAGGAACTTTGGTGCGGAACAGTAGAATTTGTAGGGAGAGCTTCGCGAAGGCCAGTCACACTTTGTTTTCTTGACGTTACGTGCTCGCGTTCGGTTCTGCTAGGTAGAACGAGGTATCGCGCCCGACGCCGACCCGGCCGCTTCCTCAACTCGAAACGAAACGAATTGCCACATCCGCAACCGAAGTATAGTCGATGGAAGGATTTATCGGGATCGGCAAGAAAATACAAAAGTTGCGGACCGACCGAGAAAATAAAGCTCCCCGGTTGTTCGGGCACGAACTATCCGTGCATAGGGCTTTTGTACGTTCGATCTATCCAGATTTTTCCGAGCCAAAAAGCTTGTACAAAAAGTTCCGTCATCGGAACTTTCGGATCAAATGCATCGGTGGACTTTGAAAATCCCTTCGGTCGTTATGCCATGGATTGTCATAACGCATCACAATTCAAACTCCGGTCGCGGGGCGGTCAACTTTCGGTACTCTTCGTGAATGTGGAATATAGGTCGCAAGGATGCATTGAGCATTTGTCGGATACATAAGTTTTGAACGCGTCCGTCATCTAATTTTTTTAAACGATCCGTTTCACATGAAAACGTCCAATCGGGGATTTAGCATTTATTTCTTATTTTATTAGATTTTTTTATTTTTCTAAAAAAATATCGCAATAAGGTTCAGGATCGGTGAAACATTTTTTATATATTTCTGTTTTTTCATAATGGAAGCACAAATGGTAGGGTAGAAATACGTTCGATTTTCATTTTTAACACCTCGACGGAGCTTAGCTTACGGTTCAGAGAACTTTTTAGCATAGTGAATGTTTCCCGTCGACTGGTGGCAGCTGCAATGTGCACTGACACGCGCACGCCCCAGGCCACAACGCGGCTCGTGGATAGACATCATTTTGAATAATCCGGCTGGTCGTGGGAATTGCCCGAAATTCGAACATACGTGTGATTCGTGAATGACAGCGGTGTATAGATACGTTATTTAGACACCAGGACGAACAACTGATACCTCGGAACAACATTTGCCTTGTTGAACTGATTCGCACCACTTTATTTTCACCAAGTGATCTTTTACTCCTTTGAGAAAATTTTTTTTATCTCCACATATGACGAGCAATTTCTGTTTTGCTTTGACTAACGAGGATACTTTTTCTTGCTTCGTCTGTTTCAGATTTTGCAATTGCAGATGAACGACTATCGATATCACTACATGTTCACGACTTTCGTGAGTACAACAATTATTTATTAATGCGTAGTACCTTAAATGCACCGTAGGGGCAACTCGGGTCAAAAGTAACAAGGATCCTCTTCTATTTATTTGCCGACGAACACGGATCTTCAACAGTTGCACAACGCTTTGCACTATTCCATTCAATTTTCTTGTATCCGTACGGTTAGTTCGGAGGGGCTTGGTCCAGTTGCGCGGAAGAGGTATAGTGTTGATCACCGTTGACACTCAAGTACTCCGGGGTAGCTTTGAGGGTCGTAGGGATATTTGGGGTATTACTCTTGGAGATCACCGATATGCAGTACCACGAAGACGATGTTTACCTGTCTCGTTGGAGACCACGGAGCTCTCCTTTGCCTCTACGATTTCTCGAGCTTGCACGACCACCTGCACACGACACCGATGTTTGCACAGTTGATGTAAACGCCGTATCTCATCACATCAACCGCTCCTCCGTCCTCCTCCCTCGAAATTTCGTTTACCATTGAATTTCAGGACCCGGAGCTCCAGAGTATACACCAGGAATGCCCGCGGTTCAGTTCCATGATACATTTATACATGGATGTTACACTATGGAAAGCTCCCTCGCTTGGATGTCAGTGAATCCACAACGCACTTCGCCTCGAGTCTGCTTTCGTGGTGAACCGTACTCGTGTGCAACGCGATTCCTCTCTCTACGACTCACCGATTAATCGTCGAATATTTACGAAGTCGCGATACTTTCATCACTTCTCGAGGAAATTATCGAGCGCTTCGACTGAGATAACCAAGCATAGCACAAGCAAAGAAAGGCAATTGCTTGCCACAAGATGTCCCATCTCAAACGGAGAACATCGTTTTCTCCCTACTTCTCTCCAAATAAATTAATAAAAAATTATCCCCTTGCACTCTGCACAGGATAAAAGTAAGAAAAGAATATACGTATAAGAAATTGATCCTCACCAAAGTACAAATTTACGAAAGTTTCCGTCTTAGCTACAGAAACCCTGAACAAAAAATTGTACAAAGTCGACACACTACAGCCCCGTGATATTTCCGGCGAGGAATTCGAAAAAAGACTCCTTGAGAATTGTCGTTGCTGTCTTGCTGGTTTCTCCCTCTAAAACACATGTGGGTTCGATGGATATATGAATACGATGTGTCTACTGCATGCATGCACTTTTACACCGTATATTGTTACGCCGGTCACATATATATGTATGGTGGAGTTTCTTCATACGTACCCATGTATATATGGATATATATATATATATGTATACGATACGTAGCGGTGAAATTGCGGACCGCGGACGACCGGAAGCATGGACGCGATCACGATCCTCGTCGGCGAGTACCGTCGTAGCGAGAGAAGCTTCTTCGCAAGGGAAGCGAGCTTCATCCGCTAACCCAACTTGCGGGCGAAACGGAAGGAGCAACGAGAGAGAGAGCCGCGGTTCAGTGGGTCGACGATTCACCGGCGTTCGGACGTTGAGTCCGCGGGGGCGTCGACCGTGTTACGAAAACGGCGTTATTTACTTTAACGATCCCCGTCGCGCAATGCATCACGGTATAATTATAAATCATAGTGGCCCATACGGGGTCGGTTTGGCGATGGGTTGGACCAGCAACGGAGCACTCGACCAGCAACACTCCGAAACGAGGCCATAGACTCTCAACAAGCGAGACCTACGTATCCGGCTGATGGAACACAACCCTCGTAATTCTCTGCCGAAAGCCGATGATTACATCATTCTTCCCTCATTTTTCACTTTTCCCTCCCATGAAATTTCGAGCCTTTGCCGCACGATTCAACCCTCTACCAATACTGATATACGGCTAAGCGGCGAAAATTAATGTGGAGAGTTAAACTCTATTAGCGAATGGTTACCGAAGGAATTTGATCAATGTGCTGCTGGCATATCGGTTTGTACTATTCCGCTAGTGAGATGTGTCCTCGTTACTGCTTACAGGATATCGAAACCTTCGATCTAGAGGATTTCAAGTACAACAGCGTGAACATGACTGCCTTTCGCCTGGTTGATCTGGAGGAGACCAAAGTCTCCGACATTCTGCGACAGATGGAACGTTTTCAACCTATCGGTCATGCGATACTCAACAAGACTGGAGTGATACAGGTTGGTAACACAAGCGCCGCTTTCATCTGTAATTACTAACTTTCATAATGCTCGACGTTGGACACACAAATCTCGGACACTTTTTGAAGCTTTCATATAGAAAATCAACATTTAAAAACATTTCGTAAACGAACGGTATTAACTTTCGCAGTGTAATACATCTATCTACATTAAATTGCAAGAATTTCCCGATTGCACATACAATTATTATTTTCATCATACCAACATGATAAAATACAAAAGCAGTGAGTTATCTTTAAATAATTTTATGTACGTATTTATAACTCTCCTATTGGAACATTTTTTTTTCCGGTCGGCGAAATCATTTTTTTTGGGTAGAATTATTAGAAAAAAGTTTCTTCGACATTTCCCGAGTGAAATTTTTCCTGTGCCATAATCATGCGGATCTTTTATATTGATCATGAATCAGTAACGTCAAGAATGGTCAAAAGTAATTTGCAAACCACATATGCCGCTGGCGCAATGGTGGCGGAAACTCGACGACATGAGTCAATCATGCAAATGGCAATTCAACAAGAAAATTAAAAAAACATTTCGTCTGAATACACTGAAAGAAAAATATAGTAGGATCATCTTAAATCGTTTAGGAATAATCTCCGGAAGGTAAAGCAAATGCGGAATAAATAAGAAATTCGGGAAAATGTCCTATATAGGAGAACGAAATGAAGTAACGAAACTATTTAGTCCTGTAATATCGAAACTATTGTCCGAAACAATTCACCCTGCAAATATAGGCAGTTTTGTCGAAAAACAACCGGATTCCAAGACAAATATCTAGTTACAGATATTGAAATCCAATAAAGTATCTTTTTTGCCAATTTTTTTTTATCGTCATCAATCTTTGTTTTATTAAATCTTATATATATTATATGTTATTTGTATCAACGTCAATCTATTTTTCCCAAGTGGACTCCTCGTAGAATCAACGCTATGTTACTGTTAATACATTTGACACTCTAACGTATATAGCTGACGTATGTTTCAGGCAGAACCGGCTCTGGTGTACGACAGCGTGCAGGTTTTCGCTCATGGCTTGGCGGCCCTCGATCGCAGTCACAATCTTCGTCCGGCGAATCTCTCTTGTGAAAAAGAAGAGCCATGGGACGATGGACTTTCCCTCTACAACTATATCAACTCGGTACGTACCGCTTGCTTATAATCAAAAAGATCGTATCAATATTTACCATCTTCGCGTTATGTCATCTTACCGCTTATAAGAAAACACCGACTGGTACAAGCGAAGACTGATAGAATACGAAAGGGTACTCTCTATGCTTCAGCACTGATGATACAAGTTTGTCTTGTTTATCACTCAATGTAACGGCTGGTAAATTTCGTCGAGGTAACTCCACTTCAATCATCTATTAATACTCCTGGAATTGCGGCGAGCTTTGCTATTGGTATATTTTTACTCTTAGCAAACGTTACCACAATCTATCTTACTTCCGTCGTATCTACTAGACTGATAAACACGCGGATTGTCTATCGTGCGTCATCCACTCAAGGGAGTTCTTCACTCAAAACACTCAATCGATAAAGTCTTGATCTCGGCAATAAACGAACATCGATAATTGAAGCGTATTGGATCAGCGGTATCGACGAACGCGTTCAATATCTTCGCGGAAATTGTGGATTAAAAAAAAAAACACGTCACAACAGTGCGTCAAGATTAAAATGATCCGCGTTCTTGGCGGCCTCCTCTGTTGCGAAAATGTTTCTAGCGAAATAGAGTTATCGGAATCGCCGTACTTGTCATCGGCTTTTGCGTGAGATTGAGTTTGAATCGGAAATGCGCAACTAACATACCATTGCGGACGATGATCGTACACGCCGAACGCAACGGACATTTTCATTACCATTACTGCCCATCGAGACTCGAATAGAAAAACACAACTAACCCAATGTCATCTGTGGCTAATCGTCGATTGCTAGTTATTACGCGGCGAAATGATAAATTCGCTTGTGAACAGTCTTGCCGGCGACAGTTTTCAATGCCTCGTCAATGCTCTCGATCGTTTCGAGCAGTATATCCGATGATCCTAACGCTGCTTGCGGCAGGGTTGATCGGTGTTTCCGGTATCCCCAGATTCGCGAGAACCACGACAGTTCGATCAATCACCGATCTGCCTGTTTCGAACGACGAAAATTCCAGAATCACCGGTCCTCTGGTCAGGCACATCAACGCAAGTGCTACCAAGTCGCAACGTCGTAACGGTAATTTAAAGCACAAAGAGAAGAAAAAGAAAAACTTTAAGATCGAAGAACATTAATTCACCTGCAGATGACCCTTCTATTGGGGAAAATTGGATTCTCGACGAAAACTCGCCCACCGCCAAGTCGACTTACGAATTGGATCAAAATCTGGTCCAACAAAGCGAACCAAGCGATCACTGGATGATTCACGACGACACCGTTGATTACGGAACGTAAGTTAGCTTCTTATTCTACTCGCGAAGTTGCGAATCTCGTCCTCGTTCGTAATCACCAATCACTATCGAGAAAGCCGACTCAGAGCCGTTGCCGTCCATGATAAATAGCTGGCAGCATGATCCAGCGGATAATGACGACCCAACTTCCCTGGAGGGCCGAAGGGATGGTCCTTTTAATCCTGCGTATCCGGCAACCGATACCAGTGTGCCCTTTTACTCCATGCGGGAAGAGGCGGAAACGTTGGATGCACCGAGGGCCCTGAGAGTCCTATCGAAAACCTTGTGTCCGGGTTTGACGCGACTATTCAAGCTGCCCTCCCAAATGGTCTCTTTCAATCCCTGGCGATTGATCCTCAATTTCCTCGGGTTGGGCGAAACGGTAGGAAACTCACCGGGCGTATTGCAAGATTTACTGTCTCTTAAACCGACGGAGCAAACGTTGAACGATACCTTGTACCAGCTAACGCTCATTACGGCAAATATTGTGGCCCAAACGATGATGTACGCCATAACGATAATAACCCTACTAAACGGCCATTGAACAATATCGACTGTACAAACCGTCTGAATCATTAAAATTGTGTTGTCATGAAATGATACACCAGGTAGGTCACACACCACCGATGAGCGCCGAACGAAGGAGAGAGGTGGATCAGATCAGGGAGCGATTGCGCCATCTCAACGCCTTCATGGTTGTCTTTCGAGACATGCAAGGCAAGGGACAACCGTTGACAGAACGGGACTGGATGATGATGAACCAACTTCAAGCCGAGATCGACGGGCTCAACGCCCGATTGCAACAGCTACTAGGTTTCTGGAGTCGCCGAAATTACAACAGGAGACTGCGGGGCACACGATCATATCGACGGGATGACGATTCGATGGCGTCTCGGGATATCCTGTCTCTCATGGATTCGTTGGGTATGACGAAGCCTGGCCCGACGGAGGGAACGCTCGTTGAAAAAATCCTGTCGATGGCGAAAGACTTTTTATTGCCGATAATCGAAAGGATCGGCGGCTGGAGTGGCTTGGCGGAGCTCCTGTTTTTCCCAAAGGAAACTAACTTCGATACCCCATAATTGAACAATTTAACCAAATGGGAAAATCCCTTGAGAGATCCGAGCAGCGTTCGGGTTACTCCTGCTCGTAGCGAATTCATGGATAATAATCACCGCAGGAGCACGTCGACGAAGCAGCGAGTTGAAAGGTAGTCCCTCGAGAGAAACAACCGATTTCTCGAGTATGTTGAGTAACTGCGACGGACTATCGTCGGCACTGCAAATGGAACTTATGTCTTTGGTTTTATCCGGTTACTACTAAGTTATTCGAACTTAAGATAGGTCTTCAGCACGAAGTGAAGTTTGAGATTAAGTTCATGCTAACGTCTCAAAATTCAACACAACATTTTTTTTTTCGTTTTGCCGGTGATGATTCAGAACGCACTGTAAAAACTGTTAATCCAGTTCTTAACAATCTTCACAATAACGACGCTGTCGCAAATAGTCAAATTAGTATGTTTCCGTATAATACAAAGTCGACATTATGTGATGTTCAGAGACAGGCATGAGCACAAAAATTAATTTGATTTCGTTTAATCGCCCATCGTCGGCGGGTCAACGGAAACGATTCTAATTCGCACGTTCAAGTTACTTCTGCTCGCAGCGAATCCATGAGAAAATAACAATCGCTCGAGTAAATCGGTGCAACATTGAGTTTAAAAATGGTCTCTCGAGAGACAGTGCTGGTTTGTCGAATGCACCGAGTAACTGGGATAAACGATCACAGATAACGAGAAAGGATCTTGTGGCTTTGATGTTATGATATCTCTTATCTCACAGGTATTCTCTTATCTTGCATCAATTTCGCAGCCTTTAGCACCGATTATCTGATCGCGCAATTCAGTGTTACGATCTGAGGTTGTTATTTAATTTAATGTTATTACATGTCATATCTGCAACCCGTTGGTACTGCTGCAACGAAATAAGAAATTGAAGTTGACTCGATTAATGCTTAAATGCATCGGGTTTTTTCCTCCTCGATTACGATTTCTTCGAATAGTAGCTAAGGGAAAAGATACCGAAATCCCGCGCATTTTCCTAGTCACATCGGTCGGATTTTCAGTGATGATTCCGAAGTAAGAACGGCAGAGCGGAAACCATCAACACGGAAAGAGCGGCGCTGATATGGCTCACTCCGTTACAGAGGTTCGAGTCACAGAAGTTGGCCGTTACACTGCCAACATAAGGTGTTGCACGTTCCGAAAGTTTTGGTGAATTTTTTAATCCAGAACTACAGCCACGCTGTGTACCGCTTGTCCCGTTACCTAAACAAATGTTTCAAAGTCAGTTAAAGATTTCTAATTTTTTTTCATTCAGCATCACAAACGTACTAAGTGTTGTCACATATTTTTCACATAGCGGTTGTGAACACGTCTTCTTGGTAACTCCCGCAGCTGACTCATCGAACGGATCGTCACAGCCTGTATCCGGCCAGGAGCATGAGTAACATTCCAGCGCCTCACCTGAAATAACGAATGTCACCACGGTATGCGACGTTACACTTTGCTCCGACTGAAGTGACGGCTAACTTCATAATTGATCAGATGACTAAATTTCAATAGTCTACAGGTTTGATTTCGCATTTATTTTCAACTGATGAAATGGCGACGATAAAGACAAGACTCGTCGCGATCGTACTTACCTGTGACGAAGAACGCCCCTGCGACGATCAGCAACAGTAGGAATTTCATTACTCAATCACTGTCTTGGCTCGATCTAAGAAACTTTCTGACGCGCGCGAACCACTGAAGTCTATTAGTGGGTGACGAATAACGTTCTAGTGCGTATGTGCAAAGCCTTTATAGTTACACCCTTGGTCGACGATTGATTTTTTTCGTCGTATCAGTCGAGAGATAGGATATCGGATTGGTTAACTTATCGCTGTGGTGTACGAAGATAAAAAAATATTTGTTTTAAAGTAATATCTTCAGAGACTCGTGTCGTTGTTAGTCAGCCGTTTTCGAAGTACGTAAGACGATGAAGTGCGGCGCAACTATGAAACTTTCAGTATCGAGGTATTGACAAAGCCTTGATTCTCGTGTGCCGATGTGAGGTCACCTTCGCTCTAATATCAAATCTGAAATAGTATTTTTTTACAATACCGAAGCCAGCGTGTTTAACCCAAATGTTTTATCATTTATGACAACCTCCTTTGTAATCCACTTTGCCGCCCGTTTACCACCGCGCTCGAAAAAAATTAATCGTTTACCTTTAATCACGCCGGCATAAATTGTGTCGGGTTACCCTGAATGTCCAAACTTGCCCGTTTCCCGTTGTTATATACATGTCGTTCTTCGCATTCTTTTCCATCCGTTCAGACCTCGCGCTTCGTCCATGTCGTGAAATAGGTTTGACAAGAGTATATATTCACGGACGTCTCACAGTCTCGACTTCATTCATGTTCCGATAAAGTTTTCCGAGCATAAGCTTCTAGAGAATTGGCTACCCGAACGAGTCGCGAAGACGTTCGGAATGAATCGTCGCTCGCAATTCAGATGTGAATGTCTCCCGTCTCATTTCTCCGTGCTCGTACACTTTCCGTACGGATTCTCTGTGCAACGACGAAAGTTCCGGAAGTCACCCGTTGGGTGGGAGACTCATCGCGTTTCCTCGAATATATATTCAGCGGAAGGGACATTCCGCTGCATCAATTCGTTCGACCAAAGGACTTCGGAACTCGTTGACATAATTTTGTGCTGCTCACTGCAAACTCAAAGAGCATTCAACGTTTATTCAATTTCGATTTTCGTACAAATATTTCTAAAAGCTGTGCTCACTCGAAGCAAATTCGATAACTACGATAAGCAAGAGTAAAAAAGAACTTGAATTCACCGAGATGAAGTTCTTACAATTTTAGCGTTTCGCGAAAAAGTTCCCGAGCCCCGTCAAAGGTAAACGATTACTAACCGATCTTCGCTAATGATCGGTAAATACTTTAGTGTTCACGAGAGCGAATAAATTTTTCATAAAAAGATGATGTATTTTGAATTTTAACCATCTCTGTTTTCAGCGGTAATCGAAAGATACTTTGACGAAGAATCTTTGTGCGGTGAAAATAAAAACCTGGACACGTTCAGAATCCGATATATCTATTTATTGCACGTGCAGGCTACAATTACAATTAAAATCGAATCATAATACACTTGCATAACCCACTAGCATAATCCACTAGCATAACCCACTCACGTCTCAAATGATCAGTAATTGAACTATCTTCTGATGAACGCAAGCCTCAGTTAATTTTTGACCAGGGCAACACACATTGTAGTTTCCGTTAGTCCTGTCTGTGAAGGATCTTTTTTGCTCGAAACTGTCAAATGTAACTATCATAAGTATGTAGTCGCTATTGATTAAAATATTTTTTTTTTAGTTATTGTCATTAGCTTCACTTACCTACACACTTTCGATTAAAAACATTTTTTCTTTACGCCCCAGCCTCGAAACTCTACCGTTCTCGATTCATACCACAGGCACGAATCAAGAACCCTCTCGTAATCCGCCCGTCTTTCCCACCTCGTCTCTCTGTACGCCTGGGCCGCGCCTCCACTGGGGTCGCGCCGTTCCTTCTCACGCCCTTCGATGATAATCGCACTGGATCATGCACTGTATGCAATATAAACAAAACAAAAATGTTGTCTGAACACATACGTCACACTTCATCGGCTTCATGTAATATTTTGTCCCTAATGCCGACATTATATTATTTCGTGCCGAGAGGCGTGGAGAAACGGGAAGTGACTTTCGCCGTCTGGAGTGCACTCGAGCCTGTACGCGGTGCATAAGCACGAGGGATCACACTGAAGAGCTACGGACGAGTAAAAGTGCAGCGACAGTGTGCGAATGGAAAACAGATATATATCTCACTTTCTCTCCATGTATCGGCGAAACCAGAATTTCTGTGAAGCATCAGCGAGAGGGATAAGCACGTACAGTGCGTGCACTCGAGCCGGGACGAATCGTTTCGCAACGAGCATCAGCCGAGGAGAGCTAGCTCCGGGAGCGCGTAGCCGGCGTTGAGCGTCCCGAACGACACGGTGCTCGGCGCTCTGTAACTGAACGCTCGCAAATGGATTTATGTTCGCGGCTCGGGGCATAATAATTCACTACCCGGCATCGGCGTGTTCATGAGTCGGGCGTGAAGGGGGATTTCGAGTACGACGCCGGTGATCCCCCCCCCCCCCTGCCCCCGTCGTCTCCTCCACTGGTCTGGGTCCTCTCCCCCGTCCCAGAGGTAATTAACGTGCGAATCTGCCGGGGATGAATCCACCGGAAAATGGCCCCACCGCCATAACACGTACAGGCTTATACCACGAACAACGTTACCATCTCGCCAACCGTGTCTCTTACTATTATATATATATATATATATATATATATATAAATAAAGTTACGGCAGAGCGAATAAATGTACACCGATATTTATTTCAAAAGAACATTGGTGCTTTTTTATTGGCTATATGGGATATCATAATCCGTCAGTTTGGTTCATGATCTTAGTCAAACCATGATCGCCGCGAAGTCTCGTATCCACGTTCAATTAGTAAATCGGTGTGAGGGTATCCCTTCCCATCAACGGACTTGCGTCGGTTCAGATTACTGTAACTTGGAAACACTTTGTAACAACTAGTGACACTGCCTGTGACGACAATGGGTTACATATACGGGGTTGATTCGAATAAAAGAAATATCGCAGATGGTCGTTAATTGAAACCGCTCCTCATCACAGTGGGACCCAGTTCGAATGCGCTTTATGTATTTAAAAAATGCCTATAACTTAAACTTGGTGATAAGGCGATTGAAGTTAAGATTGATCAAATTCCGAGATAGCGTGGTCAATTAATTGTTGCGACAGCAATTCGGGAAGAGAAGAAAAAATCTTGAGAGATAACGAATGGAATATATAATTCCAGAAACGTGTTCCATGAGTCATGGAATGAAGCGATTTACAAAAAAAAAAAAGTATCTTGAGTGGTGGCTATCGCTAATTTTGAATGTCTTTCATAACGTGTGTGGGTGAAGGAATGAACTGTTGGGACTGTAAACGTCGCTTATGATCTACGCCGCTGTCTAAGAAAATAACTTATCTAATCTGTACTCTTAAGTTTCTCTCTCTCTCTCTCTCTCTTTCTTCCACTAATATTCTTTTCTTCTAAATAGAGAAGATATTTTCTTGAAAGCAGGATTTGGATCTCTCGTTTATTTAGTATCACACATCATGTGTATTTTCTCTTTTATTTCTTCAGACTGTCATGTCCGAATAATGTGTGACTGAAATGAAATGGATTAATCATTACTCTGTCATGATTGATAAAAAGCGCAAGACAGTGAGAGTCGCAATTATTGCAGGAGATTTTTTTTTTTTAAGCAAATATTTTTTTATTAACTGCAGGCTGGCCTGCACGGACTAACCGGTCACATAGAATTCAACGAGGGGAAGAGAAACAATTTCAAGTTGGATCTGTTGAAGCTTAAGAAGGAGGAGCTCGTTAAGGTCGGCGAATGGAAGCCCGGAAGTGGAGTTAATGTTACCGACGTGGGGGCTTTCTACGAGACGACCGCCGCGAACATTACGCTGGTCGTTATGACGAGGGAGGTAAGTGTCGAATAGTACAAGGAAAATAATATTCTCAGGGCGCGATGCCTTAGAGTAGTCGTTAAGTATTTATGGTGGAAAAATATATTTCTATTATCCGTGAGAGGAAGTGTAACGGCGCAATTCCTCAGCGATACAAAAAACTAATATTAACAAATCTGAAGGTAAATAATTAAATAGGGTAAAAGTGATAAATGTGACCCGGTTTTTAACCCAAAAATCAGTGAACAACCCAGGCGCACGATATCCTCATCCCACGATACTTCGTTTTCAGGAAAAACCGTATGTGATGGTGAGGGACGACAAGAATCTTACCGGAAATGCACGGTTCGAGGGTTTCTGCATCGACCTGCTCAAATGGATAGCCGCACAAGTTGGATTTCAATACGCTATACGTCTGGTACCCGATCACATGTATGGCGTATACGATCCCGAGACCAAGGAGTGGAACGGCATTGTCCGGGAGCTCATGGAGAAGGTAACGCTTAAATGGAAATAGCATGCAAAATTTTAATATAAAATCGTCGCGGTACTTGACAAAAAAACAAAGTTTACGAGCAATTCCAAATTACTGAGGAACTCGAGCTTGCAATTTATATTCGAATAGAATTACTACTTACAGATGTTGCCATCTGCCGGAATATATACCGTGCATACCGCCAGTTATTTATTTCATAGACCGTGACGTCGTGAACGTTATTTGAATTTCAAAACGATTTGTAATAAAAATCCATCTGGTGTAAAAATCCGTTGCCGGCACCGAGATTACATTTTTGCTAAGATTTAACATAGCCCTCGAATCCTCACGAACGATGGCCTGACGCGGTGGAGAATATATTGAAAATACTTGTCGATCCGTCTTTACCCGAGAAGTCCACGGGGTTAAGACCCAGGCTCGAATAACGTAATGGGAACTCAATACCCAATTTTCGGATATAGCCGAGACAGCCCGGCATTCGTTATGGGATAGTCGAGGGTGTGCATTGAGGCTCCTCGTGAAGAAATATCCACAGATTCAACAAGAATGTAATAATTTTTCATACGTTTACTAATAATAACCAAGACATTATTCGATGTTGGATTTAAAAAAAAACTTGCGGTGATGTTCTACTGGCAAAAGTTGATATCCATATTTCCCGTCCGAATCGATGGACTTTAACGAGCTTTGAGTTCGAGGAGTTTTGGGTTAAAGCCCACGATGATGCTGCACCGAATTAATAATCCGCGATACAAAATTAAATTCTCTGAGACCGTGCTTGTTCGACTTAATTGGCAGAATTAACGAGGCATTGGAAACTTCAAACTCCGCTACTAGGCTGTGTATGGAGTTTAAATAAGGACCCGCTCAGCCTACAATGTATATGAACGTGACTAGTCACTCGCAAGTTCATTCTCACGTAGTCAAGAAACTTCGTGAAGCACTCACCTGGTTTCTCCGCGTTTCGGTTCGTGGCGAATAATGCATCGTGAACGAACGAGAAACTAAATGGCGCAGTCATTTTCTTCTATTTCACTGGAATCGTTGGTAATCTTCTTCACGGTTTTTGACTAAAAAATTGGAAAAGAAAAAAAAACTTCAATACACGTGGCATTTTCTATCAGCGACGCCACTGTTTTCGGCCGATCTCACGGATGTTTTTTTTTAATTTTCAAATTTTCAGTACAGTGGAAACCCGAGTAACCCTTGTCAGATCAACTGAGAAGCTGATCTGACAAGAAGAAAATTAAATTGGAGATAAACGAAAATCAAAGTGAATGTAAAAAGTAAACCAAATTCACTTCGTATTTCCCAAAAAAAGATCAGCTTACATACAATACATGAGAAAAAATTCGAAGCTTTGGACTATCGCACTGTACATTACATTGTAAATAGCTCTATTAAATAATTACCATAGGAAACGACTATTCAAAAATTTTTAATTTTTTAATACCCATTACAAATGGAAAAGGTTGTACGTTGAAAAAAATTATCTAGATCCAATCGATTTTTTGTCGCAGTAAAGATGAAGGCAACGGCTATTTGACTAAGTGAGCCGAGTCACCGGTTTTTACCCCAGTTTCAAAGTGTCGGGATAGCGGGGCAAGCCGCAATGAGTTCTCACCATGTGCGTTCCGGATCTATGTTATACTGATATACCAAACATCGGGTATAAAGTACACCTACGTGTATAGATGTAGGTGTGTGTAAAGGAAGCCGCAGCTTTCCCTCGGCCCATCAAACTCTCTCTCGGAGATGTTGCAGTTTCAGCAAACGTTTGCCTTGCAAAATAGCGGCATGAATTTTTAACGGCGACACGCCACCAAGTCGTCTCCATCGTGTTCAGTTCGCCAAGCTCGGTTTTATCCCAGTAACCGGCTGAGTAGTGGCAAGGCGGTATGCATCCGCATTCACTCTACGTGGATTCAGGGTTTCGAGACTTCGGAGTGGGGTTTTCTTTTCTTTCATCCGCGAGTCGCCTCGCGACAAGGATGATTGCTCTGAATATTTTATACAGCCCCCGATCCTAGAGAAACCAGCACGAACGGATCGCTCTACCAGAGGTAGATTCATGAATAACACGGGTTTCTCGGATGTTCCTCGGGAAATGAGAAAAGTGACACAAAACGAGCCGCTCTGGAGAATATGTCAGGGTGATGAATTTTTGGCCAATAAACGCCTCTTATTCCGACGAAGGACAACCAGGTTTCTTGCATTAAAATGAAAGCAAAAATTTAACGAAATCGTACGAAAATTTGATTTTCTGTTTATCGAGAGATCCATTTCAGAGCTCGTTAACGTACTTGAAATAGCATGTACTACATGTACAAATGTAGTCGTACTGCATCGATTTTTTTTCACTGTCGTAAAACAATAATTGTGGTGAATAATACAAATATTTTTCACTGTTTGTTAAGAACTGTGCTAAGTCGTCTGGTGCACTTTTCTTCACCCCTCACGACGTTTTCATTAGATGAATAATAATATGAGACGTACCATTGTGATCTTAATTTTCAGCGAGCGGACCTCGCGGTCGCATCGATGACGATAAACTACGCGCGGGAGAGCGTGATAGACTTCACAAAGCCGTTCATGAACCTCGGAATCGGCATATTATTCAAGGTGAGTCTGAAATGATTATTGATATACTCGTAGTCGTCGCCAGAAAAAAAAATCCCAACAAAAAAAATGCTGTATTCATAAAGTTCAATTTTTCGCCCACGTGGAAATAATGCGATGCGACGAGTTAGCGTAGCGTGCCTGCCGGTATAAATTCCTATCGCGATGCCGTTTTGTCCAGCTAATGCAGGCGAGTCCAATAAACTGGGCGAGCAGCGCGAAAAAAAATGTTTTTACCGAAAGCTTTCGTTTTCAGCGCCCTTAAGTCTCAAGGGCCTTTGCGCGAGGTCGTTTTAATTAAAATTGTAGCCTAACATAATTTAGGTACCGTCCAGCCAACCGACTCGACTCTTCTCCTTCATGAATCCTCTTGCCGTCGAGATATGGCTGTACGTACTGGCGGCGTACATGCTCGTCAGTTTCACCCTCTTCGTAATGGCCCGCTTCAGTCCGTACGAGTGGAACAATCCACATCCGTGTCTGGCCGAGAGCGAAGTCGTCGAGAATCAATTTAGCGTGAGCAACAGCTTCTGGTTCATCACAGGAACTTTTCTCAGGCAGGGGAGCGGGCTCAATCCGAAGGTACATCCTCGTCACCGTCTGTGCGATCCTCGTTTACGCATGCGTACATGGATTCATGATATCTTTACGTTGTTTTCCATATTTTTTGTCTGCAACAATTTTATTTTTATACATTTTTTTTTTTTAATTTAATTTTGTCAATTCTTGCTATAAATGTTTATAGTAAATTCCGAGTCCCACGTCCCAATTCCGGTATTGTCCCACTTCTCTGATCGGTCTCGCGCCTCGAAGCACCATCAACGACGCGGGCCTGTGGGACGATGATAACAGAACGACGGAGAGAGCGAGATGGCGAGATTTTGATCGGTGTACAAAACCCACCGTTTTATATTCTATGGGAAAAATTGAAAGAAAAAGAAAATTTGAAAATGAATGTAGAAAAAAAAATATGTGGCTGCTTCAGGTATCAGGCCGTGTGCCCTCTCGACTCTTCTCGTTCATGAATCCCCTCGCGGTGGAGATATGGCTATCGATGCTGGGCGCTTACGTGATAGTCTCGCTGACGATATGGATAGTGGCGCGTTTCTCACCGTACGAGTGGGGCGAACCATCGCCGTGTCCGAGCTGCAAATGTCCTTTGCAGGTAGGCTCCCGCCGGGCCGGTGCGAAAAATAAAAAATTAGATTTAACGAAAAAATTGAATAAACTACATCGATCGATCTCGAATATCGACAGGAGGTCTAGCGTGAAACGATTTCTGTAGAGATTGTCAGATCGGTACGATAATGCCTTGAAAGAAGAGAGAAAAAATAAAATAAAAATAAGAACTTCAACCTGCACTTCAGCGTCGATCGGCGAGATATTTTATGAGAATAGAGGCGTCTTCCGGCGGGTCGATCTCGATTATTGGATAACAATTTTTTGTGGCTATATCCACTCGTGTTAAACCCCCGAGCGCGTATATCCATCTCGGGCGTCGTTCGTATCATCGTTTCTTTCCATTTAATTCTCGTTTTATACCTTTCGGATAGCCGACACGGCTGGCAAACAGTTTTGCTCATCCAGTCCTCCCTAGAGTGAAAGCCCGCGGTGTTAGGTAGTCTGGCTGACTGGAAACTGAAACACGCACACACACTCAGCAATCGGCGAGCCCCCACGAGCTCTACGCACACGGTATAACGTCTATTTCCATAAATTTCCATAAAAGTGTGATGAATGGGATGTACACCCGTCCCCGAGATACAATGTACACCGGTATCGCGGGGTTCCTGGGGAAGGCGGGTTCCGTGCAATCCACCATTCTCTTACTTCTCCGTTGATTTTTTTTTACCCTCACATTATTTTCCCTCTTTTTTCTACTAACAGATTCGTTCTCGACTGTGATTTGTTTTTCACGCCCCGGAAAGTGAATAGTTATTCGCACACGTTACACCGAAATTTCTTCAGTTATCGGAGACAAATCGTTTGTTGCAATGATGAAAAATCAGACTGCTCGGAGATTAAGAAAAAAAAAATTGAACTTTCATATCGTTTCGTCGTAATGGGTGAACATTGAAATTTTCATGTCGCTTTTTTATAGTGTATAGCTGATCACGAATATACCATTCATTCTATTTATAGTCGAATATTTAGTACGGAAAATTGCGTCTGAAAAACAGTGGACATTTTTCGTGACATTTAAAAAATTGAAAATCAACTAAAAATTCAGACGATTCGAAATTTAATACGGAGTATCTGGCGATGATATTTCATCTCTGCCCACGTCTTTACCTCAGCAGATAGAAAATTGTAAATTCTTTTGAGTCTCGAAAAAAATGTCTTCACCAAACCATGCTTTCACCACGTGGAAGCGTTGTTAATTGCTTTTAACGTGACCGATCGACGCGTTTGTGTGTTTCTTTTCTGTCGATATTCGATACGATGGTGAATTTTACGCCGCGACACGATTCGAAGTTCAGCCCGTGTAATTGTCATTATGATTATGCACCACTTGGCGGGGGCTATCAGGGCGGTCACGTCAGCGCCTTGGAACCGGACAGTGACGACATCTCCTTGCCGAGAACGTACAACGAGTTTACCCTGGCCAACAGCTTCTGGTTTACTGTCGGAACGTTAATGCAACAGGGAAGCGATCTCAATCCCAAGGTAAAAACTCATGTAACAGAGTCGGCAAAGCAATACCACGAGCTTTTTCGAGCGTGTGAAAAATACGTACAGTAAACAGAGAGCTAAATGGAGAGACTGGGTGAGCGAGCAAAGAAAAAAGCTGCAGCTGTAGGTCAAATAGATGATCGATGGAAACTTTTTTTTTTTTCAATGTGTGGCACACGATGATGCAGACGAAGGTCCGGAAGTGTTTTTATTTTCTAGCTAAGCTAGAACCGGATAATGTGTTTGGAAAATGAACAAAAAAAAAAAAAAATAGTTAACATTTGTCGACAACAAGTTATTCCACAAAATAATTTATTTCGTGTATTGTCTACCCGTATCCTCGAGATTCATTACCTCATCGAAGGATGATTTCATAAAATTCGAGGTGTCTTCAGTCTTACATCACTTAATTCCGACAAAATGCCTGGTATTATTCGTGCGGTATCGCTGCTAACAGAATAAATCCGTCCCTTTTACTCGAATATTTTTCTGTGCATAATAATAAAAACAATAATAATAATAATATTTTTCGAGAGCTTAAAATTCTGAAGTTTGTATGTAGCGATACGACGACAGCTACGATCTTTCATAGCCCTTTGGAATATTGCCGAGGGCAAGCGACGTAAGACAAGAAGAGTAGGGTGAGCTACTCTATAGCACGGATATGGGTTCTTGTCCCACGAAAACGAGCTTGCTGAAGATTGTAGAGATCGCTGCCGGTGTTGTACAATCTTGGTGTACGCTGCACCTACACACAATCATGAATATATACGTTCCTCCCCGCCGCCGGTGTAGCCGTTCAAACGCTGGAATCTCCGAGCTACAGTTTCCAAGGATAATATGTAACAAAAAACTGACAAAAAAAAAGACAATCAAGTTTCATCCTACCCCGTTTAATATATACACTCTGCGGAACTGCGTATACTAATTCAGTACACTTCATTCTGAGCCATAGAAGCTCTTTCCGCTTTTTTCAAATCCTTCTACTCCTCGTGCTCGGCTTTTGAACAATTAACGATTTTGGGTTTTTTTTTTTTGTCTTTTTTTTTTCAGGGATAACGAAATTCTGTGGGAAAACGTCCATCAGGCATTGATCGCTCAATATCAATATGTCGATCTGCAGTCTGACCGGCTTTCGATGACAGACCGGCAGAATGGTTAATTTTTTTCGATTTTTTTTAATTCGCTGAGAATGACTGGCGGCTTTAAAATTCCATCCTCATCCGGGTGAGCGGAGATAAAGCCTCTCGCCATTCGTCTGTCGTCTAGTATTTTTCGCTGGTTCTTCGACAAAAATTTCCAGATCTGTAAAAATAAATAAATATTTAATCAATTAAAACGCCGACAATCGAGGATAAGATAATCGATGGGATAACGACGTTTTACACTAGGTGGCGATATGAAAATTTCGATGAGTTATAACAAAAAATTCGAGACGGTAAAGGGGCAGCTTTATATCCATAGCATGGCAACCCTGCACGAATGTACACATGCCTTCGCATATCAGCAAAGCACCTTATGTTTTCGTTACTTTATTCCCTAGCAGGCTATTCATTGGGTGTTGCAAATTATTTGTAATTTTTCTCGTGAAACCACCAGCTGTACACAGACCGAATCTTTGCTCGACATTCATAAAATGTAAAAAAAAAAATCGGTCCATCGCAGACAATTTGCAGCCTCATTAATTCGTGACGCATCTCTCTTCCACACTAAAAAAAAAAAAAAAAAAAAAAAAAAATGTATCGAAACCCGCCTATTCACGAAACCCTGTTTGACAGCCAAGCAGTCGAACAACCCTTTAAGTATCAACACGACCGCGTTCTTGGAACATTGCAGTACATCGAGGGTGTTAAACTATTGTTGCGTACCGAGCATTCGCCTCAAACCCAGAGCACGTGGGTGTGCGCTAATGCGATTAAACGTGACCAATTCGAGTTGCAAGCATCCGCTCGACGCGTTACTGCTATTCAGAATGCGGACACGTGCGCTCTAGCAAGCGAGTTCGCTGATATGAGTGCGGCACGAGATACCGCACCGTTCTGTAATATACGCACGGAACCGGACGATTCGGAGTATCGAAGCGTGCGGTAATTCGCTCGACCTAGGTCATCGCGCATAACGCTGTGAATTCATACCGCGAATTACGATGAGTTGAGAGAACGGAGTAGTCCGCCTGAAGTCCGGAAACGTTCCCGTCCTCTGCGAACACAGGATTTTTTTTTTGTTTCAATACATTTTTTTTTTTTTTCATTTTCATACTAGCTGCGTGGAAAGTGTGTGCGTTCAGACTCCAGCCACTCAGCACAAATCGCTACCGATTACCTTTGTGTCCGTACAGTTAACTCCACTTGATTTCGCCCGCGACACACGAGCAAGCATCCGGCTGTAGATGAGGCTTGTTCCAGAGCCGATAAATTATTATCACCGAAATCCATTTATCGCTCGTATCGATTCATGACTATGAATGACTGATAAGGGCGAGACTCGATATGCGAGTCCTCCGCACGCGAACGAGATAAGATAGAGTCGTCTACTTCCGTTGCAGAAATTTCTCGGTGACTCGTCGAAATCAATTGTACTTATCGCCAAGGCTTTAAACTGTAAATGAAGGTTGACAACTTTCGTAATGGTTCCTCAATAAAAATTAAAATTAACATTAAATCTCTACTTTAAATTTTTAACTCTCAACTTCAATGGGCAACCGATATGAAAGTTTTAATTTTCAACTTTCACGTGGAAGCTTTATGAAAAAGTTAATTTTTCACTTTTTTCCAACTGGATGATTTTATGATTTAAGCCTTAGCCCGAAAAAATTCATCAACCTTTCGTTTTTCATCAACACGGATGGAAGATCTGTCCTTGCCGCAAAAAATAAAGAGTATTATGTGTATTTTCTTTTAACACGAATATTGTCCATTCGCCGTTTCTTTTTTATTTCTCCAATCATTCTTTTTCATTTTTCCATTTTTTTTTTTAATTTTGAATATATCCACAATGCTTCTACGCGTAAACAAATTAATTTTCACATCTGTTATTCTCATCGTTAATGTCGATCGCTCATGGGGTAATGGAAAAGTGTAGAAACTAATGAAGTTCTTTTTACTTGCTATCGTTTTTTTATTTCGACGAAAGTTCAAGAATTGTGGGTTATGTATATGTATATATATATATATATCTGGGAAACAATTTTCCGCAAGAAGAAACGCCCGCCACGCCGCGAACAATGAGACATGTCACTTGAATATACCGAGCGGAGAGTTATTCTTTTCGCGTAATCTGAAGTGACGAGAATAGTTTTTCCTCGTTGAGAGCTTTAGTGCCGACTCTTCGCCTCCCGCGTCTATTTCTATGGCTCTTTTTCGTGCAGTTTCTTTCATTCGCTCATAATATATATATTTTACTCTTTGTATCGCTGCGAGAGAGCGTCCGGCTCGTGAGTCGCTAATCCGTTCGCTTTGTCACGATTAGTGAACAATACGTAGAGCTCGCCCGATTGCGAGATCGGTCGAGGAAAAGAAAAGGAAAATCATTTAGTAATAGCAAGTGCGTGAAAAGTAGCGTCGAGTTACTTTGAGAAAAAAAATTCGTGACAACTAAACGAAAAACTTTTTCGAAGAAAGACACGGACATCAGAGAGCATTTTCAATATATATATATAAATATATATAAATAAATTTTAAAAAGGTACGCAAGCAACGTATGGTGCTGGCCGACTCTGTTGGCATGTGTGTACATGCGGGGATGACGTTGCTACTTCTATTCGATCATGTATTGACGCTACACTGTAAAAACAAATTGTAAATCCAATGTACTGGAAATTGAATTTTTCTTAAATCGCCTACATTATTCGGACGTTAACGTATTTTTTTGTGAAATAAAAATACGTAATATTAAAATTACAAATAATTCGGCTTAAATTTTTTAAATAAATTTTCAAATAAGAATAAACATTTTACCGTAAAAACGCACATCCATTGGAAATTTCGAAAACACTTTATATAAAAAAGCTTCTGATACCATTAATTACAAAGAAAAACTTTTTACATTGTATAATAAAAACTTTCAATTGTTACAGTAATTCAAACATCTTTCAGAATACACAGGAATACATATTTTTTTATGCATTTTTTTTACAGTACGAAATAATTCGATACTTGAGAGCGACATGTATACGCTCCGTAAGTTTATCGGGGAAAAATATTGAAGCTGCAGCTTCGGATTCCGTACCGACTTCCTCCACTTCAATCTTTCTCCAATTTACACGTCCCTTCCCATAGAATCGCACGCTCGTTATAACGTAGAAAAATATTCATTTCCTCGTGAAAAAAGGTGACTTTGAGTATGGAGATAAGAATGGAAATGAGAATGAAGAGAAGAAGGTAGTAGGCAACGAGAGCCGATGCACGAACGAGACCTGCTCTCATATTGCATTCTTTGAGTTCGACGAAAAGACCAGCCGGCCTGGCGCGTTTTCACCCACGTTGTACATATATATTACACAAATACTTACGTACGTATATACAACACATGTATAGCCGCGAAGCTATGTATACCGTTCCATTTCACCCCTGGATGCTGCACCCGAGGCTCGATTACAGATTCTGGCACGAGAATAGATATAGGAAAGAGGCTCCAAAGTCTCGTGTACAGGCTCGAACATCGAATTTCACGTAGACATACCGGGATTCCAGAAATGCCTTAGGCTCCGCTAACCTTTCCTGGTCGTAGTGCACGTCCTGCTCTTTTCCGTCGAGATGTATCACTCTTGTTTTTTTTTTTTTTTTTTTTTTACGATTCACATTTTTTTACCGTCCAAGTTTCCATATAGCTAGAAAAAAATAGTGGCTTGAATGTACCGTGTGGAAATGTTTTATGGAAAAGCCGGTAGATTAAATGTAGAATTGTCATGAAAAGGAATGTATTTTTTGGGTCGATATATTTTACTCGATATAATTTTTTATTTCGTGTGCAGAAGTCACTGACGGTCTCATTCGTGCATCGGAATTTTACTTGCAGTACGAAAGTGTTAGATTAAAAAATTACGAATTAAGTTGGCGAATTTTAATTTCATTCATTTTGTGTGATTGGGTCTTGCAGGCGACGAGCACAAGAATAGTGGGTGGTATATGGTGGTTTTTCACCCTTATCATCATTTCATCGTACACGGCTAATCTCGCCGCATTTCTCACCGTCGAGAGGATGATAACGCCGATAGAGAATGCGGCGGATCTCGCGGAGCAAACGGAGATAGCGTACGGAACCCTCGAGGGTGGGAGTACGATGACATTCTTCAGGGTAAGTAGATCGAGTGTTACGACGTATTTCACACAACGGTAGATCGATCTACAATCACTGTCTATGAGGATGATCGAGCTTTGCGGTTCTCGCATGATTGCTTTCCTTCTCCTCATTTATCCAAATTTTTCTCGAAGCTACAAGACGAAGTTTTATGTATTTTTTTCATCCACTCTTCTTCCATGTGTCAAAAGTCGGCGGATGACTTCTCACGGATCACTCAGCCGCGAAAAAGTCGCAGATCTAATCATCGAAATGCGTTTTGCCACGTCCGAAGTTTCGTGTGTTTGTTCGTGCAGTCTCGAAGTGCAAAATATTCCACAGCGGTTCAGCATTAGCCAAACGGTTGCTGTTTCGGCAATCAATCTTTTGAAATTGATTGCTGAAACAGGCAAATTGTTGAATGTAGAAAAATTAAATTAATACCGAAGGAAAAAGTGCGGATAAATGTACGAAAAATAGATGCACCTTTTTTTCTGTTTCGCGAGTCCAATGATTCAATGAGACTTAATAACGAGAAGAGCACATTTTTATTTATGCAATTTTATTGACGTATATGTAGGAAAAAAAAGTTCGATAGCAAGATTTTGCGATTTAAAATAAATGGAGCTCAATGAAGACCCCTAGCCCTGCGGTAGATATTTTCTCGTACACACGTTATACAGACGAAAAGTGGGAATTTTCGTGTGCCACACTCGTACGAAAAAGCGGACTCCCGAAATAAAATAGGGCCTCTGAGCATAGTCGCGAAAAACATCAATTGATTTAACAAAGTGTGCGCTCACCTGTTACGGAATAAGTGTTTGGTGAATCGAAAGAAATACCTCGTTGATGAAACCAACGGGTCGTCGAAGCGAATGTTTCTTCGCATACGATGACAATTATTTCGTTCGGTCAACCATGAATTTGTTTCTGCACCCATCATTGCTCATTTTATTGACTCAACAGATTGTTTCCTCAGCGAATGTCATTTTCACTCTGTTTCAGACGAATGGCAAATGTAAATGTAGATCACGTCTTACATCGAATTATTTTGTATAATAAACTTTGTAACGATCTGGAACTTTGGAGCGATCGATTTTCTTAATTTCTCACGCGTCTTCAATCTAGCTAGTAGTCAAATAACTAGTACAACCGTCCTGCAAAATTTGTAGCATACGCTTACGGAATGGTCACATTTCCACAAAATAGTCAAAAATGTATTCGCGCGGTGTCGCAAAACGCTAACACATTTTTTTTTTTTTTTTTTGAGTATTAAAGTTTTTTTGGATCTGCAAATTTATTATTGCCAATTTTTCAGGATTCCAAGATAGGAATTTATCAGAAGATGTGGAGGTTCATGGAGTCCAAGAGATCGACGGTATTCGTGTCGACGTACGAGGAGGGTGTCAAGAGGGTCCTCGAGGGTGACTACGCCTTCCTCATGGAATCCACTATGCTAGATTACGCTGTTCAACGAGACTGCAATCTTACGCAAATTGGTGGTCTGCTGGACAGCAAGGGATACGGAATTGCTACACCCAAAGGTAGACCACGTAGAACAAGTGCTCATGTACATGCGGTACATCGTTTCGATAATTCGATTATTTCGGTATTGCTCACGAAAATCGGTTTTGTCCTGGAGTTCCATTTTGCCACGCTCTAGCCCACCTGCTCACACTGTCTAATATTTCCAATAGTTCTCGATGAAAAAAAAATTCTAATCGATTTTTTCAATTTTTTTCTTCGTCCTTAGGCTCGCCGTGGCGGGACAAAATATCCCTGGCGATCCTCGAGCTCCAAGAAAAAGGCGTCATACAAATATTGTACGACAAGTGGTGGAAAAATACAGGGGATGTGTGCAACAGAGACGAGAAGAGCAAAGAGAGCAAAGCGAACGCCCTCGGGGTCGAGAACATAGGTGAGTTACCACAAGCTTACTCTACCGTGATTTCATTGCCGCTTCTGCCGTTCCACCCGCCGGAGGCCCAAGCAGCGGTAGGTGATACACGGATATTTTCCACCTTACGCGACACTCCTTGGCTACCATCCAGCGAATACCGCAAACCGCACGCTAGAACTGTGTTCACTTCGCGGTTTTTTTTTAAGAGGGTCTTTTTTTTCACGGTATATTGTTTCTGAGCATATTCGTAGAATGACCGGAAGTATATAGCTCAAACTCAATTTATGAAAAATAATTTTCGATTAAATCGAGTACAACAACGAATAAAAAAATGCCCCTCTTGCCTCTCATCCCAGTCGTTTAAATTAGTTTCTGCTTCTTCTCTTCTCTCATACATAAACTATACATTGACAAAAAAAAAATCAAGCGATACGATGGTTTCCCGACGTCGAGTGAAATGAAATGGCCGAGACAGACCGTGTAGTTATACTACAAAGCTGCGCTTTTCATTGGCTTGAAAAAATTATAAATTTAATTTTACGATTATTTGGCATCCGTAGAAAAAAGCAATTAGTCGATACTTTCGCTCGAACTTCTTAAAGTGCTTTCTGTTCGCGACGCCCGGCCCCTCCTCCTCCTCCGACTTTCTAGAAGTTTTCATTAAAGAAGTTTGTCTTCGACCGAGATAGACAAATTTTTCTCGAGTTGATCATTATTCTTCCGGCCATCTACGCCGAGACATTATGCACGAACGGAAGAGGTTCGCGTCTCTTTCCTGATATTACCCTAAGAGCGTGGCGCGTCATATAGCAGACTTCTGGTCGTCAAGCACCCTCGGAATTAACGAGACGCTTAACCAGAAGAAAGTCTAATGAGGAGAAAAAAAAAGTAAAGCGCATATACCTCCGCCAATCTTGGGTCCGCATCCGCACGAGGCGACTCCCGGAAGTAACCGGAGGCGTGTACGCTCAATGCTCTTTCCATCCAGGATCCTCCGCTTTTCCATGGTCGAGAGTTGCTCTCAAAAACTCGCGCCGCCGCCCCGGATTTCTCATGAAACTCGCAACAAGTTTTTCCTATTGGGTGAGACTTTCTTTTACGTCTTCCGCGCGCAATTCGCGTGGCACCGGCTCGAATCTTCTCCACTCTCTTCCCCTGTCGCTACCATCCTCGTGCCCATTCTCTACTGACTCCTGGATTCTATGTATTTTGTCTACCTCTCGTCTCTTGCCCCTGAATTTTCTCGCTTAAACCTTCTTCTTCTTCCTCTTCTTCTTCTTCTTCGCCTTCTTCTTCTTCTTCTTTTTCGTCTCTTTCATGTTCTCACGTTTCTACACTGTAACTTTAGCGCGAGTAGCCACTTTACGGCACTGGCAAATGTACTCAACGAAACGTCGCGGTTCCCTTTCCGTCGTCGAGAAGAGCACGTACAGTTTATAGAGGAAAACATGAAAAGCGGTGACAAAGGTGGAAAACGCTACCCGAATAGAGCAACGATAACACTTTAGTGTGTTTGAGACGACTCTGATTATACGTCATTTGGAAACCCGAGTGTGCACAGCTCCGTGGCGTAACACTGACGAAGTCCCTTCGTTATGTGTGACGACGTATAATTTCGAGAAAGGAACAGGCTTATTGCGAATAATTTTCGATCGTATAGACATTTGGAAAAATCAAGCATATGGAAGGTGCCGAAAAGATTGTTTGTACATAACAATGTTTAAAAAATTTAATTAACAAGTTAATCAAATAAAAAAAAGTTATGCAAAATGCTTTGTATGCTAATTTTTTCGTCGAATATTGCAAAATGTTTCGCGAGCGCTTTCAAAACCGAGGATTATTTCGTTCTACCCGGCTTCACTGTAATGGAATTCGCTGAAAATTTCGAAAAGCTCATCTCTGTTATACTAACGACATTTCCGATTGGAGAGCAAACGCTTCCGAGAGGTTATCAGCGGCATAGAACAGTGGAGCGCGACGCACTCGTCTTTTCGCAGACGTAAGAGTTTCGAGATTGCTCAAGTTGGTCTCGTTAATCACAGTTGCCGCGTTACTTCGATTATTTGTAGCAGCAGTGTGATGTGTGTCTTGGCAGCCGGGAAGGAACCAGCGACTACCTCGAGAGATGTACAGAAACTACGAGGGATGAAGTCACCCGGTTGAGAGAAAGGCGGATAGAGTAAAACCAGGGGAAAGCAGAGCGAGGAAGTGCCTGGAAGATCTTGGAAGAGGCGTTCACGTCTCTCATCGTATACGTGCTCGAGAGTTTTCGAGTTTAAGGACGGAACCGAGGGACCGAAGGAACACGACGTCACACACACACACACACTCTTCGGGCAACCTTCGAAAAGTCGGACCTGTCGTTATAGCGCGAAAAGTAGTTGCTTTAAAGCCGTTAGCTGAAACTTTGATTCAGCATCCGACACGCCTTTCACATGCCTGGAACGATGCGCCACAAGTGTTCACGAATACATAAACCGATAGTGCCTGAAAGAATTTGATGATTCGTGCCAAAAAAAAAAAAAAAAATTATTTTTGTAACACTCGCACGAAAAGTGCCGCTTTTCGTCCCTGTTAAGTGTGGCGAAAGTGTCCGTACTAGTATCATAAAGTACTATTTGGCGCGTTCCGGAAATATCTCCATAGGATAAAAATCAGGAAAAATCAAGCATATTCAAGGTACCGAAGAGATTGACTTTGCATAATAATGATTCTGAAATATTATAAACGAACAAGACCAATAAATTAATCCCGTTCCTGGTTGTATTCACTCCGATCCCTTTTTCCCGGATTTGTCACACACACTAATTTAATGTCATAGGTGCAGTTGAAATGACGATTCTCGTTTAGCCACCCCGTTTTCTTCCCTTTCAACTGCATACTTCTGTTTAAATTTATAGAAAACACTTGTTCTTGCCCGATAATTGATTGACATTTGTTGGAGCGGTTACAGTTTATTCAACGACTACAAGTTAAACCCAATCGTGACAATAACTTTCAATTAAATTCCTCCGTTCCGGTCCCTCGACCCCTCGGTGTACAATTTCGTTAAGTTATAACTCCAGCAAAGTCATTCGTTACGAAGTTCCTCTACGGTGACGATAGATTACAATGGGCTTGATTCATCGTCAGTGCGCGACGTGCAAACGATAAACTATAACGCCACCAGTCAGGATGATTTAATTGGTATCCGGTAGCAAACAGTGATACTCGCAAATCCGCGAAACTCTCAGTGTAATCGCTCGTTGGCACGGATTAAACATGCTATATCGCCGGTGTAGGAAACTTGCCTGAACAATAATTTCTGATACAGTTATAACTCTCCAGTTACGCGGTACCGGCGCCCTACCGTGATTCCGCAACGACGAACCCATTAGAGTTGGAACCGGACTAACGGCGAACACTCGGAAGAAATTTTATGTTTCCATTAAAAGAGCTCAACATTAAGCCTTCGTGTACTAATTAATTGTTTTTCCGACTTCCGAGTCCGGTACAGTGTAAAGCTCAGCTAAAAGCCTCCGGAGGGAGTATGAAAATCGAGGAGGGAAGGAAATGTGCGATGGAATAAATTCGCCGATGAGCAAGTGCGACGTGTCGAGGATGAGAGGGCGTATAAACATCGGATCCACCGATGAAGTGTGTCCGTGTGTCGGTGGAATATACGACGGGTGCGCATATTCGGTGATAGTATCGTATACGAAAGTTTCCGGGCAGCGTGGGACGAGCGTGAATACGATACCGAAAGCTCGGGCAATCTGGACATCAATCGGTGTATTTAATCTTTGGCTGTTTCTGCACACCCTTCACCTGGCTGGAGGGGGGGGGGGGGGGACTTTCGGTTTTCCCGGGTGTTACAGGCGTTGGCTGAATCACGGACTCCCGTGGGAATTATGCAAATGCTAAAGTCGACGATGCCCCTGCTGCGTCGGGCTTGGCGAACTCTGCGAGGAGTCCTGCAGGTGTCCATTGCCAAAAGGACGCTGAGCTTCTCGGTTCCGCTTTGTAATCTCCCGTCATCGTCGTTCATCTACTAAAACGACGAAAATTAAGTTAGGCACGAAGCTCGATGCCGAAACAATCTGGCCCCAGCAAGCTTGTTTGCGGGGCGAAGTTAACAAAATTGGGGTGAAAGTCGTTCCACTGGATGGGGAATTAATTTAAGGGAGCATTATAGTTTGCGACCAGATTTCAGCACCGAAACGGGCCATCCAGATCTTCCTCCGACATTTAGTAAATCTTCTGACGACTTTTGCCGCTTGGAGCCTTTATCGAAATTATACTGTATCAGGGATTAAGCATGGAGTTGCCTCGTACGTTCGGAATCTTGGTATATTCTGGTAATTAAAGTTGACATTTTTTTTTCTTCGCGGCCATAATCATTACACGATTATTTCTATCGATTATCTAGATTTTCGACTGATCAACCTGTCGTAAAATGTATCGAGTGACATACTTCGAGTCGAGCTTTTCACCTTCGATCTGTCAGGTCGAGTATTTAATCCTCATCCGAATTCATTTCTATGAACAGAAGTGTGAAGGATTTTTTATTATCGTAACGTTAACTCGCTTGATTCGCTATTCCGAATGTCAGAAATGATATTATTGTAATAATGTTTGCCTCTGGTGACAAAGCAGCCGAGCGATATCCAAGTTCAAGAAACTCTAAAAATATATATATATATGTATCGGTGTCGAAGATATCGTCATTGGAGTAGCACAGGCCAATACTGCACAACTGTGAAAGCTTCTTGAGTCCTTTCTCCGTTCCCCGACAATAAACCTCTCTCCGTTGATGGACCCTCGAGGTCTCGATCGACTGGAACGTCTGAGCAAGTATCGAAAAAAGGACCTCAGCCGATCCCTTCTCTCCCGGCTCCGTTCACATACAGGCTGATACTTTAATAACGGCGACCATAGCCTTCACTTTTTTTAAATCCTTAAAGAAGCTTACCTTTGTTTTTTTCGAGTCGAGCTGCGGCAAAAGATTAAATTACCCTGGTTATCGGAAACGAAGAAATGATCAAAAATTAACCGAACTGTGTGACATACAAAATAATAAGACAATTTCTACGTTGTTCATTCTAAATTAAGCACAAATCAGAGAATATGACTGTGTCTAAATTTATTGTAGAACAAAATAAAACGAAATTAATTCAATCCAAATTCACATGAAATTCAAATTCAATCAAATTTTATACAACGAACCACGATAATCCTCAATATTTTAATAGCAAGTTGAATACAGAACTTTAATCAACTTCACTTAACAATTTACTTTTTTATTGGTGGAACTAATTTCTTCTTTTAGCAATCTAAGCTTCACTTATACTACAAACAAAAATTAATGTGAACAAGAGATTAAAAAAATGAATTAATTCTCTAATTCGCTGAGTATTCAACTCGAAGGTACAGGAATCTCCTATTAATTCTCTGTCCTGCCGTCGAGACTGTATCACTGGAACATTTTTTCTCCAAATACCGCATGTCGGACCCACGCTGCGGATTCATTTCACGAACATGCGAAAATCCGGAAACGAAGTAGAGAGTCGAGTCGTCTGTGCAAGTGGATCTATAGCGTGGTTGTTCCTCGGCGGACTGCCGGTGAAGGAAAAGAGGATCCAGTGCGGGCGAGTTTGTCTCACGTGGAGAGCTCAGAGCTGAAGGAGAGATGACCAAGTTTTGATAAAGTCGCCAACCGACCGCTCCCATGAATACATAGTGGGCTGTTCCTCGTCGTGTTGGAGAATTCCCGGGGATTGTACGGAGTACCACGTACACGCACATACACGACTGCCGGGTAGCGGCAAAGTAGAGAGTCCCACGGACACGAGAATTCCAGTCGGATCACCGAGAAAGAAACTCCGGCGGAATTTTCCGTACACAGCCCTGTATCATATACCGCACGACTTTTGTACTTCAGTGATCCGACTGTTGATACGCGCAGGGAATAAATTAGAGAAGACAAAAATTAACTTTTTTTTCACGTAACTGGGAACGCAGCTATCGTATCACATGTGTACAAAAATTCGCATTTTTCGCGTGCCTTTTCGTGTACTATAAAATTAAATTTTCCAAATCCCGAATATCCCCTTCTTTGTAGCCCTGTCCTGTGTCGGCACATTTAGATATTATCTTCTGTCCAGTCATATCCTAAAGTCAGTCCTAAGGGAGTAGGCCTTGTATAAAAAGTCCACGAATATCCGGACCATCAGATCTATCTTACGAACAACGATGTTGCTTCCGGCCAAAATTCGACCATAAACGCTTCGGATCAGAAACATTCCAGAGTGAACATTGCCATTCGTGGTGTCAACATGTATGTTCGCAGAACAAAATACCAACTTCCTCACGCGAGTCGAACACGACGAATCCACGAAGTCCGCTTTCGCCGCACAAAAAACAGTCTTGACATTTTTGAACCAGAAGAATCAGTTAAGTCGACACGAAGTCTCTCGAATGCGACGAGGTCGCATAGATGACAAAAAAAAACAGTCGAAACTTGCTGATTCCGACGGATATCGGACACTGCCCTTCGGGATTTCGTCGCTGATTCCTCCAAATAAAACAGCAACTCACGCGAGGCGAACTTCGAACTTGCACAAAGTCCGACACCGCCACCCAGAAAACCAGTAAGAAAAGATCGGTTGTTCGATAGTTGCGCCGAATTGCCTGCAGCACCGACAGATTCTTTGAAAGAAAACTTTGTCGGAGAGTTTTCGCGCTTGTTAGATACAGAAGAATTATATATATACAGATACATACGTGTATAAACAAAAATACTGAAAAACGAACGCGCAATCAAGACCGGGAAATCGTGCGCGCAATATCTAACTACCGCGGGCTGTGTGATAGAATTCGCGTCGCAAACTCCATCGTGTCACCTGTATAAGTGTATCGAGCAGTGCGCGAGTGGAGCAACTCGCGGTTTCGTGAATCGCCGGTTAGAAACAGGGAGAGACTCGAGGCGGTGGTTATTCCGTATACCATGCGCGCCAAAAATCCCCCAAAGGCGTTCAAAGTTTTTCCGAGCGGAATATCGTTGGCGATATTCCCGTTAGAAATCTCTCGCGATATCGTCGATTACATCCCAACGGTACACGCGGACGACCGCGAGTCTCCACACCCGCGGGTTCGGCACAAGTTTTCCAATTAAATTGCGAAATATAAGAATAGACGGGGTGAAAGAAGGATTCAGCCGTGGGCGGGAGAGAGGCTGGAACGGAAAGGACTCCGGGCTGTATCCTCGGAAACACGTTTTGATAGTGCTTCCTATATCGGTGATATATATGTATACATATCCACTTCCTCTTGTGGAATTGCTTCGGACTTTTTCTCTCCTTTTTTTCTTTCTGCTTTCGTTCCTCCTCACTTTTTATAATAGTCGTATGAAAGGGGCGAATTTTTGGAGAAAAGCCCCTGGCAAAAATATAGGAGTGTTCTGGGCGGGTGAATTGTGAAACGGATGTATTCCGGAATTTGTGGGGAATTTTCTCGGACCGAAACTTTAAGCACATTACTCCGTTCGCATACGAGTAACGAGAATACTTTAGTTCCATTGGGTACGATATCATCCTCTTGATACTGTCGCATGTCGTCGGGGAAATTCGATCATTCGAGCGGAACTTGACTCCCTCAACTCTATGTCGACGAGACCGTATATCGATTAATAAATAGATAGGTAGACGGATGGGGTTTTTTTTTGATACTGAGACGAAACCCCTGAGTATCATAAGAGTATGGAGGTTACGGTAAGGTCCAGACTTTCTCAAGTCTCCATTTTAATTAGTTTTTCTTAGGCAAGGTGAATGAAATTTTTCTGAATATGTATCAATTTCGTCACATTTTTTAATTCACTTTAAATATTCTTTTTTACATGAGAAAAATGTGTAGAAAGTCACAAAATTTTAGTTTATTTGAAAATCTTTAGAATGTAGGCATCCAGAAAAATAAATGAATATCTTTTACGAAAAAAAGTTAGGTTTCATAAGAATGCTTTAAAATTTTTTATTTTTAATCAATTTGTTAATAACATTTTAGAATTATTGTCTTGCAAAATAAATTTTTAAAGCACCTTTTTGATATGCCCGATTATTTTTTTTTTTTTTTGTACCATCGAGAAATGTTTGCAATTCTCTCTCATTTCTCTGAAACTCGTGACACAATACTTTAGTTGGATCAGACACGATATTATTCGTCGAGTACTGTTGTCTCTCGTCAAGGCGGTTTATCCGTTCAAGCGGATCTCGATTACCTCAGCTCCGTATCGACTTCATGTTCCGGTACTTCGTTCTCGTTGTCATATTATCTATTTTCCGACGTCTCATATAAAGGCGATCCGACAACTGGATCAGAAAAGATAGATGTCATCGTGGAAAAGAAAAATAAGTTGCAAATTTAAATCTCCTATGCGAAAGCAATAGCAAAATTAAAGTACGAAAAAAAAAAACAAAATTAACGGCAAATTAAAAAAATTAAATTAAAGATTAGAATGCTTTTTTGGGATGAAAATGAGCAAAGATTCCGTATAATGTAGACAAAAAAAGTAATATTATGTTAATGACGAGACGATGTGTCTAAGTTGCGCAAAGTAGATAACTTTTGGAGGGTCGTTTTAAAACTTGCCATGTTACACGTGTATGAATATAACTGTAACTCCCATCTAGGCAAGAACGTTGCGCCCCAAGGTGGAGTGCGGAGTCTCGAAAAGAGATTAAAGAAGATACGCGGCCGAGGGAGAGCAAAAAATTAAAAGCAACTTTATTCACTGGTGTCATGAATTTTAATAATTTCTTATTTTTTCGCAGGAGGGGTGTTTGTCGTGCTGCTCTGCGGTCTCGCCCTCGCGATCCTCGTCGCGATCCTCGAGTTCTGCTGGAACTCCAAGAAGAACGCCCAGTCGAGCAGGGTAAGAAATCTTTCGTTACCTTCCTGTCTTTCCAACACACACACACGATATATCATGCATACAAGACTTACTTATATTTCACACAACGCGTCTCCGCAAAAAAAAAATATTATCGTCGAGATATTATTTTTGGTCACGTATTCATCAAGATGTTTGAAAATTTCGTGCACGTTCTTCTTATCACGATTCTCTACGAGTCGTTTACAACGATCTATGTGGTGCATTAAATTAATTTTGAAAAATACTGTGCTATCGAGGAATGGTTGGGGATCGATGTGACGTCGTGTATTGGTTGTCGAAACGCGTTAACCATGCGAAAGGTCGAAGGAGCGAAATTTGAAGATGCTTTCAAAAAAAGTTTGCTCCGAAAATCCCGGTCTATTTGTTCCGGAGTTTTTAACTTTGCCACCATCCGATATTGCTTCCCCGCAAAGTAACGCAACGTCACAAAAACGTTTCCGAAGTCATCTGTGATGAAAAAAAAATGATTGCAGTAATAAAAAAAAAAAATTATTTAATTCCACTTCCACTAAAATTCACTATACTTCGCCTTTCGCCTGGTTTCGCTCTTGCATGATGTCTTAACGGCCTATAATTTCATGTGTTTTTGTACCTTGTTTTTGGTATTGTACTTGTTTTGTGCTGCTGCCCGTCCGCCACTACATCGGGCCTTCTCGCGCTCTTGCCCTTTCTCGACGTCTCTCAACGCTCATCGGACCTGTTTCTACCCTCGAATCTCTGAAATTTATCGATGCTCCGAATCCGCTTCTTCTTTTCGTACCTTTGCCCGACGTGACCGAAACTTTCAAACCCCGGCTCACGATTCATCCCCGTTCCGCCAATCTCACCTTCGCTCCAACTTCCCGACCGTTCGCTTTTGGAAACCCCGACTCTCGCTTCCGCTCCGCACGATCACGGGAACGACCGCCTTCGCCACTAATCCGATACTTGCCCCATTGAACGGCGACCCTGCGAATCCTCGTCCACCGTCGTCACGCCGAACTCGTCCATCGGATCTTGTGCATGCGACCCGTCCGATAACTAATACCCGCCCGTCCCATGCAACCAATTCATAACCCATCGAATCGAACTTGTCACTGTGCGCGACCCCTACCGATACGACGACCCTCGACACCGCACACGACCACCCCCACGTGTCCGAACCGGCGAATCGAGGACAGTCCCTGTGTGCCGAGATGGCCTCGGAGCTGCGGTTCGCGGTGCGTTGCGGTTCACGACAGAGACCTTCGGCAAAAGCACGTTCCCGGTCCGTGGCAACTCCCTGCAGCCGTTGCAGTCCGCACTCCTCCTTCAGAAGAAGCCGCTACTGCAGCGGTAGCCAACACGAGGAGACAACGTACATACCGAGCATCGAGATACCTCGGCTAAATGGTGTAAGTCCTGTCCTGCATGACGAGCCCGTGGATCGTTAAGACGCGGATACTTCCAGGAAAAAACTGTTTTGGAGCGCGAATTTTCAGTTTTTTTTTTGCTCCATTGGTGAAGTCGACAGGACGCTTGGTCACTCTGACTTGGAGCTTGGATCGTAGTTCGTTGCGTACGATGGCGATAAACCGTCTTGCTGTTCGCTTGGGGAGGTCAATTTTTTTATTTTATTTTTCTGTCGGTGAAATTGGTCTTCATGGTATATCGGACTTTGCCGAATTTTTATTATGACTTTGGTGAAATTGGGCTTCAAGATGTATTTAAATTACACATCAATTTGACTTCTCGGATTTTTTCTGCCATCGATTAAAAAAATTTTAAGAAATATGGAACTTCTTTTATTTTTTTGTTATTATTTATTATTTTTATTTGGGCTATTGAATGTTCATTTCAGCAACACTTTATTATTGACAAACTGCTTGAAATCTGATTAATTAAAAAATCCTTCAGGTAGGAAAAATTTCACGAAGATACTTATTAAAACAGTAAAAAAAATTTCTCATAAAATCTTTCAAGTCCAAGTGATCAACTGTGGCTTTGTCAGAACTTGAGATCCCTTCACTTGATATTTCGTATCAATGACTTATGGCAATTAAATCAAGTTCTTGGAAGAACGGTCTTTCGATCCCGGAGTTGAATTCTTTCCGCGGCTTACGATGTGACGCTTGATAATAATAATGTTTGCAGCGATATTCCGGATTATCGTTAAAATTGACTGTTAAATTATTATGGCGTACGATCAATTTGTTATCGTACACTGGTTTGGCGGTTTGTTTAATGCATCGGTCGCTGCTGGCTGCTATGAGCCGAGAGAGTTGCCGCTGCAGGAATTCGATCTCCAGGTGGCTTCATAATTCATTAATTACTGATAGAGAACAGAGCGCTTTGATAATTATCGGTTAACCAACCAAATTTCTATAGACATTTGCTTTACGTTCTTTATTGTGTATACAGTATGTGTATATAAATGGTATATTGTTGCGGTATTTTATTCGCTCGAGGTAAGCGAGCTGCGCGCCGGAAAACACGACTGGTAGACCAAAGGAGTAAATGTGAGTGGCTAAATCTGAACACCTTTCTCTGCCTCCTTCTGTATCTCTGTGTCTTGTAATGCTCTCGGGCCGTGCTCATATTCTCCTGTTTTATTTTAACCAAAAGTTCGTTGCAATCCGAAATTTTGTAAATTCTTTCTTTGAGACCACAAATGCGGAAAAATGTCACAAAACGTCATTAACTTGTAATTCAATTTTTCAATTCAAAAGAAAATTGAGTATCCCCTTCGATCGACCGTTTCGAGGCTGTTTCGAAATCATCGAAAAATCGTGACTTTTTTTTCCGTAAATATTCCTCTAAAGATTTATAATTCTAATATCTGGTATTTTTATTTTACATACAAGTACGTTAATGTTCTCCTGACGTAAGTGATGTAAGAAATCTCCGAGGTTGACCACATTTAATTTACAATGTATTTGTGCAGTGAAACTTATTGCATTTAGATCTTCAGATTTTTTTTAATCAATCGATTAGTCTATGACTTGGCTCACTTATTGCACGAATTTATTATAACGGTATCTTTTTTTTGTATAAAATTTTATGGTTGTGTGCATATTTTCAGCATTAGCATTTGACTGCGGCACTGCTCTGTACAATTTCAATGCTGCTGAAATTACAAACAAGACTGACGCTCGCTTGTTTTGCGCGTATTAATCGAGCGGCCATGTGTGACTACGAATATTAAAAAAAACATCGGTGACACTCGATCACTCTTGCATGCGACAAGGTCCGCTTTACTTGAGTTATCATATTTCACGATACAAAAGAAATGTGTTCGGAATTTAGAGCTTTTTGATGATTGCAAATGGATTTTTATTGCCGGACCAATTATTTATTGCGTGTCGACTTTTTAATCGATTTGTCAGATTTTGTTAAACGTGTTTTTTTTTTTCCGAAACTTGACTTTCCTATTTTTAAAATATCGGTAATCATCATTTTCCGATTGTTTCAAGTACAACAAAAACGGATTTGATACGATGCTCTTCGAAAAATTAAGCATTTGAAAAAAAAATTTTAATCACGATTGTCAATGAAATTTAATAAACCAGTTTTCGCATAAAAACATTCAATCCGTTACATCGAATTTACCGCGATTTTATTTAACAATAAGGGTTTAACTTTTAATAGCAATTATAGTGACCGCAAAGTTCTTTGATATAATCCGAAGCGACCAAACGACAATGACGACACGCGGTCGTCGTCAACCAAGAATCGAGTGTTTCAAAGCGATCCATCAAAACAGCCTTCCCAATCAAGCAACGAACATATTTCCAGGAATCAAGCGAAATGTCGACCATAATTAATAACTTTGAGGTTGGTCGTCGGAGTATGCGATATTGCACGGTGTTATTGACCAGCAGCATTGACCAGCTCATATGCTTGCAGTTTCAAAACTCCTCCCGATGGCATACAAGAAATGCCTTGCATAGTTGGCTCTTATCGTTCAGCATTGAAGCGAATTCCCAGTGATTCCAGCTGAACTATCGGTCATTTTTTAAAAATCGATTCCGAATAATCGAACCCCCAGTAAATCCTCCCTCGCGTTGTATACATTCGAGTTATTCTCCGAAATTACTCACGCCAGCCCCCCCCCCCCCTCCCGCCACCCACGCCCCTCTGAAATTCATTCGTGTATCGTGATTAAATTAGGTATTTGCATGCGAGTTAATAGAACCCGATTCCCCCTTTCTCGCTATTGGTACCTGTACCGCTTTTATTCCCCGAGCGTTTTTCCATTGAGCCAAACCGACCCGGGCGCGAAACGGAAAATGGTCAGAAGGGACGTTCACCAATGCATAACCCAGGGCGTCGGGAACTTCTCCCTCGTAACGACCAATGCCAAATTAGTTTCCGGAGGCGGATATTCGTATCGCGCCGGAATGTATAGAATATCGGAAATTTAACGAGAAATTAAAAAAAAAAAAAAGAGAAATAAAAAAAAAAAAAATGGACGAGCAGGGAGTTTTTTTCTACCACCTCGATCTGGCAATTCGTCGGAAGAGGGGGTTAACTTCGATGATGGCTAACACGGATATGTCGCAATGATTAATTCAGCAGGAGGCTGGTGCGTTGCCGATGACGGAGATGAAGAAATCATTGAGCTTCGATCAAGTGGGTCCGTGCCGTGGAGGGAACACCTAGCACAGGCCTCATGCCCAGCCTCCTCGTCAGCTGCAACAGCAGCAGCAGCAGCAGCAACAGCAGCAGCAGTTGCAGCAACCACCGCCGCCGCCATTGGCGTGTCGGGTCACTCCCACGCACACACATCACACACACTGCCACTCCCATTCTCACAGTCACAGTCACACGCACAAACATCAACCACCACCTCCGAGGACGAGACGGGATTCTTCGGGCATTATTCTGGGTCAAGGTCGGTCGACATGCTCAAAATTTTACTTCCAAGCTGCGGATACACGTTTTTTTTTAAGCTCTACATTGGGACCTCATGAGGGTCTGTGCCGGTCCGATGTAACGCTTCAAAAATCTAATCAAATTCTTTTTGTTGCATTTTCGTTAAAGATTTGATCAATGTATATTTTTTCAAAAATTACCGAATGTTGATTCAGCAAAAGTTCGCCATTCGATGTTCTATTGAGACGAGAGATTCAATTTATAGTGCGATTCTCTTCGCGTAATAGTGAAACTATTGAAAAGATCACATCAATTTAGTGTTTCCTTCACAGTAAATGCAGCGAAACGCGTGCATATCGTGTACTTTTTTTTTTGTAAATATACCCCTCACCGACTACATTTTTTTACTGTGACGCGAGGGATTCGTAGACGAAAGTGTATTTGATTAAAATTTATTATGCGAGGCTTACGGGAAAATAATGAAAATAGTCCATGTTGCGCCAGGGTTTTCTCTTGCGCCGTGAAAAGTCGACAGAAGTAGAAAATTTATATTCCGATTATTCATTCGGAAAATGTTTTCTCAGGAGGTGACCATCCTGAGAGCATTCTGTGGAGGTTCGACTGCGATCTTGCGGGTGAGCCGGACGTAGTGATTTCGCCTCCGCCGCCGCCTCCTCCGCCATCGGCCGCCGTATCGAGGACCACGACCCTTTGACCAATACTGGAGGAAGTTCCGACCGGGGTGCCCGCACAGAAGGAACTCCCTACCCAGGCAACCATCATCGTCAACGTCGACCCGAAGGAGACGTGCTTATAGCACACGTAATTTCCGGCGCAAATCGATGCCGGAGTCGATATTATGCTCCCATCCAATGACCATTGAGCCTCTAAGCGCGCGCATAACGAAAAAGTGGTCGGCGAGATTTTGATATCCTAGTTAGAAAGATATAGGAAAACGCCGGCTAAACTGTAATAAAACCAAACTAAACGCGAATATCCTACGATCGCATGATATTTTAAAAAATGGTATTATACAGTCTCACGCAGACATCCAATGTCTCGGACCAAAAAATAAATTCTCATAGATCGTCACTGCCATGAAAAAAAAAAAAAAAAAAAAAAAAAAAAACCAGTCACTAAAATCTCTATGGCATAAATTGAAGTATAATCGTTGCGTAAATTTTGACGCGATTTCTACGCGAATGACAGTGATCATAGATGAAGAATTACATATATGTATATATGTGTATGCATATACATATATATATTTATATTATATATGTACGTCAAGACATCGACTCGGACCGCGAAGGTCCGCATACGCGAGTTCCTCGAACTCGCACGTGTAAATTATGTACATTCATGTAGAGTTAGTTAGAAAAGGGAGGAGGAGAAAAAAGTAGTAGCGATGAAGATACGAATAATTGAGCGCGTGAATGTCAACGCGCCGATTTATAACATTTAATTGTATATTATAATAGCTCCGATGTGATGAGCAGATTTCGGCTCCTGCGATAATTGTCGGGAGCTTATCGAAATAAGAATAGATAGACGAGAGATTTTTTATAACGATTCTAAGTAACCCGGTACAAATTCACTCTTCGATCCTTCACGTGCATCTCTACGCAGCGTTACAATGTATTACTTATTTTGGGAGACAACAAAAAAATAAAATGTAACATCAGAATCCGACCAAGCTTTTTGGCGAAGCGATTCGCTATACCATAGGCAGTTGGCCAATTCTAGGGGACACCGAACGATCGTACTGCCATATCGGGAAATTATTAGTGAAATCCTTCGAGACCCGTTGACAAAATTTACAACGTGCAAACATTTTTTGCGTCGAAAGATAAAAATGACCTCTCGACGATTCGTAATCGCTGAGGTGAAAAATAATTATCAGTATGTGAGTTTCATTGATTTTTTTTTTTTTTTCGTCACCAGAAAAGCGAACTGTATTGTCTTTTTGACTCACATCAGTTATCTTTTCGTCCCACGGTTGTTCCCCGGGCCTACGTTTTTCTAGAAAAAAAACGGGAACCAGTCAATTCGAGGCTAAAATAGGTTTCGGCGAATTTGCAGGCTGGCGACGTTCGGAAAACAATCGGCAAAAATAAGAAAAAAAGGTATTTTTTCGAACTACGCGCAGCCGGATGATCCTCGATTTTGGCGCCCGATGAGCGACAGCAAAACGTTAGAAAGCAGAAGTGATATGTCGAGAGGGGTGACCGAATTATTGAAATGGAAAAAAAATTAAAAAATTAAAACATAGCGAAAAAGTTACATCACGGCCTATAATTACAGAGAAAAGTAAAATCCGTTTATATAGGAATAGCTGGGCAACACCCCGGAGAGTTGCGTGCGCAGGCGACACTACGAATGACACCGACTGTTGACAAGTGTTTCGATAAATAAAATTAAGTATGGTTGCGTGTATAAATACTATTAAATTAATTTAAAAAAATTTAACTGTAAAATGTACACATTACGAATCGGTGTAGGTAACTGAGTATGATATTTATTATGTATGTGTAGAAACGTAAGAGTCCCAAGTCATATTTTGACACGAGCAGGAAAGCGATACTGTTACCAAAAAAAAAATTATCATTATTATCGTTACGAATATTGACGGAGTTAAGGAAATAAATTTTTTTGTTTTGACGACTGAGTGAGATCGAAAAAAGGAACGCGGATGTGGAGATCGGCGACATTTTTTTCGCTCTTTTTTCATCAAATCTCCCACCCGCCTTTAATTTTTTCGTCGGATATATTTATTACGCAATATATATGTATCGAGGACCTAATACATATATATTGGATTGCATATATTATATACGTGTATATATTATATAAAATTTGTTACCTAGATCGTATTACGTCGTTTTACAAATTTATTGAAGAGTTAGCTCGCGCGTTTACACGGTGTGGCGGAGATTTTTCTCTTTTTTTTCATCAATGAATGAAAGTCGCGCGCACGTGTGTGTCTCTTTAGCCAACCCAATAAATTTTATTAGATGTATATCGAGAATTATCGAGGCGCGTAAGATACATTGATGTGTGTGTACGAAGGAAAGAAAGAGTCGACATTCGCCAAATGTAAGCAACGCCAAAGAAATTAAATTACCAGAAAAAAAAAAAAAATTAAAATAAAGAGAAACAAATTTCATGCTGCCACTGCACTAGAAAGCGATAAGAAATGAGGAACGATTGTGTCCCTGTTCGAACTGCCACGGCCCGCTGTTAGAGCACGATATTAGCACTTCCCGAGAGCTCGCGTTGTTAGTCCGTTGCCGGATCTTGTCCTGAACGATCAAACACGTTCGAGATTACTTGATGCATTATTGAAATTCAATTAATTTCCATCTTACAGAACTGTCGCCGCGCCTAGCGCAATTTTTTCGACTTTAATTTTTCGCTTGCACGCGCACCATTTCGTCGATCGGTAATAAAAAAAAAAAGTTTTTATCGATATCAATGACTCGCGATTAGCAGCCGTGAATGAGTTTGGAAAAAAATTATTTGCAACAAATTGTAAAAATGTTAATAATCAGGGACCGTAACGCACGCGAAGATATCAACGTACATTAGCAACGAGTTTTATTGGTGTACAATCGGGATGTGATTGTGAAAAGAGTGTCAAATAAAAAGAGAAAAAATATGTTCGCCGAAAACAAAAACCCTGGATACTTTGTCTATGTCAACAAATACAATGAAAATACGTAATAATAAATCATTTCAACATGAATTACCATGAAGTTATTATCGAAAAATTATTACTGTTACTAGCGGTTATTTTAGAACACGAGCATCGAGGTTCCGCGGATCTGTGTGACCACCTGTGTGACCAAATATGTGAGTAACTAGTCCTAAAGTAACTAAGAGTTAAGTATACTTTTGAGTACCTATTCGTATCCGTGAGTACACGTGAGTTCCGTGAGTGTCCGTCAGTGTCCAATCGACATGAACTTTATCATAATGTACTTATTTCTCATAATGGTAAATATATTTTAATCTCCTCGAGCGAAATATGAACGCTTCAATTTAAAACGATTCGTCGCCGTCGGAACGCTTTGATAAGCAAAATGAGATACAATTATAATTTGTCGAGTATCGATCCATTATCCAATACACAATAGCGCGGCTCTCCGCATTCTTTCTGCAGCAGTTGTAGAAACCCGATTGCGCCAACATCAGCAGCTTCTTGATTTGCTCTTAAAATTCTATCGGTGAGACCTCTCACAGTCTTGAACGAACACTCTATCTAAAAGAGAATGAAATACATAAAGTGAGGATCTCTCGCGAACGCTCGATCACCACGCTTCTCCAGAATGGCGGAGAGCAGAAAGAAAGAAAAAAACAAATTGCGTTTCCGAAAGCTCGAACCCTTCTCGTTTGGCAATAGATTAAAGCTCCGGGGCCCGAATGTCATTTTTTTTTCATCATCTCTTCACCGCTTCAATGGACCTCGCGTCGCCTCTCTTCTTTCCTCACGACTATTCTATCGCGAATTAAAGAGATTTTTTCCGAGTCTTCCCTCCACCAGAGACTGCCGCTCGATCGGCGTGTAAATTAAGCTGCGGGGTTCGAAGCTGGCTCGTTGTCTTCGTCGATATTCTCCACTTTTTCACTCATTCCCTGTCCGCCCGACGTCGAACTCCGAGCGAGGGCGAGAGAAAGCCAAAAAAAAAAATTGAGAAGAGGCAGCCACTGAAGGTTCAATTTTTTTTTATTCATCTTTCCTCAAGAGAGGCCGAAAGAATCCTTTCGTCTCAGGAAAGTTAACGGCCATTGGCGGTATTGCTATCAACTTCCTTCTGGCATTCGTTGATTGATTCAGCAACCCGGTCAACTCTCGCGAACTTCTCGGTGTCTCCCATTTCCTCGCGATCATTTTCCTATTGAATCTCACCCCACTTTTTTTATTGGTTGTCTCTAACTGTGGTGCTGTATTTTTTTGCACCTGTCTGAACGAACGACGATACGGCTGAGCGGTCGCGATCGGTGTAAGTTTCTCCTTCCGCGAAACCACGGAGGGCGTGACAGCTATAATCAATCTATTATCGTGCCAACAATCGATGAGTGAATAGTTCCGCAGTAAGGAGATTAAGACGACTCCATCAATCACCCTCGCTAATTCCTCGATATTCGGAGCGGTAGAAGACCTTTTCTTCCTTCTCGCAGCTCGGAAGTTCCAACTCTCAGGACTTCCATCCTCTCCGTGGACTTTAGACTTTCTAAAAAAATTTTTCGGAAAATTTTTTTACAAACAGCACATTTGGCGATTCACCTACAGTGTTGCCCGACGAGTTCGGTATTTATAGTTTTTTTATATCCTTTCTATGTCCTCATTGAAGCAGGCACTGATAACGTGAAATTTCGGAGTCCGAGAGGACTGAATCGTCGACGGAGTGCGCAATCGTTCCATTTCATAAATTGCATTCGTTCGAACGTCACTTCAAAGGTGCCGAACTACGACTATGGCGGATAAAATCCAAGCCATTTGTCACCTTTTAGCCATAGGACACCGCACTCGTCGCTCCCAAGAGGCCATCACAAATGGAAAAAAAAAAATTGGCTACGATCGCTTCGAAGCACTGTACCGACTCCATGGAAACGCCGTTTGAGGATTGGAGCACTCGGGACTCTAACGAGGCCATGGATTCCACGAACAAGAAACAGAATTGCGAAATCGATAATACGATTGAAAAATAAAAAAGTATGTAACTTTTTATTCAGTGGCCGCTAAATGAGGCCTTGAATGGTGGGTATAATTATTTTTTTATTTTTATTTTTATAATAGGCTTTCGTTAATACTCCCGCATATACCGTTGAAACCAATGAAACTAGGTTCCAGCTTCCTCAATATCTCTGCACTACTTCGGTTTCACTTTATTGCGCTTTCAGAAAAGCATATAGCACTATAGTTGCCTCGTTAGCTGATTGAAAGACTCCACAACGGTTCGCTGAATTCCTCGATGAAATTGTAGCGGCAGTACAATGAAATTACTCGCGTTTTCCCTTCAATTACCGATTTTAATTTGGTACTTATTTACTTAATGCTTTAAACAATGAAATTGTAAGGTGAAAATCCAGTAGAGCTACAATGCCTCCTATTACATGTTACTCTCAATTGTCGATTAAAATGTTGTATTTACATTCGAGACACTGAACTGTAATATCATTATGTGATAAGCGGTTCTACAGAAAAAATTTCAAAGTGCAACTCAGTTAGCCAAAATAAAAATTTTCGTTGCATCAATATCGTCAGTATCGTAGCATTTTCAGACCGTACGATAATTCCAGTCCAAAAAATTAAAACAGATTCATGCTGACATGCCATTTCATGCTAGAATAACGATTGTTGGATTCGGAGACACTTTTTGATACCTTCGTATGACGCGTACTGTGAATGGTACGTAAAATTCGAAAATAACTGTGGCATCGAGCTCGACACAGCGTCGACCACTTTGAATTTACGTATTGATCGACAAACACACGTGACGAAGAGTAGACCCGCGAGATCGCCGAACACGCCCGATGGTTTAGGTACACTGTTTGCTCGGTTTCACCGACAACAATACCGCTGCATTTGCATTCATCTTGATGCAGCTAATTTACTCATCGCAGGGCTGGAAGGCCGAAAGCCAATCTCTGCATTAAGCCTTATTATATTTCTCGGCATTTCTTAATAAAATCGTGAACAATTTAACAAGGAAATATTGCATTGATGAATAACAATAAAGTTTTGAAATGAGATTATATCGTTCGATGGACGTCAATTTTTTTATTCAACTATGGTTGCTGACGGGCAATTGCTTATTACTTATCTTATTTATTACGATCACGATATTTCCTACGTACTTAGATTTCTCGATGAAAAAATCGACGCTTCACAGATCTCGATAAACGTAGTTGCAGTTTCATAAAAAAAATTTATTATCTGATTACAAATACGACAGACGAAAAAAATTATAGCACGCTGAAAAAGCATTCATCGGGCAGCTAATTCAGGCGTCGAGATGAATAAAGAAAAAGCTCATACAGCACGCACACTGCAATTGCAATAAAAGTGCACTCATTCGCTTTTTTTCTGGCGAAGCTCAATCATTTACGAGATGAAGTACACTGTCTCGTGATATTCCGTACTCCCTCAATGGAACGTCTAATTGATCCAGTCGTTTACGCTCGTATCTGAAACATCGTATATATTTTAATGCTCTCGTCCCCACTAACTCCTAAATTTACTTCAATTTATCGATAATCCATTAGCGTCAATTTATTGATATTGAAATTATTTTTTAAAAATAGTCAATTTCTCTAGTTAAAAAAAATTAATTGGGTGCGATCAATTAATAAAACAGTTATTAGCAGTCGGTACAGCAGGTCGCGAATGAAAGCACGCGCTGCGGTCCAGATGATATGAGGCAGCTATCATTTGTCAACTTACCCGCTCATGACAACTTTATAGCTTTTCGGACGTCCTCTTGACAGCGCGATATCCAGCAGTTGGTAGAGTCTCGCAACGGTATCGTCAGCCGACACGTAAACCAGAAAGACGGTGCTTCCATTCATAGACCTCACCTTCAAACGGAGCTCACCTGGTTTACCGGACGACTCGTTGATCTCGCGAACGATTGGCAACTTCGATCAGATTAATCGATTACGCGATAACACACGGTATTCGCAAATATCGATGATGATTAATTGACTGAATTTATTGATTAATTAATCGGCTTAACCGAAGAATTAATTAATCGATCCAATCGATTGAGTAATTCAACAATTTAATGAACCGATTAATCAATCAATTCATTTTTTTGGTACCTCGTTACTGCGATCCAAGGTCGCCGATCGAGAGACTCGCGGTTTCGTTGTTCCACTACTTAAAGCATATTTAAAATCTTTCGTCGAACCGTGATTAGCCCCAATAGCCGAAAATCTGGAGTTCGATCGAAGTGGATAACACCCGCTGTTCAGACTCGCCGATCGCGGTCGCGAGCGTGTGCCAATGCTTGGGCAGGCCAATCGGCTGAAAAAATAATCGTTATTCAACCGAAGGCTTATCGACTTTTGGGTAATTTTAAACATTTTAGCCTTTGTGATTATTCATTTCGTAATACTTCTATATCGATTACTATCCGTTCCGAATATTTTATCTTCGAGATAATAGATATTCACCAATAAGTTTCCACATTACCGCAATGTGTTCGAAATTTTAACTTTCGGATAATCGAAAATCGATTTACCTAACCACAGTGATAATTTATCGCCGGTTAAATTTCAATTGGTTCCATGGGCTTTCTAGAGTTTATTTATTTATTTATTTTTATTCGTGGAATTGACTTTTCTGTTTTTAAAACATCGGTAATCAGGAATTTCTGATTATTTTGAGTAGTGTAAAAAAAAATCGTGCATGAGATTGGTCTCAGTATTTAACATTCAGGATTTCTATGCTGCCCCGCGTTAATTGCAACGATATTCAACGGATCGGTAATTCTTTCGTTATACCGGAAATTTGCGTGCGCCTTTTTTTACCCTGCGGCAAAGCCTGTACTTATCGTTCATTATTAGGGCACCTCTGGAACGAGATTTATGCAAGCAAACCGTAACGATTACACGTTGAATAACCTTGGTGACGATCTCAAGGCCTGTCGCTCTGTGGAACCGTGCGGGCTTGTTCTACTTCTGCTGGAGATTCGAGCCGATTCCGAACGCGGACCTCCGGAGTTGAGCGATTTCTCTCTCATCGACATATGGTACTCGGTTGTTTTTGTCGCTGGAACTCTTTTCTTTGAACAATAAAAAACATCGTTAAATTCAAAATCATTGGATTTTTTTTTAAATAAAAAAATTGTGTTCTAATAAAAAAAACTCTGTTCATCCAAACGCTCGGTTTCGAAACCTGAAGCGAAACGTTATACACTGTTGCTTGAGGCGACTCGTACGCAAAAGAGTTCCAAAAATTATTTCCATCTAAGATACATTGCGGTGGTGGATCAAGAAAAAGGAAAGTGATTGAGGTCAAGATCTCAATGATGTTATCTTAATAGGATTTGTACGAAAATGAAGCTTGGGAAAAACAATTTATTTTTAATAAAAAAAGAATCTCGACAGATCCGATAATTTGCTCGAATACGCGTAGATAGCATCTGGCAAGTGAAAACAAATATTGAATAAAATATTACTAAACTAAAATAAACTAAAAATATTAAATAAAAAAAATGACTTGACATAAATTGACTATTATTTCATTTATCTATATTTTATTCGTATATGATTCTCCAATAAAAAATGGCAACTTCATTTTCCGAACTTGGCCCGATTCCGATGGGTTCGTATAATCGAAGTTCTACTGTCGATATTTGAATTGTCAATGCTCACTCTTTCGCTGCGACTGGTGAGACCCAGTTCCGCATTTATGTGGGACTGAAGATGCGTGTCCGAGCAGTTATTGTTGTGGGAAGCGAGGATCTGTGATCGAAGATCGTACAGATTGAACGACGATGGATCCGTGTGGAACTTAGTTTTCGAAGATCTAAACGTGATAACAAAAAGAACCTTGCCGAATAATGGGGAGGTTTCTGAAAAGTGGCGAAGGACTTTTTACCTGGCAGTCGACGGATCCGAAGGTGTTCCGGTCTTGAAATTGTAACTGCAATGTTTCCTGTTATCCTTGCTACTAACTGGACACTTTGGTGATTCAGTGGGGGTTGCAACTATGGCTTTTATCGTTGTCGACGAAGACCCAAGACCGATTACGGATTGCTTTCCCAGACGATAACCGTGTCCCGGAAAGCCCGACCCTCTTCCCATATAAGTTTCCGTTCTGTGATCTTCCACCTGTAAATTTCGCAATGAAATATCCCCAGACGAATGAAGAAAAATGTTTGCCGATTATTCGTATCACGATTATTGTTTTTGCTTTTTCATACAGGAGTTATGTTTTTGTGAATGCTTCTTCCTCAATAATTCAATTTCAAAGTATTTTTAAAAGTCGAAAATATTGAAAAATTTATTTTTTAACTGGCGACCGGATGTATGTGTGTGTGACTGTATTTGGAAACGGTGGAGAACAGCGAGTTGAAATTCAGTACATTAATTAATTGGTGACGTCGCTCTGTTCAGTACGATTTTATTAGATTAAGAAATCTTTACGTATTTTTTATCGTACTGGAATGTACGAGTGATCCATGCTTGGAGATGAACACGCTCGAGAATACTTACTTTAAATGGCACACCGTTAGGATAGCTTCGCTGCAGCTCGGACGGAAAGTAGCCATCGAGTATGTCACGAATGAACGAACAGGTGTTGGGATTACTGTAAGGCCGCAATTTACCTTGCCCGATAATCATCCCATTCTTGTAGAATCTCAGACTCACGCACGACGGAGTCTTATATTAAGAGAAATAAGGTTTGATTTTTTATTTTATAATCGACCACTTCGGTGAGACTTTATTTTTTATTTCTTTTACTTTGAAAGAAGCTCCGCCACCGTCCTGATTACGCTGCACCTGAACCTCCCCCTTCCCCACGGACATGTTCAGCTCCTCAATGTTGGCGGTTAATTGGGCGTAACAATTCTTGATCAAATCGCTGAAACGTATCGATAACTAGACAGTGACATGGATAAATTGTTCGATCGCGTCGCTTCGCAGTGTACAGGAATTACTTGGGCATCGTTTCGGGACGTTTGGCATTTTCGGTTTCCGAGTTTCCTACCCACACCAGTCCATAGTCCGACAGAAATTTCTGCAAGTCATCATTGTTTTTACTGTCAAACGCAAGCTATCAGAGGTTGCACCGAATTAATTTCTGATTCAAGGGTTTAAACCAGCGTAAAACTTCGATTTTTTTGTTTCTCGTAGTTTATAGTGTCAAGAAATTTCAGTTAAATTCTTGCGTCGATATTCAACGATTGTATGCATGCCATTTTTTCCATTCACTGTGGCATGAGCCGTTAATCTAATCTGGATCTTTACCTCCATCTCGAAAATCTTGTGCTCGAGGCCCAAACATCTTCGGTAAAGGTACTCCGAGTCCTCGATCTGCATTTTTTTCTGTTGCATTTCTTTTTTGTGAATCAAGTCTTGATTCTTGCTTTTGGCCTCCCAATCTTTGACCTGATTGGACGTCGCATCTGGTAGTAGCTTAAATTGAGACTTTCACGAGGATGTAGGGCAAAATAGTTTAGCGGACGATCGGCAAATCTTTGGATTTGTTCATCGTCTTGACAGACTCGCGCGCAACGGGACAAGATGAAAAAGTGTACTCAATCGGAGATAAGATTTTGTAAAAATGTAATACAGCCCATTCTGCCCCTTATTATCCTAGTGATTCACAATAATGAGACAATCGAATGCGTTTGTTCCAAATACCTTCTGCTTCAGACGTCCGATATCTTGATCCTTCGATCTCAATCGATCCTCGGCTTTTTTCAGCACCGACTGCATCTTCTGCATCTGACTTTCGGCTTGATACAACTGCCTCGTCAACATACCGATCAAGTCGCCTTCTGAAATAACAAATACGTCGGAATAAAAAATACAAAAAAAACACAAAAGACAAATGAATAACCGTTTGAATTTTTCGCGTCCGATTCTCAAACACACACACACACACACACATACATTCATTTGGATATTTTCTTCTAGCTGTGATTTTTCAATGTTTCAAGCCATTCTGCACACGTTTTCATTAAAATCTGGAGATTCTTTTTACCACGAAAAAGAAAGCTTTTTCTGCGACACAGCAAAGTCCAATAAATTTTTCCCCATAACACAAAAACACGTCAAGTCTGATTAAACGCTTGAGGATACGATTCCGTCAAACACCGACAGAACAAACAAAATTTACTATTATTATTCCTGATTATACCGTGTATTCGTGACGAGAATTTTACATAACGAGGAAAAGTGACGACAAGGAAAAATATATCTTTGAAGTATCATCGAATACCGATCAATTTTAATCGACACAATGTCGGCACGTTTTAATTTGCGCAATTTTAATATTTAAATGAGATTTGCTCGAGGGCGTGTAATTCCTTGTGTCAATAAGTGTTCACAACGCCAGTGAAAAACCAACTTGTTTCACCGATTTATCAAGAATCCAGTATTCTGATACTATCAATTATCATACGTAAGATCCGATTAGCAGCCGTTTCGTGCATTTTCCTTTGAAAAATCTGCAAGCTAATGTCTACCGATCATGCAAATTTCTTTAATTCTTAAGCGACGACCCGCTAATGACACTTGTCAATTATTGTACCGTTAAGAAAATCTCATTATTTCTATTTAACAAAAAACCTACCTTTCTCGTCTGCGTTTGATCTCTCCGAGGCTGATTTTTCCTTAACTATCGGGTTCTTTGATTTCTCATCTTGCAAGCTCGCACTCGACGCTCGAGTCGCAGAAAGCTTGATCTCGTCGATTTGATTGCTCGATCTTGACGAAACAGTAGGTTGGAGCGACCATTCCGATTTTTCTTGATCGCTCACTCTGTCCACCTTCGTGTGCAACGAGGTCGAAGTGACTTTTTTCGATCTATCAAGATACAAAAAAGAAATAGCGACGGATGTAACCGATCTGATATCGACGTTACGATCGATTCGAGTCTGCCCGTTCACAGGAGAAGAAAATTATAATTAAGGACAACCACTTGCTGATTGCAGGTCTAAAAGTCAATGTGCACATATATTCGTGATATATGCTAAATCTACGATCGACTCATCGGCACTATCAGTTGGAGGGCGATTGCGAAACCTCTTGTGTGCTCATTAATTATTAAATTGAAATAAATAAATTTATATGTAAACATAAATTTGAAATAAGTTCAAAATTCCGCACGAGCCTTTTGACTAACAGTGTCGATAAACCGTTCGCAAGCGCAGCACATATCACACAGTAAAAAATGAACAGTGCAATTTAATGTACCGGTATTAAAAAATTGCATTCACAATCTGATATATTGAATATTATGAAAAATTTCGATGAAGAACGCACTGTATGTTTAAAACCCCACAAATACTTCACTTTAAAAAATTTACATCAATTTTGTTGTAAAAGTACTGTAATTCTAATAATTCGTCTTAATTTCACTCTGAAAGTCCATCAATTTGTCGTGACAATTGTACATTAAATTTAGTAGACCATTAAAGTGTTTTCATAAAAAGTTTCATTACGGCACATTAAATTCCAGTCCGCTATATTTTTCATTTACAGTTTTTTTTAAAACAGTGCACGAAGATTTTCCGAGATCGAGCACTGCGCTACTACTTTATTATTCACATACGTATATATTTAATTGTACATATATTTTATGTACTTCTCATTACTGTCAGGCGACGAAGCGACAGACTGCGGAGTTCTGGACGGTTTCTTCCGCGACGAGCATGACGGCCGTCGATGGCTCATCGTGCAGCAGGTGCCGTTCATCAATGAGTTGGACAACATTTACCCCACGATCTATGTTGTCCGTTGAAACTTTATCGAGACATTGTGTCGTTATTGTTATTTTTTTGTCAATAGGCAAGAGAAGAAGAAATGATTTCCAGACGTTAAACGATCAGGTTTGGCCGAAACTCATGACAGTCCGAGAGAATACTTGACGGATGATCGACGTCATCCGTTCGTTACCTACTTCGTGGTAAACGGATGTTTTTGTCTTCCTTTTCCGTTCACTTGCCAGCTCACAAGTGCTAATAGCAATCACACTTGCGAAGGCTCTCGCCTCCATATACATACAAATATGTACATAATAGCGAATAATGAAAATCAATGGGATACTCAATAATTTATTAAATGATGGGAAAAATTGTGAGTACTTAGAGGCAGCACGCGATCACGATTGTGATTCACGATCATTTTTTTTTTTTTGCAAGCCGCGTAAATAATTGCATAATTTTCTTGTTTGTAATCCGAGATTGAGAACCGGAGACGGGGATTTGACGGAATCAGTTTTCATCTCTTTTTATTATTTCACATACGTATATATATATCGGCATGATGATGAGGCCACTGCATCCACGTGGTATGATCGGCAACGAGATTTGTACGTAATCAAATCACCTTTCGAGATGCGCGACTGCGTAGAAAATGTTATGTCATCCTCGTAACCCATCATGACTATCTGTACGGCATTTTTGAAGACACGTCGGTAACACTTTTGTGTCCGTGTTCGCTGCCTCCACGGCACTGAACCACAAATTATGCACACTGAAATGACAGGACCTTTAAGGAAGCATTTTAATCCTATTAATCCTACTAATGATTTTTTAACCTATTTTAGTCTTATTAATCCAACGGAAAACGGATCAATTTTTTTAATACGTTTTTCTCTATAAAAAATTGCTGAATAATTGTTTTTACAAATTCGGAGCGTTTATTTATAATATATTTGTACATATTCCTGAACTTTTTCATCGACGATAGATCTCTTTTTTTTACCTATCAGCAGAACGGTACAGCGGCTGATGAGTTGCAACATTATGGGCACAATAATTCTTCGGAATTAATCTAATCCAATACACAACCAAAATTCCATCGATGAAAAACTACGATTCTTAATCATGAAAAAAAAAAACAAAAAAAATCCCATCGAAAAATGTTCGAAAGCGCGTGGTACGATTCTGAGACACGTTTCAATTTGGCGCCCGCAGAGCAGCGAGTCTCCTTTCTCGTCGGAATTGATCGGCGCGGCCGCGCTCTGGTTTCCGCCACTGTGACGCCGACGACCGGGGTATCACGTGACGAGATGACGTCATCGTTGAACCCGAGGTCGAGGCTACATCGAGCGGCACCAAACGAGGGTTCGACCCTTGCCAACCGCACGTCCGCGCTCGACTCCCTTAACTCAGCCACGTCGACTCTTTCCTCGCTAACACTCCTCATTTTTTGAGTTAAAACTTGTCTTTATCGAAAATTCTTTGGCTCTGCCGATATCGAACTCGGGTTCAGTGAATTGAAGCGGCACCGCGAAAACGCGAAATCCTCGTTATTTCCGTCGCTGACGAATCGTGCATCGCTCACGAGTGGCCGGCTTGTCAGTCAGCCTATGACAGAAAAATGCTGATCGATTGAGACATTGGGCGTCTCGGTGCCGCAAACGCCCCCGCACCCCGCAAAGATGAAGCAGGTGAAACAAGTGCCTGGCGGATATAATCTGGCGATTCGCCGAAACTGCGTCAAGGTGAGGCAGAACGTTCACTTATTCAATCCTCGACTTCATCCTCGATTTCATCATTTCCGAGATTTTTTTTTTTTTTTTTTTCCGTGCCATTCAACCGTGCCATTGACAGTCGTAAGGTAACGTACGCCGCAGCGAGCGATAGTGGTCAAGAAAACGTGGTTCTGTCTCGTTAAGTCGTTGCCCACGCGGTCTTGCCCCAGTTATGGCTGATTCATCGTCGAGCCAATTAGTCGCCTGCTTTACCGTCCCAGTCGTCGATCGACAATTTTTCACTCCGGATTAAAATATCTTTTAACGGTACGGATATCGATATTCGTATTATTAAAAAATATAAAAAATGTATATACGCGTAATGGTGCTAATATTGATATTACAAAATTTCTAACCGAAGAAAAATCATCTGACGTTTATTCGAGTCTTCGGAGTGACGGTCGATCAGCTAATTTTTCGCAGGTCATCACCGATCGAAAATGCATTTAAAAAATGTATTCAAAGAATTTTTTTTTAAATGTATTGAAAAAATTGATTTTAAGAATATATTTTAAAAATGCATTCGAAGAATACGGAATTTACGAAAAATCCAGAGATTAAAAAAATTCATCGCGGGGTTTTTTCGTCCGTCGCGATAAATTAACTTACTGCGGAAGTAATACGTAATGACGAGCAGTCGGAAACACAACCGGCAATAATGTTGGAGCGCTGGTCAACGTCGCTAGTAGTCACGTGCATTCGTGAACGGGCACATCGCACACAGGCGTTCCGAGGCGAGTTTCGAGTTCTTACCGCGAGCCGTTCGGTCCCGATCGCACATAACAGCGAGACAGGCTGCGTTTGTAGCGCGCCGAGAATCGCCCGTGGTGATATGTGCCGCGTGTGTTGCGAAAAGCACGTGCGACACTGCATCGAGTCTGCGGAAGACGAAGAGTGGAAACCCCGCGAGCCGGTTCGGAGTACGACGCGATAGGTGAGGACCGCGTGAGCGAGGAGAACGAGGGAACGGATTCGTAGTGCTGCTCGCTCCAGAGACCTTGTGAGTAACTAAATTCGTACGGGAGCCTCGCTCAGCGTTCCACATTCCGAAAAAATATGCCTCGAGCTTCCGTTACTGACGGTCGGTATAATTTACACTTCGTTTCAAATTCAAGGCAGCTCGTACAAAAAAATTAAAAAGGAAAAAAACGACGAAAAATAAAATTATTTAAAAAAACGAAGATATTTTACGATCGAAGTAGCATTGAAGGAGTATCTTTTTTTTTTTGTAAAAATGGTTGAGTAATTGCGAAAGATTGAAGTTTTTTAATGTCTGCGAATAAAAAAATGCCTCAGGATTTCCGTTACTTACGGTTGCTAGAATTTACATGTATTTTTTTTATTTACACCAACTCGTGCAGTACAAATATAGAAGGGAGAAAAGTTTTGGAGAATGTTAATTTGAAACCGTGAAGAATATTTTTGTCGATTTCTCAATAACATTCTGGAATTATAATTATGAAAAATCAATCGTTTCGATACTTTTCATATGCTCGATTTTTTTAAATTGTTATAGCATCAAGAAGTGTTCGCAAATGCTCTTTCAATTCTTTCTAGACTCACACGAATTCAGTATTTTTGCAAGTACTACCATAAAATTAATCACAAGACGATTTTATAGTCAGAGCATTACGAAAGTAGTATTTTTATTTAAAAAAATTAAGTAATCGCGACCATGGTTGATTACAGTTCGTTAACGCGATCGAGCGACAAGCAGCGTTGTTGTGCCGTTAGTTTTTTTCCGTATTAATTACGGCCACGCCCGATCATGGTTCGCTGTTACTACTGGTTTAACTAATAATTGCTTATAATTACCGTTCGCAATTCAGTGGATCTGAATATAAAAACAACAGGATTATACGTGCTCGGTTTAACGGTGTTAAGGCTTATCTCAATTGTGCGAGGGTAAATAGACAGAAGGATTGATATGAGTGTCAACCACATTACGCAGCGTTCACATTATTGATCACTTTCCTTATCAGGTCCCGGTTACACCCAAGGTCTATTATCGAAGCGTGTGTGCCTTCTCTTCCGCTTCGTTTCCTTTCGACGGCTATTGCATTTACGGTTGCAAGTTTGCGTGAATTATATAAAAGTTTGCGGAAAATACCGAACAGTGACGTAGATCGTGTAAACGTTGCCAAGCAACTGCAACGGCATGCAATGAAAACTCAATGACACATCGCTGTAATATATCTATAGCCTGACAGTATAGTGTTTCATTGATTCATTTTTTTTGACCGAGTATGTTAAAAAAAAGGCGAGACTCGATCACTAATTTGCGGATTTTTCGCACACACATCATACAATTTTAAGAGTCGATATTTCGAAAAATTATAATGAAACAATAAGGGATGCAAAATTTTGTCAATCTTTTTTTACAAGTTTTTTGTGATTTTTTTTTATGTGCAGAAATTCGTTGAAAATTATTGGTTTGTTATTCGGGAGGGAAAAATTAACCATCGGAATTGCCGGAGATTGATTGCACAAGTTGCCGTCTGCGGGCATAACTTTGCCCGCGAATTGCGTCACCGGGACGAACCGCAGTGCGAGTACCGCACTACAGGTTACACACGTACATCCTTAAATCTGCCATGCGAAAATGCGATTTTTAAAATCTGTAATCCCTCTGCCAATTCTTTTTCACGCAGCGTTTTCCTGAGTCTTCTCTCTCTCTCGCTCTTATTACCGGAAATTGTGCAAAAGTGTTGCGTCAAAGTTGGCGTGTTGCATAATTTATTACATTCGTAACAGTTCGCTTCAACATACGAATTTTGTACGTTCAACACGGAAACTACTGTGCGCACAATCTTTTATTTCGCTCCGATACATTCGATACGTTAATCTACCTCTTAAATATTAATTTCTATGCGCTGTCTCGATGGATTCTCAAATTTCATTGTTCGTATCACGTTGCAGACATCGGCGAAGTCGATTGAATTGCGATTTATCCATTCGAGCTCATCACTCACGACGGAATAGATTCGGATGATTTTTCATGACATTATATGGATGACGAAAACAAGTATCATTATGTCTCTTTCATTGTGGTTCCTTCTCGCTCATACCGAATATGTCGACCCATTCTGTCACCACACGCCGTCTCGTGACCGCTTTACTCGTGATCTCGTGACGAACCACTTTATGGTACAATTCCATCGGGATGTGTACACGGCTCTGCCTTCCAGTGTACGCGTTTAACGAGATCGATTAGCTGGCAATCTGCTGACAAAACGCGACGAAAAACTGTCATTGAACTCTCACCCGCGCCTCTTCATCGTAAAACTGTCGTGAATCAACATATTTTTCAACAAAAAAAAGCTTCTTCTATATTCCGGAACATCTCTTCAATTTTATTTCATTCACTTCGTTGGGAATCGAATACTCTGCATGTATTTAGAAATTCCTATCGGATTTATTAGATTTCGGAGTAATTGTAACGCAACTCCTACCTTATCAGAAAGCGTGACCGTTCGTTGAGATGCATGAACATTTTTTCTGCAAAATCAGTCACGAAAATTGCCCAACACGAGGTAATTTTTGTCCGACCGATGTGCAACCGCGTTAAGATTTGAGTTCAATAGCTTCTTCCCGATATAGATGGGACACGGTTTACGGAAATGAAAAGCCAAGGCTTCAACGCAAGAACTTGCGAGAAGATGCGTCTCGACTCACACGTGTGAGCCATGGCTCGTATGTGCAGGAAAGAGTCGCATTCCATCTGGACTATCGATCAATGAAAAGTCCATCACGCTGCTCCGTCGATCCTTCGATCGCGAGCTAACGTGGGGAAGCCGTGGTGGGAAAAATGAAGCGAAGATAGTCGACGCCTCGTGGTCAGACCGGCTTTCAGTGCCGATAGTTCTGTCCGTTCGGATCCGTCGGCAAACCTCGGTTTTGTCTATCGACTCGGAACGCGAACCTCGACGAAGTGAAGTTTTTATTTTCATTTCGACGGGTTTCGAGTGACAACACTGTGAGAACATTTTCTTTTTTTCAACTTGGATTCGTAGAATCGTAACTCGTGTTTATGGAATAATATCAATAGTTTTTGTTTGTTTGTATTTCAAACTGGACGACAATTATCGTTTTTGTATTAACTGTAAATATTCATAAGCGAACGGCGCGTTATCGTCTCGCTTAATGGGCTAACTTGTTCATACATTGACAAATATTTTATTCTATATACACGAAAAATATGCTTGCAGTCTCGACAAATATTTCTTTGTGAATATTTTTAATTAATTCTTTTATCGACCCTGCTTTCTTATAGAGAAAATTATATCTTCGTGAAAAAAATCGAAATTTTAATTTCGGAGTACTCAATACATTACATTGTTCAAATTTACTGTAACTGCAAACCGGTTTGCGATAGCCTGTTCAAAGGTGGTACACGAATTTTATACAGGGTGTTCACGTCGCCTCGTTCAGTATAATTTTCATGAATATTGAGGCCCGATTTGAAATATTGCACCATTTTGAATTTCATTTAAATTCTCTGTGAAAGTTCTAATCGCGCAATTTCAGAACTATCGTCCTAAAACTGCACGCAAATATGTAATATTTATCAAAACCTTTTATATTGCATTTATTCAAAATCTATGGAAGTGGTGACATTTTATTAAAACTTAAGTGTTTTTTTTTTGGTTTTTTTTTTAATCGGCGTTTCTTATTCGCGGAACTTCGCTATGGATAAAACTTTGCAAGTAAAGATATGTTATGAGAAAGCTGTATGAAAAATTCAATTTGCAAGTTTCTTTTATCATTAATCTTATTGTCGATTTCACGTTAATTTTCCATAGAGCGTGCGTTCCATTAATCAAATTTTTGAGTGCATTCACATGAGTTTAACGGTGCGATCAACAAATTTTTGGTAAACAGAACGAAAAAAATATTTTTCATTCCGTTCTCGTTATCGCGATCGTCATTAATGCGCCGACGTATCCATTCGTCTGCAAAAACCAAGCACGCAGTTCGGTACGTAATCGGCTGAGTTGGCCGAGTCATCGTTTGTCGGCAAATTTGGAATGTCGCAATGGCGCATGGCCATTATGCATTCGTGCACCCAGCGATGCATAAACGCAGATAATTTTGCATCGCAAAGATCGACACTTTTAGTTTGAATCAACTAGCTTCCGGTAATTGAATGATTCACCCGGTTTTGCCGGTAAAATCTCTCGATAATTCGACGACTCACTAATCGCCTTATCACATGTCTCGTACGGTTTCGGCTCGTCCGAAATGTGTGATTCTGGTCAAAGGGAAACAACTCTCTGGTATTAATTCACCAGGAGATTTTGGATAGAATTTTCAAAGTCGATCGAATTAGTCCCTTTCAAGAGGATGACGCAGCTTTTCTTTTCATTTTTTATCTGCTTTACTTTTTTAGTGTCGGTACTAAATAATTTTTCAGATCTGAATTAACATTATCAATATGTCACGCATGTGGGTCAAATAATGCAGGACTACGATATTGACATAATTGCTTCGGTGTGCAATGAAATTTCGATTAAAAACTCACATGAAAATAAGAAAACCGAATATTATAATTTGCGAAAGTGCATGCGCGTAGTTTTATAATTGACGCACGGGTAGCTCTGCATCGTGTTATATCGGCTCCTACACGATATTCATACCGTATCGACATCGGTGAATGCGCGTTACATGTGCGGCTTCGGTGGTCACCGGAGTTAAAGCTGAAACGTTCGCGGTCTGTACTTGGATCGGTGACCGCCTAGTCGTGCATATCAACTGGCGCGTTGAAACCGTCGAGCCGGTTGTTAAATTCTGAACATATTGTTGTTCATCCTCTAAGTATCGAATACTTACATGTGGACTGAAATGAAACCACCGGCTGTATCGGCACAGGTCGTGTCGGCAATTTCTCTGCGGCCTCGAGCACATGAGACTCATAATGTGCACAGTCACTTCGACCGAGCTTGTTCAATTGTCGTCTGACTTGACAAAATGAAAAAAAAAAAAAAAATGAGAATAAAAATTCCTTTCACCGAATATAGCTCCGAACATCTTTGATGCATTCAAACCACTTCATTACCATTGGCACCCCTCGCGATTGTGCGATTTCACCCACGCTTCACCCTCGATGAATACAGATCGCCATCGTCTCGCGGAATCCTCCCACGAGCATTCTCCGCGAAACTTGGGGAGCTACGATATGAGTTTTCCCCTCGGAATTTTTTCATTAATTCCCAGCGCGGACGAGACAATATCTGGAGGGGTTCGCCTTGCTTGTGTCTTGGCGAAGACGAGGTGGAATGTAGTCGAATACGGGAATAAGCGTAAGGCTCGTTCTTGACCCACCGATCGCGGCGCAAACTGAAATCCGGTTCTGCGTTTTAATTTTTTAATTTTTAATTTTATTAATTATTTTTTTTTTTCGTGTCATGCTTCGACAGAATGCGGAGTCTCGTTAGGAGATTCCGAGGAATTTTATTAGACAATTACATGTATATATATATGTATATAGAACAATGTTTGTTGAGATTCCTTCGGGTTCTCGAGAAACACCGACGCGTTTTCCATTCGAACTGTTTAATTACGAGCGATACGAATAAATGTACGAAGAAAAAATTAATCGTTCGCGTCACGATTTATCCTCAAACCTGCATTGTTCACGAGTAGAATCGCTCACACTCATACGCATGCTCGTACATCCTCGATTCGCGGCACATCATCGAGTGCCTACGAACAGGGCAAATAAATTCACGAGGAAAACATATGTATATGGCACTGATAAAAAAAATATGAACTTTAATGTGCTGGAGTGGAAGTATATTAAATTTTCTGTACAATTGTGATTTGAAAATAAATGTTCAGTGTTTAAAAAAAATTCGCATTCTTTACCGTATTAATATATAATCATTATTGATACAAAATCAGTTCTTTCATTTGAACGATTTACTTTAATTTTAATATAAAAATTCTTCAATCTAATTTAATTTCAATAAACGAGTATATGAATTTTTCATCACAAGTGCACAATAAATTTTTTATTTTTTTTTCTAACTACCTTCTCTATAACAATTTGTCTGCAAAACTGCAATGTTTAATGAATACGTTCGCGTCATATTTATACGGCGTTCGTGGATCTTCAATTCCCGGCGATTCTTTGAATATCACAACTAACGCGACGATCAGATAAATTCGCGAGAAAGAAAATGATCGTTTTGTTTGAACATTTATCATCAAATCTGCAGTTTTGATGAGTACACTCGCTCATAACGCGCGGTTACATAAGGGAAAATTGGATGGAGTGTCGAAGCCAAAAGGCTTAATAATCACGAGAGTGAACATGGTACTTTGTTGTGCAACTTTCCGTCGTCTGTTGATCGCTATTATTAATCCGATGCGCTGATGGCTTCTCAGGATTTTTTGCAAAAAAAAAAAATTCCATGACCATGACAATCGCGCGGGACGGATGTGCGAGTCGATTAATCGATCCGACATTGCCCTAGAATGCTAAGGATGCTAGGTAGCAAAAAAAAAACTGAAAACAAATAAAAAACTACAGGAATACGACCTTCTTTTTCCTTTATTCGTTAAGTCGAGAGAAGGCAATAACACAACAGGTTAACCCTTCGCGATTAAAAGGAAAAAGTCCACTTTCCGGCTTCGACATATAACGCTCCACTTATCGGGCTCAGACGCATTTCCCATACGACTTCGGTACGTGAGTGCATTTCAAATATTCGTTTCCAGGGGCTCCGTTTTTGATTAAATATTATTTTCAGTTTCAATAATTCTTTTTTTTTTATAGGTGAGATTTGTCCTCTCTTATCACTTCGATTTTGCATAAAGATAAATATGCATTTATAAAGTATATTACATTACCTTGTGTCATATACAATTGCATTATAATTTAAATTTAACATTCATAATAAATATAGTCTGTATTAAAAATGAATTTTAGTTCGTTAATTGTATCTTTTTTTCTGTGTGTTATTTTAATAGATTAGCTAATACCGCATTTCGTTTTATGATTATGCAGAATCCAAGGTGATCGCGGCTGAACATTTCATTCTGTCCATACGGGACAAGAACAACCAATACGACAGGTTCCCGGTGAATGAGAACAATGGAAGATACGCAAAGGTGAGAAACAAGAATACGTTGGCACATTGTCGAAGGTGACGAGCTTATCGATCGTGAGCCGGTAATCGAGACGAGCCAGGTGCATTAACGAACGGTTATGCATCGACGGGGTCTTTGGCCTTTGGACGTAATAATAATTTTGTAATAAAAAATCCGGTTTTGTGCAAGCATCTGTGAGTTAAAAAAAAAAAGCACAAAAACTACGGTAGACCTCTTTGCAGGTACGAGAATCCAGTGGAATACAAGCCGTCGACGAGATACAGTTTACGAAGACTCGGAGGTGAGTAAAGGCGAAGTGAAAGGAATGGATAAGTGAAGTGGACTCTGGATAGTCGCGACAGGACATACTGATTGCCTATTGATAAGAACCGATATCTGTATCGCATAGTTCTCATTGAGTCAGCCTTTCATAGAAGCACAAACGTTCGTGCAACCTTTACTTTTCGTTGTGTGGAAAAAAATTTATAAAAATTGTAGCCTGCCATTTTCTTTCGATCTAAATACTGCATAATCCTTGAGTATAAATATCAATTGTGTATTCGAATACCTTGTCGTACAAGCACAAACGTTCGGACAACATTTATCTTTCATGTGCAGCAAAAATGCATGATAAATTGTCTGCGTGCCATTTTTTCTTTTTTTTTTCCTCATTCTAAATAATATACAATTTTTGCGTGTAAATATTAATTAGCTTGTCGTAAAAGCACAAAGGTTCGGGCAACATTTATTTTTCATATATATTGTATTTTAATATAACATATATTATATTTTTTTAAGCTAAAAATAATGTCGTTTTTTCACTGTAACGCAGACATGGTGCCGGCACGAGTCGTACTGTACATGCTGTCGTTTTCCGGCTTCCTGGTCTCGTTTATGATGCGAACCGACATCAACCTCGCTATGGTGGCAATGGCGAAAATTAAATCAAACGATTCCAACGTCACGGTTTCAACGCATTGCTATGCAAATTCCACCAGCGCTAGGTCACCCAATTTTACTATGGAACAAGATCAGGTAAACTACAATTGTGCCATACCGAACTTTGATAAAGAAAAGGATGATTTTTTAATTAGAGAAAAAAAATTGCTCCACGAATTGTAAAGAACGTTTGTCATTCACCACTCATTGAATATTTTACGAGAATAATTTTTCAGCCATTGCGCATTTTTACGAAGTCAGGGGGCATTTATTCGCGTACATAGCGTCAGAACCGCTACGAGAGCGAAACGTTATACTCGGCTTGCCTAAAGAATCGATACAGCAGTACACATAAGTGAGAGTTACGACTGTAATTACGCTGCGGCGCGGCATACGATCAAAGCGCGCGGATCCAGCAACGCCGAAAGGTCGAAGGTTGAGATGTGATGAGAGCGATTTTAGCACAAACATTATTAAAAAATTTTTTACTATTTTTTAAATTAAATTTTTATGATTGTGAAAAAAGTTTATCCTTTTTTTCATTAATTTTTTGCTCCATTTGGGAGTTTTCTTTTGGAGCTTAATTATCGGTGCATTTGATTTTGATGAATTATTTTCCTTGTCCAGCAGGACACTGGCGAATTCGATTGGAGTCCAACCGTACAGGCGGCGATCATCGGCTCGTTCTACTGGTGTTACATACTGTCACAAGTCGTCGGTGGTGTTTTGACCCAATACTTTGGTACGAAAACCGTGTTCGGCGGTTCCCAGCTTATCACCGCTATCTGCAGTTTGCTGATGCCGAGCGCCGCCGAACTACACTACGGAGCTATGATTACACTGCGGAGTATCCAGGGAATCGCTAGTGTAACGATCCAACAATTCTCTACTCATTTTTTTTAGTTAAAAACAAAAAAAAACGATAATACAATTTTTTTCTCAGTTAATAATGGTGACAAAATTTTGACAAATTGGAAGTTAAATTCACTCGGATTAAGAACGGTTAAGTTCATTTTTCCTTGTCAAATCCTCACCTCAAAAATAAATTAATTTTTAAATATATTTTTTTAAATCTAATTGAAAAAAAAAAACCAGTAAATGTAAATCGCGACGTACTCGTTCTACTTGCGGTGGTAAAATTATTTTTTTTTTTTTCAGGGCTTAACGTGGCCAGCGATGTACGCTATAGTCGGCCACTGGATACCACCCGTCGAGCGCTCACGCTTCATGTCTTCCTTCCAAGGTAAGTAATCGATTCCCAAGGCGGTCATGCAAATCATGCATTATTAAAAGACTAAAGAAAATGTTTTATGTGTTACAGTGAAACTTCGATACGCTCGCCTAAGACTATGTATAACATGTGATATAAAGTTTGCAATTCGTTTACAACAAACTAAATCAAATTTGCTATGCGTTGTTTTTTTTCTTGTTTTTTTATTTGTTCATTTTTCTTACTACACTGTTTTAAACGAATTAAGCCCTAAGTCTGCTATTCGTTTGACCGTGTCAATCATACGTTTGTGAGACACACATTCTTTCCTATTTATTATCGGTATACTAATGCGTACTTCTTTCAGTAATGTCAGTATCAATGGAATTTCGTTCGTGGCCGAGATAAATCGTCATTATTCAGTCTCTTTTTCAGTTAAATATTTCGCTAATGCGTAATTTTACATAATCCTCTGATAATGTGATTATCACCGCATACAGTATCGATTATATAATACGATATATAATCATGTGCCAGAAAAATAATATCGCTTATATTATTATTATTATCGTTATTATCGTTATTATTATTGTTATTATTATTATTATTATTATATACATGTGTACGTAATCCGTTGCGAATGATAATCAATGTTTACACTGAATTTTCGTTGATTTAGCTCCACGTATGCTGGTTGCATTCTCCGGACCGCGGGGTATACTCGATCAGCGACCGCTCAACAGCATGAGAACGGCAAGAGTATACTTCCAGCCTGGTTGAATCAGCCGGGCTCGCTCACGTTACACATATATCATGTGTGCCGCTATACTCAATTATCATCGATACGTCAGTCGTGTCTTTATTATAAACAACACAATTATCATAATCGATCATCGTTCTACGATGCGACACTGAAAATCGATTTCGTTTACCAGCGATTCGTACGGTTTTTTTTTTCTTCCTTTTTTTTTTTTTTTTTTTTTTTTTTTTTTTTTTTTTTCATGTGAAAGTTTCAGAAAAATTGTTCAGAGCCTGAAACGATTTTTAAGCGATTTCATTAATTTTTTTCAATTGTTATACGAATGTTTTTTTTTTTTTTTTTTTTTTTTTTTTCAACTGCCGAAGCAACTAGTCACTACGTCAATGACGCTCAAATTATAGTCTTACCATGTCGTGGATCATGGGGCAAAGTGAGCTTTATTTAAAAATGAGACGTTTTCTGTTGCACGAAAAATGACAATTCGCATCACAGACGAACTAAAAATCCTTTAATTTTTCATACCACGCAATTCTATTTGATTTGACGCAACAGTTGCTTGTCAAAAAAAATGGATGATGGAAGCACTTTTTTCGCAAACGTAACGAACTTATTTGGATAATCCTTCCTCAAGCTCACTCGACCCACACGCAAAAAAAAAAACGTACGATCGTCGAATCTATTTTCTAGGTCAAACGTATCCATACGTTTATCACTTGCAGGGCATAGAAGTTTCATTGTCCCACCATAAAAGCTTCATCGTTTGCAGTCCTCATCCTCTCATACTAAATATCCATTTGAATCGCATTGCAGAAATCCCGAAAGAACAAGGAATATCGGCGTTACCGGGATACGAGAGCGCCGTTACCGATCCCGTTCGTCGATCATCATGTTTCACCTTCTACCGGGTCGTGGGGTGAGCTACGCCTAACGTCTAGATTATCTATATTCAGGGTTCAGTTTCGGCATCGGGATAACTTACTTCCTGTGCGGATTTATCATCGCTCACTCCGGATGGCGCGTTGTCTTCTATACGACCGGAAGCATCGGCGTTGCATGGTGTCTCTTGTGGTATCTGCTCGCCTTCGACACACCAGCCACACATCCGAGGATCTCCCAGCAGGAATTGCGTTACATTCAGGGAAGCGTCGGAAACCAGGTCGCGGGTAACGAGGTACCTATCGATTTTACTGCATTTATCGACCTACATCGCCCGGAAAACATCTCAAGATTAAGGGATATCGGTTTTTTTTTGTGCGATACGATTGCAACCATCGATGAACAGAAATGTTGTTTGACTACGAAGAAGGTAGTACATGTGGTGCAGTCCCACCGAATAAGTATTTCAGAGCAAATTTCTAACATTCTTTTATGAGATAAAAATCTGAGAATATCGAGTGTGTGGGAGGTCCTTCGGAGACTGGTTTCTTATCACAGTCATTCCATCCGGTCATTAACGAAGTGAAGATACAAATTATTATCTTACAAATTACCCGGTCACTTGTGAATTCATTCAGAATTTTTTGTGATCTTTGAAAATCGCGTTTTTTTTTATGTTCAACCTGTGAAAAAGATAATAATCAAGGATTATAAAAAATAATTGAAAATGATAAAAATAGTTAAGTTCCCGGGTAATTTTTTTAATACTACTTTCTCAATGAAAGTTCAAAGATTTTATGAACAATCTTATAGTTCATCCGTTTGTCAATAAACTTTGAAATAATTGTTATACGAAATTACTGCTTTCACTCTATTTAACGTTTAATTTTTTCGGATGCTTATACCTGCAAAAAGCGTTTGCAATTCCATCTCATTACTCCGAAACTTGTGTTAATCGAACTATTCGCAATGACCCTGCGCCTACGTAAAAAAAAATTGACCAAAAACCGCGATTAATTATTGTGACACTTATATCGTCTCTTCATAAATTTATCTTCGAAAGAGGAAACAAAAATCATCGTTTATTAAATACTAACGATCGAATTTTCGTAGGACGTACGAGTACCCTGGAAATCAATTTTGACCTCGTTGCCAGCTTGGGCGATCGGTATAACGACTTTCGGCAGGATATGGGTTCACTATGTATTCATCATTCCCGGCCCCATGTACATGAAGACCGTTCTTGGCTTCAGCATCCAGACCGTGAGAGTCATCGAAATATGAATATAATTATATTGCCATCAGCCGCATAATCGTTATTCTATAACTGTCTGGTGATTATTTTCAGAACGGTCTCTTGTCGGGGGCGCCATTTATCTGCAGCTACCTCAGTTCCGTCGTCTTCTGCTACATAGCCGACGTCCTGGTGACAAAACGGATAATGTCTCTCACTAATGTTCGAAAGCTCTTTACCGCTATGTGTGAGTATTGGGATCCATTTTGTCATTGGTATTCGAACCGTATCGTGTAGTAGTAATGAAACTTAAAATTTGACTACTTGGAGTCAGTCGGTTTTGGGATGAAAAGTCACGAGTTACTGGATGGTTCCTAAGATGAGGATAAAGATCAACATCTGAATTTTTTGAGATAAATTTTTTCCGAAACAGTTCTGTAAAATAAAGTTAAAATTGCAGGGTGCATTACGTTAATCAGACACTCAGTGCGCCCCGCTATTATTTAATTTGAGAGAACCTTTCCGCAGAGAAATGCTTTCAAAATGTTAGGTCTGTTTTTTTCTCCTACCTCTAAAAAAACTAAACACGTGCAAGACATATCGTGTTAAAATTTTGAATGCAGCTATCATCGAAACGATTCCATGAAATGAAAAAACGAATTGCGTCTTGCATTGCATTAATCAGATAAGTCGTACGCCCCACAATTCGTTTTTTGTTTTGTAAAATCGTATTAAATATAAATGGTATCGATATATTTTATTTTCTGTTTAATTATTTCAGCTCAAGTTCTGCCGGGAATTCTCGTTTTGCTTATCGGTTATTTGGGATGCAGCATCGTTCTTGTACTTATCGTTTGGTTCGTAGCCGTTACGCTCATAACAGCCGCGTATGCGGGTGCAATGGCTAACATAGTCGATATAGCACCAAACTTTGCTGGTAAGTTCGCAAAATTCTTAACTAGGTACGTGAAATAAAAATTTGAGCTGACGGTTGACTTATCCTATCGACCTGTGCAGGCCCCGTACTAGCGTTCGCTCAGACGATCCATATGACCGCCAGTTTCTTATCGCCCATCGCAGCTGGTCTGTTCACCCAGGAAAGCGTGAGTACAATCGCAAGTAGTTTTTGGATAGGAACTAATCAGACTGTTTCAGTTCTTTGGTTTTTTTTTTTAATTGTATATTAATCGGGGCAGAAGCGTTTATCAGCGTACACCTCAATAACACATGAAATGCGCTACACTCACTTCTTTTAACTCATCTGTTTTTAACTATATTTAACGCTCATTTTTTTTTATTCCATCGAGAAGTGTTTGTAAATCTCTCCCATTTCTCTGTCGATGAAAATTTCACAGGTGGTTTATTCAACTTTCCTATTTTTCTCAACAGCAAACGCTGGACGCTTGGAGAAGTGTATTCGGCCTGACGGCCTGTATAGCTTGCGGCACTTACATAATATATCAAATATTCGGCACCGCCGACATACAAACGTGGAATTATCCGGATCAAAAGTATCAGCAGTCCGTTGAAGAGGACTCCGCACCGTTGAACGAGTCTCCACGGAAGAACGGCATGATCGTGCCGAGAAAATCGAGCCAGTCGGATGAGGCGTAACGTCAGTTAAATTCTCAACTTTTACTCAGAAGCCAACTGAATCGAGATACGCGCCCACATTCGAGAGTTTCATAGTCTCTCCGCGATAAGTTTCCATAGATTAAGCGAGATACGAACGAAATAGCACTTTAGACGTTAACGGTATGTTGATAGTTAATGTAAAGAGAGTATTTTTGTTAAACGGGCATCTCAGGAAATCGTTAGTCGCTTCGAGAGTAATTCCTAATTTTCGAACGGTTGTCTTTTTTTCTCACTAAACCGTTCTCAGAAGAAAAATTGAAACTAACAAAAAAAGAAGATTCAAAATAAGAGAGAAAAGCACAAGAAATCGCGCGTGATTCGTGGATTTGCTTCTCTGCAATTCTGTGATCAAATTTTGTGTTACGGGAACATATTTAATTAATCACTATTTAGTTAACACGGATCTCATAGGAATATTTGATAATTATCGTAATCGAGATAACTAGATTCGTATATAGTTCGAGGTAAAGCAGTGATGACGCAAATTACCCTAAAAATTACAGTATCAAAAAGGAAGTTAATCGAGTTTACACAATTTATAACCACATTCGTGACGAAGCGATAAAATAAGTTTCTCTTAATCGTTTTTCTTTTTCTTGGATTTTCGAAAGGAATCCAAGTTCCGTTGATTCTATCTTGTAATAATTAGGAAAAAAAAAAAATTCGTTTTATGCGAATCGTAGTAGAACTCGTACACAATATTGTTATCAGTGCCTTGCAATATTCGAGATCGCACGGCAGCGTGGATCAAAATAACTAGCTCATCATAAATTATTATTCTCCGAATATAAACCGAATCTGAATTTTGCTCTGTCAGTTGTGGATCCGAGCGTTAAAGAGTTTATCAAGTCGTCGGACGATACTTGTAGGAGTAAAAAAAATGAGGTTTAAAAAAATATTTGACATATATATATATATATTAATATTAAAATCACTAGAATTCCAAGTTCCGTGTCTCATGTTAACCATTGCCATTGTCGTGATCGCTGTCGTCTCCACAAGGATGTGGATCTTCGGTCGATCAAAATTTGTCGCTCATAAATTAATATGAAATGTATTTTTTTTTATCGCGCGTTGCCACTTTGTATTCGGAAAGAAGTGTGAAGAAATTTCACTTCTCACTGACATTGTCCCGCTGTACGGTTTATCGAGAGGAATGACAATATTGTCGAGATACGTAGCGAGAAACATCGTATTCGAGTCGCTACTCACAAACACCTTACAAGTTATGCGTCTATCATACAAATAATTTCTTTAGTACACAAAAGCGCGTAACCGACGAATTGTCGTCATCTCATGCGAGTATTGTAATATTTAATATTTTTATACTAATTCTCATGCATACGTATCCCGATTACACAATCTTCATTTGTTTTACACAATTAGTGCGTTAGTGCGCGTACAATAATGCATATGAATCCGTCGAGCTATTTCCATTGTGTCACGTCATTCAATTTGTCAGCAGAGCAGAGCACAGTGTTCCGATATTGATTAAGAAAAAAATTAGCAAAGTTCTCGAAATTTCACATAGCAATTGTCAACCAATCGCTTATATTGAGATAACCGGTATAAAGTATTTTTTATTTAATTTTTCGAGGGTAAGCCTTGAGCTTAACTCGTCTTCGATCAGAGATAAGCGTACCGATCTTATCGAACAATTTCGCTCAACTTTGATTGGCGCATAGGTCAACATCATCGACAAATATATGTATATTCCCACATTTCTCCCAGATACAAAATATGTACTTTCCAAATGTACTTATATCTATATATATATATATATATACATGTACATATATATGTGTGTACATATATATATATAAATATATCATAACATGTCTATACTGTATAACTACTCAAAAATTGCGGGTGAATGCACGTATATAATTTTCTTAAAAAAAAAATGTCTATTCATTTTTTGCAACCTCAGCGTCCCAGATTCCGGTAACGAAAATACATTTATGATAGCGTTATCCGAGTCCTGTATCGGGCTTCGAATAAACCGCATCGAGATGTGCTAAAATGTTATATTGTGCATCGCTCAGAGGAATTTGTTTCGTGATTGCAAACAGATGATAGGAAAGTCGGTTAGTCGCCATTCGTAAATTACAGATGCGGAGGCTTTTCTGCCAAGATAATCAAAGATTTATTGTGCCGCGCGTCAATGGAGACCTACATAAACATTCAGTGTAACTCATCGAAACGAATCACACGAATCACACGCGACGTTCAACTTAGAGACACCCTCTTGGTCGACTCCGTTGAGGACGCTTGCTAACACACATTTTTAGAATAAACCTTTAGAACAATAAAAATTTCGGTACCTCGCGAAATACCATGTAGCCTCATATTGCTGAAGTCGAGACTTTTCATTTTACGTAATATAAATGCCAAAAAGTGATTAATAAAGTATTTCAGAAATAATTTTTTTTTTGTATAAATGCACAAAATCTCTTTCTTCTTTACTCTAAGTAGATTCGTTAATTTTTTTAGAATTCATATGTTGACTTGTTACATACTCTAATATCAACAGAATTTTACTTTCGTCGAGAAACGTACGTACGAACCATCCTTAAAGCCTCTCGTCGATTCGAATTCTCATGTAAACAAAACAGCGATATTGTGCGCGATTCGATTGCTATCTTTCCCAGCAGGAATCTGCGACGCTGCGTAGATCGCGGTAGACAATTCAGCAACGAAAGATAAGTAGCGATTACAATAGTACCGAAAAAAAAACCAAACCACCCAATCCGATGTGAATCCTTAGCGATTGCCAAAGCGAACTCTGAACCTTTAAGCGCAAAAAAAATAGAAATCGTACACCTGATCGGCGCTTTCCTTAAACAAAGATATCATCGTTTAACGCCGGTATCACCGATTGACGCAGAAACGCGCGATAACCATCGACCAAAAATCCCCCTGCTTACACAAGGATTCTCATCGCAGACCTTATAAAGATTGGTCGTTTTGCTTTATAGCTCACTGTGTAGTTTTCGCTTGTCTCGTGCCGACTCTCTTGTTCGTCTGAGAGTGCCGAGAGCGTTTCACGAGTTCGATTTTTGAGTCGATTTGTCTTGACCGCGTTTTATCTCACTCGTACGCGCGACATTTCTGAGACTGCGAGTTCGCCATGAGGTGAGTCTTGTTTCCAGTGTTTGTCGTAGTTGAGATAGTTCCGTAGATTAATTCGTTGGATCTTGCTCGTCAGGCTCTCGGTCGCAGCGACGCTGCTTCTGTTCGCCATTCTGCTTGTTTCGGACGTCGCCTCGGCGCGGAAATCCGACAGAGGAGGATCCGGAAGAAAGAAACGCAGCGCAGCCGTTGAGGAAGCAAACAATCGCGAAAAGTGAGTCGTTACGGAGTTATTTTGTTTCCAATCTAGACAGAAACCTTGATTCGTCTGAAACAAGTTGAGAGGTAAATTAGTTTTGTTTCGCCGCGACAGAGAACGATCGACCGGCCATGAGAAGAAATACAAGCATGGGAAGAGTGAAGAAAAATCGCGCGACGGGAAGCGCCGCTCAATCGACGAGGTCGATGCCAATCTTTCGCCGTCCGAGGCCGTTTCGAGAAACGACAAACATTCGATGGACGACGAGAGGTTCGAAAAAAAATCGCGATCTCGTGGAAGGAAGAACGAAGAAGTGCAGAGCGTGAGGATGAGTCACGAGAAGAAGAAGTGGGAGAATCAAAAGGCGGATAAGCAAACCAAACGATCGGACTCTAAAACGTCGGGATCAGAAAAAAAATCGCGCAAATCTGTCGGCGAACAATCTCTGGATGATTCATACGAGTCTCGCGATGACGGCGATACTTCGGCTTCGAAAAGGGAAGAGACGAGGAAAAATAAAAGTGCCGCAAAGAGCACAAGTGCCGTGAAAGACCACAAGACGGAAAGCGAACGCGGGGAGAACGCGAAGAAAAATCAAGGGAAGAAATGTGAAAAGCGTGAAGGTCGAAGATGTGAGAAGTACGGTAAAAAATCGAGGAACGAAGAGATAGAATCGGATGAGAGTGAGGAAGGGGCCGAGAGTAAAACGGAACGGCGATCTCGATGTGAGAAGAAATCGAGGCTGGACTGTGAGTCAGAAAAATCCAGTTGCAAAGAAATCGAGAAGGGCAAAAAATTGGAGAATACCTGTAGAAAAAATGATGTCGATCGTTCACGCGAATCGATGAAAAATATCGATGAATGTTCGGGGTCTGAGGAGACTGAAGAGACCGAAGACGCGGAGGACGAAGACGGAAAACATAACGAGGCACAGGAAGAAGAGACTCTCGCGACTGGTCGTTCGACTAAAAGCGACGACGAGTCGGTCGACGATTCCATAGACATTGGTTGCAGTGATTGAGAGATTATTTTTTTACTATTGATTCAGGCTTATAAACCTGGCTTATCGTCCTGTAACACCAAGTTGAGTGCACAAACGATGAATCATTTTATCTCTCAATTATGACTCTCAATGCAGTAATGTAATATGAAAATTAACAGAGATGCAATGTTGCTTTTATAAAATAAATTTTTTTTTTATTCATGTACTTCATTCGAAAGCTCATCATTTGTTGTCTGGAAACGGTTCTTCCCACATTATATCGTATACTTCAGGTGGTACTTGCTGTGCAGACCCACCAAACTTAAGTTTCAGAGACAATGTTAATCGTTTCTCAATGGGATAAAAATCTGTAGAAAAAATTAAGTCCACCAGAGGTGCTACAAAGATTGTTGTGACGTAATAATTCTTATTTATCATCAACTAATTGAAAATAAAAATTATTGTCCAACAAATTACCCTGCAACTCAACGATTTCCCTTCATTAAAACACATAACAGATTTTTCTCAATACATATGACATTTTTCAGAATTTTTCGAGACCTTTGAAAACAACGAAAATTTCATTGTGCTTTGGGTTACTTACTCTTATCGATCATAGAATAAAGTATGTCGTAACTTTCAGTTCATAGCGACCGACTTAGCTTTAAAAATTAATAGGTTACCAGACGCAAAGTTTGTACCAAACTCAGTCAAGCCGCATAGAGTGTAGAATACCCGAATCTTGAAATCACCTTCGTGTACCTTAAAGAAAGAAAAATCATAGATAATGTTGAATATAAACACAGACGAACCATTATACTGCATTATGGAAAATAAGTAGTTCCATTCTGTTCAATTTTCTTAAATTTTATTTTAGAGTTTAAAACGCGGATTATACCGACGTGTACAACAAAATTGGAGGGAGTACTAACCTGGCGAAATTTTCAAAACACTTCCTCATCGGAGTTTTCAACTTTGACGGGGAAGCACTATTAAACGTCAAAAGCTTCCTTTACGAGGAAGCCAAAAATATATATTCTTAATGAAATAGATTTACTAATAAAAGACATAATGACAAAGTGTTATAAGAATTTCAACTTTCTAGTTCTTTTAGAACTGAAGTTGTCAAGATTGTCATCGCTTCTGTGCTTATTCCGGCTAACCTTCTACAAAGGTGTCTTCGTTAACACAAAGCACGTTTAAAACTTCAACAAATTGGCGATAAATTATGACAGGTGAACCAATATGATCGGCTCATAACATAGTGTGGCGACCACGAGTTTCTGGCTCGCTCATCGGCCGCGCGAGGCGCCTAGAGCGCCATGAAAGGATAATCGACGCGCGGACGCTAAGGAGAGCTGTTCCAACAGTCGGAGCTATAGCGAACTGCCTTCTCTTGTTCACTTAAAAAGTATTAAAGTTGTTCCTAAAGTTCATTGTAGTAATAAAGAATATAGGTATTATGCATATTTACGGATTATCTCTGCCCCTCCACACCAACAAAAGTAAATGAGACTCCTATAATCATATCTCTAGTAGCGACATCTTGCGACTGTGAGAGTCCCATTAGAGTTTCTTCGAGTTCGATACTGGGAGGTAACGCTTCTACAGTTATCCGTATTCTTTGACTATAAAATCCAAGCTCGTTCCAAAATTGCTTAGCTCCCGCGACCACGTAGATGAATATTGTTAACCTTCGAACTCTCTCGCGGTACGACTCATTCTCGGTTTCAATTTCCGTGTCAAAGTACGTTTTCGACATAACGAAAGAAAAAAAGAAAATACGAAAAGCTCGCAAGAAAACACAAATGGGCCGCGAAGTGCGTCAGTGCGACCGTATGCATGAGTGCTAACGAAGCTAATCGGGTTTTGAAGTCCCGCACAACGTTCGTTTCATCTCTCCGTCGAGCTCGCCTCCGATGCGAAATGAATTGCCGACCTTCCGTCATCATCGTCGCATAAACGCACCAAAAAAGGTACTGAATAGAAGCCAGAAAAAATTTAAGTACTGAAAAGAATTTTCTCTTAACGATTGAAAAGTCGACGCTATGACGACTGGAAAGCGACGACCCTTGCATCCGAGTTCGGGCAACAGTGGTTCATCGAGTCCCCTCGGCGGCAGCTTCAGATCGAGCCGCATGAATTTTCGACCAAACTCTACGCAGGAGGATCGTCGTGGCACGAAACCCACCGCCACGCCGAGTTCCATTGGTCTAATACTCGTCACAATGCTTCTTCACATATGCAAGAAATCACTCCTCTTTGATCCTCGACTGAAGGTCGCAATCTACTGCGGCGCAATCTTTGTAGTGTCACTGATAGCAGACTATGCCACGATGCCGAGAAGCTATTTCTCGAGATCGGACAATGTACTCAATCAGTACTTTGTGAAGTGGGGCTGGGGATGGTTACTAACAGTCACTGTGCCGTGGGTTGCCCTCACGGCTCACACTCTTGGTTGTGGCAGACGGTCTATGCTGCTAAAGCACCTAGCGCGTCTAGCCATTGCCACTACAGCTTGGATGCTATGGATAAAGTTGTTCAACTACATAGAGACAAATCACGGACGTTGTCTCAACACAAAGGAGGCAAGTTTGCAAATTAAGACGAAGTGTCTCCAGGCAGGGAGATTTTGGAGCGGCTTCGACATATCCGGTCACACATTCATTCTTATCTACTCTAGTCTGATACTGGCTGAAGAGGGATCGGCCATTGTTGGTTGGGAGGGGATAACGGATCTCATAGTCAGGGAGGAACACTCAAGAAACACTCCGAACTTGACAAGCAGGGGACACCTGAGAAATTTGTCTGACGAGGATTTAACATTTTTGAAGAAAGCTCACAGTGCTCTCACTCCATATCTGAGGGGCTTGTTCGTTGCCATGACCCTTCAACAGCTGCTGTGGGACGTAATGCTGGTGTCCACTATAATGTACTATCACATAATGCTGGAGAAGATGCTTGGTGGGATAGCGGCGATAGTCACATGGTATGCCACTTATCACTGGTGGTTCAGACTGGCGAATGGCGGAATTAACTCTCCGGGCGAGGGACTCTTCCGGTACACCGAGGTCAAAGAGTATCATGAGCCGGGAGCTGCAAGAGCTCGGCGAAGCACGCTCAACGGCTCCGGTCCAAGATTCATGGGAATGCCGATTCGCACGCCTCAGGAAAATAATGACGCGCCGGCTGTGAGCCCAACCAGACCCACCGAAGCTGATCTTTCTACCTCGCGTACATGAATAGCATCCTCGATTCTAATGAAGAGGCTGCCATAAATTCGATAAACACATCTGAGACGCGTCACGAAAAAAAAAAAAATGGGGCTTATTTAATTGGTAGGACGAAACGGAGGAGGAACGAAAAATATTGGGTTATATGGACGATATTTTTGTAACAATACGGTGTAATCGAGAAATCGGTTGGTTTTCGCGACACCCGAATAACACAATGCTTTGTACAAACACACGATCTCCGCGGTGAAATCGCTCGAGCAAAACGTTTTTTCCGGGGAGATTTTTTTTATCTATGAAGATAGGTTTTAAGGATGCTCCAATGGATAGGGTTGTAAAAAATGTTAATTTATTGTGAACTGGATTGTTGATATATTGCAATTGTGAGACTTTTTTTTTTTTTTTTCCCATGGCATATGAATCGTGTCGGAGGGAAACTGTCGTTGTTATTGTGCCTGTATTTACTTGTTTTTTTCCTGTTATTTCAGTCGAATCATCCATGAAGTGTTTTCGCCTATCGCAGAAAGAATAGAGTCAATGGAAATTCGGATGCAGTTATTACCTGGTTTTTTTCTTTTTTTATACAATTATGTACTTGAACATTTTTTGTTCTTGCATTTGGAAGCCACGTTTCTTTGCATTTTTCACAGACACTCGATTTATGTAGATTTGGATCAAACAGGAGGCTCGGCTACGCCAAAACTGCAGAGAATAAGTTTCAAACAATTTTTGTTTTCGATTGGCGTGTAAAGTATGGGCCGATTGCTATAGAAAACACGAGAACACCCTGGTGCATTTTCAACGATAACGGTAATGTCCGCGAGTGCAGGAATTAAAGAACATCGCAATCGCATATTACTACCAATGATAATAAAAAAAAACTGACCGATCGTAAATACGAGAATCGATATTTTTATTTGTACAAACGGATCTGAATCGTCATGAATTGGAATCCTTAACTACATATTCCGAATAACATAATATTCGTGTTTTCAATATACTTGTTTTCAGAACTGAATCATGATGTTTGTCATTTACTTTGTCCTTTTTCGGTGTAGATATTTCGATAGGACGATAGGTCGTATGGTAAAAGCCCGAGCGCGTACGGCACAAGTGGTAAAAATAATTGCTCCTCCTTGCCGTTATGTAGGAGACAAGATCTCAGTCGAATTCTTCTTTCTTTTTAATTAACACCCCCTTATCTTTTCTTCATGTTAATCTCGTCATTGTCGATGAAGCTGTTGGCTCTACTTGGGTGTAAAATTGTTCTCCAAACCATTCTCGATGCATCTCTAGGTAACTGCGGAAAAAAGTAAACTGTATTAGACTTCGAAATTTAAGATAAAAAAAATTGAAGTAGGGACAACGCTGATTACCTCAAAAACATGTCTATATGCTTCAAGAGCAATTTCATTTTTTTGTCCGGGATATCGGTGACTTGTAATAAATCTGGTAATTTGACTAAACAAATGACTCGAATTAATAACAAGAAAAATTAACAGATTGTCGAGTTTTTTTGTCTAACGAGATCAAAATTACCAAACAGTCGAGCAAGATGTACAGCCCCGAAATAGGTCGACGGGCTCGGTGAATTTTCTTCTTTAGCGGAATCGGGCATCAATCTCCACTTGTTTGATTCCTGCAGCAAGGCACCAATCTGCGCCGAAGTCACAACTGGCATTCTCGTCGTAATTCCGCGCGGACTGGAGCACCGTGAGCTCGTACTCGCTATACTGCGAAATGAATAATTTATTAGCCAAATTATTAAACATATATATCAATGGTTCTCTCAAAAAAATTAAATCCCGATTGAAAGCGACCTTAAGTTACCTTGACACGCTGCCCGGTTCCTGTTTGACCACGTCGTCGAACGATCTTAACTGTCGATTATCATCGACCGAGCTCACTCTGCACGATCGCAATATTCTTTTTGTAGACATAGGCTTGGATTGACACTCGGCTTCGGTCTCGAGTTCCCGAAACGGCGGAAGATGGGCGTACTCTGAATCCTCCATTTCTTCTTTTACCAAGACATCGGTATTTCTAAAATTATTATTATACGTATTATAAGTCATTACAGTTCTTAACTATCGTATCGCTATCGACGATATGATGGCGGTTGGAGCGCTTTGCTACATTTTTTTTCATACAATTTTTTACGCACCTATTGATTATAGCTTTTCACTACATCAAGAGATGCACAAAAGTTTGTATGAACGATTTAAAAAATATAGTGATCATTAATCTAGCATCAAGTGCTCCAACCTTCTTTAAAGAAAAAAAACTTTTCTCACACTCACTCGACCAATTCTTCCTTGATAGGTATCGTTTGTTCGGCGCATATAATCGACGATTTAAATGCATTGTACTGTTCCCTCTCTTGTCTGTACAGTAGAAGACTCGGTAATGTGAAATCGAAGTAAATGCGCAATCCATCAGCAACTTCTCGACATATATTAACGTCGGTGACGGTTTTCTCGACTGTGTTATTGGTTTTGTTTCGCTGAGGCTTCTCGGGAATATTGGTTAATTGGGTCGTCGTGAAATGTTGAACCCAAGATTCCAGTATGTTCGATACTGTGGGCTGAGCGGGCAACACCGCAAGCTGCAAATCAACAATTTAAAAAAATTTATGTCAGTTCTATTTGATATTTTTCAACTCACATATACATCATTACTTTGTGTTTATGCGTTATCAACTCGTAGTCTTGCTCCAGTATTCTTCTCAGTGTATTGCCGATTTCGAGATCGAAACCCGGTCGCATACTCGCACCCGATTGGCTGCCACCTCCGCTGTCCTCGTCATCACTCGAAGCACCACCGAAGTCGGAGCTGCTTTCCGACTCCTCTTCGGTGATGACCTCCTCAGTATCGTAATCGTCGTGTTGACCCGAGCTGCCATCCTCAGACGATCCGGTTGTCCCCGAAGCTGCTCGACTTCCGCCGCTTCTTGCCCTTCGTCGAGACTCTATACCCGATCTATCGGACAATTTGTGGCTTCGGTTTTTCCTTTCTCGACGATACAGATACGCTCCCCTGAGGTGTGTAAATTTAACGATTATTACAACAAGAAATCAGACAAAAAATCCCATACGATTCCCTGTTTCTAACAGAGATATGAAGTTTAAAAAAAACTCTCCTTCGAATATCACACATTTTTTAAACTCTTCTTTAAAAATTATTCCTGGTATGGAAAAGGATTTTTTTTCACATAATCCTGAATTTTACTGAATTTTTAATAATAATAATATTTACTATTGGGTTATTCAATCGGTCCTGATCACAGTTCGAGATCAAAACTTTGAACAAACTCGTATTCACAATACGTACAATTGAAGTTGTGCTTTTTGCGCTAAGTCTCTCTGTAATTGGCGATTCTCTTCAGTGTCCTTGAGAATGTATTCTTCGGTGACACATCTATCCCAAGAAGAATTCCATCCCTACGGTTGTGCATGAAAAAGCATCAATCTAAGGCGTTACACCAGTAATACGTTACTTGTGAGGGATTGATAATTACCTGAAAATGTATGAGATACTCAACGGCTTTCCTTCCTCTCTGATCCTTGTTGATAATAACGTCTAGAACCTGCGAAAAATATCACCGAAGAAATTTCGTCAAGAACCAACGTTTTTACGCTGCGTTTCCGTGCGAAAACAAAATTTCTTTGTTTTTAGGTTAATGTAAACAAACGAAACAGCTCCGTTCGGACGAAAGATACGTTGCACGAAAATACAATAACCGGTGTTTCAATATCGTGTGACTTACCTTGGAATCATAAAGAACCTTGGCTTTTGTTGGATCGGGCTCGTAACACAAAACTTTTTCACCGTCGCAAAACTTGTACTTAAGTCCTCGCGTGGATACCATTTTCAAGGAATTGCGAGTCCCCTAGCCGTGCCGCCATTGGCTTGTTTTTAAATTGTACTGTGAAGTACAATTTCTTATATAATTTTTTTTTTTTTTTCAAGATAGAAAAGTATAAAAATAGATGGCTCTGGGAGTTATTATCCCATCAAGCGTGTACGGAATAGAGATCTGCCTTAACGGTACTAGGTACATGAGCAAATATACTATATAAGTAACCATGTATATAATACTCCGGAGTATTACCAATGAATATGGATCTCCAGAGAAACGTACTCTCTACAGCCCGCTTGAAGCAAAACTTTTAGCGATACTTACGGCCGCAGGGTGTCTCTGCGGTGTTTGTCCTTTTTGTCAGTAAAAATGGATTTTTTGGGAAAAATGTTGTTAGAAATTTTTTCGTCCATAAAATCGGTTGGTAAATATGCTATCAATTTTTTAATTTCCCGTCAAGGTGTCGACTCGAATCCAAAGTGATTGAACGATACTGACCCAATTGATGGGATAATTTATTGATGCTCAAATGTACGAACTTTCGGCAGGGCAAATATTTACTCGTTGTAGAGGTACAGATTTTCCTCGTAAGATGCCGTTTAGTTTAAACTCCTTCTGCAGAAAGTCTATCGATCGACCGTTGATAACTTATCAGTCCTATGGATTTGTCACATAAGAGCAGATAATAAATTCAATAAATAAAAACCTTGGCGCTACTTGTTTCATCCCTCGGCATTCTCGATAGTCGTCTCACAATTAGTCTGACACATCGCGCCTGTCAAATTTTCTTTTTTTAATAATCAAAAAATTGTTCGAAAGAATCGCACATCGTTAACAATCCGATCGCGTAGCGTTGAATCTACCTTTCGAGGGCTCAAATTTCATTAAAAACATTAAAAAAAGTCAGTGAGTACAAACCTACGCATTGATACATCGTAACCTCACTCGCGTTGTGTATATTTGTACGTCAGATTACGAAAAATTACAACGATGCAGTATTAATGTCAATTTTGTGGCGACATTTTTTTTCGCTCCATGATCGGAACTTCCGAAAAAGCACGACAACCATTCGTCGTAAACAATTCGTTTGATACATTATTTATTGATTCGTGCAACTTTTTTTTTATCCGACCGTACTAGAATCCCCGCCTTCATATCATACTCTAACGCATTTTCTTTTGTAGCGATTGTTTTTATCGAAATATACACGCAATAAATTTAACTTATGAATGGGTCAATTGCATATTTCCATAATAGACTTATTGATCAATATTTTTTTCCACTGTATGACCAGAGATTTCCAAAAAATACGATATTGACAGGCATAACGAATCATCATATGCATAAGTCATTCTCTATTGTATATCAAACTCCAATGCAATTTCGTTCTGCTCCAGAAAATCTTAAGACATTGATTAAATTCATGTATCATTAATTCATCTGCCTTATTTATTTTCAAGCCACTCTGCCCCAATATTCGCCTTACCGAATATTAAACGCTGACGCAATTTCTTTCAGTCCTACAGAATCCTTGAAATCATGTCGACCATTGAATTACTGGAGAATAGAGTAGCGGAACTTGAGAAGCAGATGTACGGATCGAACAAAGTACCAACAATTGATGATCCGCTGTCCAAAAATTGCATGGTCGACAGTCTTCTGCATGCCAACACTCTGATAGCTTCGGCTCTTTCCGGACGCGATAAGACAAATGCCTTAGTCAAGAGATTACCTGAACTCAATGAAATGCTGGATCCAACCTACGACGGAATAGATCTGCACACTGAAGCCAAGCTTGAACTCGTAATGGCTATGGAGTCGGAAATACGAGAGTACGCCAGATCCATAGATCGGTTGAATGAACTGAAACCAGTGCTGGAACTGGATCGTATTAAGGATGTACCGGATTTATCCCCGAAGTTGAGTCAGTTGACTCTTAGCTACCTTCAGTGTCACAAGGAATCCGAGGTTCTCACGAAAAATATCTGGAACGTTTTTTCCGAATACAACAACATAATAACCAGCATCGCAAAGACATTGATCGGCTTGGATGCCGCAGTTACGGCTGCGGAAATTGCGGCGGCACCGAAGAAGCAATTAGATTAGTATAACGATTAAAATTACCTTTGAATATCCATTATATTCATAAATATGTGACATTTAATAAGATATACATATGTACATGTGTGTATATATATTTATTACGAATTAATACACTGTTTTATTATCATTTACCAACGATAGGCGATAACGGATTGTAGATAATAATAAACATTTAATATTGTCATTGTTTTTCTTATAATATAAAAATACTTGGGCATTCATCCGTGACTATATGCATACACGATCGTTAAAAAAAATTTCATAGCAATTAACCATATAACAATATAATTTCATTGAAAAATACCTACATATTATATACATTCACTATCTTACTATCTAAAAAACTTATATGCTGATTTTCATCGTTCGCGTCGAAAATCCTGTTTGTGAGGATCTCCGATACAAACTGCCTCGTGTGTATGTCAAACGTTCGTTCATACGTAGGGGTCCCTTGCTACGAAGTTCGAAAATTGTTTTTTACGTACATTGAATATTAATATACCCAAACTTGGAACTTGAATTGCTCTGTGGTACGTCATTGTCCAATGATTATTACTTTCTGCGACATAATAGCTGAATTATAAGTAAAAAATTAATTAAACAATAATTAATAGCGGACTTCAAGGGGCCCGCTACGATAGAAAAAAAATCTCTTATTAGTCGCTATCAAACAGTCGCTTTATACAGTATATACAAGTGTCCTCGGTGTGCTTCAGTTTATCTTTTCTTGCGATCGTATTGTGAGCAGTTTCGAAGCACCGAGTGCGGCTTCCTGAAATTGTGCGATCATTTATCAATTTGTTGCGGTATAATTTTTTCTTTTTCTACTTTGCACGACTTCCTCGAGAAGTGATTCGCATTTGAGAGGGTCTCGACTAATGTTCTCACTAAGAGTCTCGATGTACAACTAACATCCCACATATCAATTGAGGAAGACGAGTTTGTCGCGCTCTTGACTTGAGCCTACAAACTTTTGATTATTAATCACAGACCGATCACACGGCTTCGATCAGCAAGTCGAAGAAAATTCAGACACTTCTTAAGTATTATCCCTTCGTTTTTAAAAATGAAATTTCATTGTCGAATTAGTACGATTGGCGGAATTATATATTTTTTTTAGGTCTGTGTCTGCAGCGCAGGCACCGAGTTTCGCAGCCAGGACAATGCTGGATTCAAACTGGAGTATATCGCCGGATGAACTTTCGAGCACCTGCTGTGGTGGCTCAGGAGACCCTGAATCTCCCATCTTCCAGTCTCGGTGGCGCACATCAACGGCGCTCCCTCGTCGTTCTGCGAGAGATAAAAAATGTTTATAATTCAATTCAGTAATCGATAATTTTTTCGTTTTACGAACGTAGCGCGTTTGTCGAAATTTACTTACGTAACAAGATCCTTTGTCGGCATCGGTGAAACCGGCGCATATGTTATCTTTAGTTATGAAACCGGCGTAATGACTTGTGGCGTTGCACTTCTCAGAGTCGTAAGTCGGTATAGGCAGGAATTTCAAATATTGCTTCAAATTAACCTCGCCATTCGTCGCGAAGCCCCATCCGGCCGTCACGCACAACGCTCTCGGCTACAATATCGATGAAAAGAGTTTCGATAAAAAAAATTTCAGGCATCTGGGGGTCGACGTTTAATTTGGTGTATCTGCAAAAGCGAAATCGTACCGGGAATGGCTGACTAGGAAGACAGACAGCACTGACGTTCCTCGAAAATACCAGAGGCTCCGAAAGCTCGATCAAAGCGATGTCGTTGTTGTATAGGAACTGATTGTACTTCACTTGAGGATACGGAATGATATTCTTCACCGGTGTAGACTTTTGGAGATCTCTGCCAGTGAATAATTCCCAATCGTTGCTCTGCCTAAATCTGCAAACAATGTCATTTTTGCAGTCTCTTCGCGGTATTATAGAAAGTATTAATTCTATCATTTCATATTACAATATAATACATATAATATGAATATATATATATAAGTGGTTGAGACAAAATATCATACATCATGTCCCACTTCTAAATAACAATGAAATATCTCTTCTGGAATTAGCGTACAAAGTGTTACACTATTGTCCTCGTCGTGCGATATACCGTATATCGTAGGCGACGCTGATTGTTAGCGGGTAGTTCGTGGCAGTCAAATATTTATTAACCTGTGTATGCAGGAGTAGCTAGCGAGTGCGTGCATAGGTCCGAGAACGCTGGCGGTACAGGAGACTCCGTGCTTCAATTCCTTCAGCAAGGCGACACTCGACCACTGTCCCTCACCGGCCGGAGTTCCTCCTACCAGGCGTGCCGTGGGTCCCTCGGTTTCGTGGGCGCCACAAGAGAACTCCTGGCAGGATACTTCGACGACTTCACCGGATTCGCATTTTTCCACGGGCTCCAATTTCGAAACTAGGCTGGCTCCAGTCTCCGGCATTGTCTTCAGTCTCAAAACCTTGCGTCCTTTTTCCTGTGCCAGACTCTGCGTGCTCTCGGCGCCGAAGAAACCGAGACTTCGGCAGTACGAGTCGCTGAGCTCCTGAGTCCATCCGTCGTTACAAACGAGACGTCGTTCGTTGTTCGAATGCCTGAAAAAAATTACATTCAAATTTTAATGATGAATCAATTAAATTTTTGACTGACAAGTGTGCACGCAGCACAAAATATTTTGTGCTGCATGAGATTCGTATCATAGAAGCGCGAATGCTTCACACTTCACAGCCACCGTATAGAGTAAACTCGTATTGCAAACGGCTTCTCATAAAAAATACCTTATATTCAGTAAAGTCGCTTGTACAGACAATTGTCCATTTTCGTTCTCTTCAGCGTGCGTTTCGTTTCTCGAAGTCGTCAAATTAGCTGCCAGGCAATTCCACTCGTCGGAACGATCCGGACAGTGTTCAATACCGTCGCAGACCTGCTCCATGCCGATGCATCCACCCGTTTTACACTTAAATTGATCCAGCGAACAGTCGCAGAGTTTTTCGTCCTCGCCGTTGGCGCACTCCAACACACCGTTGCACCGCCAGGTCTGAGGTATGCACCATTTTTCCGTCGGGCAGAGATACTCGTCATTACCGCAACTTTCGGAACACGAGTACTCATCACGATGATCCTCGCAGTCAGGACGTCCGTCGCAACGCCAGATTTCAGGAATGCATCGCCCTGAAAAATAATTAATATTTTTATAAAAAAGATTACATTTTTCTAAATCTAGTAGAGTATAAAGTAACGTAGGCCGAGATTAAAAATAATAGAAATAAAGTTACATAATAATTTTTCCGAAATTGACTGGAAATAATGTGGATGGATAAATGTTCGGCGACCAGCATCGACGTTTTGGTTTTTGACTCACCGCTCGGACACTTGAACTCGTCGAAGTTGCAAGCCCATTGGGAGCACTCGAGTTCGTCGCTCCCGTCGCCGCAATCCTTGATGCCATTACACACGAGATGCCTTCTGAGACACTGTCCACTCTTGCACTGGAAGTTGCCCTGGCAATTTTCCTCCTCGCAGTGTTCCTCGTCGGATCCGTCTGAACAATCCTTCTCGGAGTCGCATTTCGCCGAGAGACTTACACAGTACGCGCCGTCCCGGGAAGTTCCATTGACGCATTGAAACTGACCGGCCGCACACTTCGAGTACATTGGCGCCATAGATGGAATACTCGCAGTATCGATGGCAGAAGACGTAGTCGTGGTAAAGCCCGTTTCCGTTCCGTTTTCAGTATTCAAAGACTCGGACGTAAAATTGCTCATCGTGCTTCCCAAGGTTGTCGCTTCTCTTCCCGTTTCTTGCGGCTCCGAAGACATCATCGTCGATTTTTCGGTCTCCCGTTCGTCGGCAAGTCGAGCAGGTTCCGTAGAAACTTCGACTTCCGGTTCTTCGATTCTTGAAGCCGTCGTCGTCTCCATCGTGTAAATAATCGGATGCATTCTCGGATCGGCAACGTCATCGTCGACTTCCTCATACACCGGAATAATAGCAGGGCGCTGACGGACCTCGGGCGTTGAAAAATCGGTACCGTTTTGGCGCATCCTCGGGCTCTTCTCCATTACCGTAGGTGTCGTTCTCCCAAGTTCCTCGTCATTCTTAGCTCCGGGCTGATCGGAGACTGAAGTTATCTCGACGACTTTCAATCTAGGCACGGCAAGACCGTTTTCCTCCAGGAGTGTCGTTTTTGGAGTCGTGGAGGTCGAATTTTCGACCTGAGTTAAGACACTCTCTTCGCTCGATCTGACTTTCCCGGAAACCGCTTCAACGGTAGCCGGAACTTCCTCTACATCCTCAAACTCTTCGTTCTCCTCCAAAGGAATCACTTTCAGCGCTTCCTCCTCCTCGGATTCCTTGGGTAGGCTTGTCACCCTAGCCTGCTCCGTCGTAGTGAAGAACTGCTTGTAGTCGAATTCGACTGGCTCGGGATCGTCGATGACCATTTCGGAGACCGGTTTGATGTCTCCGGGTCTCGACGTGACGAACTCGGGATTTCTCGTCTCGACTTCGTTCTCTTCCTTGGTCGTCGACTCCGGGGTGGTCTCGTTCATCCTCTGATCATCGGATCCAACCATCGGACCGACGGTTGTCGATTCGCCTGAGAAGTCCTTCTCAGTCGTCACCGGAAATTCGGAGACCAAAGAATCACTCTCGGTCTTGACAAAAACCACGCTTGGAGTCGTCGTAGTGGCAAGGGAAAAATCGCTCTCTGTCGTCTGAAGTTCCTCCGGTAGGATCGGCACTTGGGCGGTGGTTTTCGTCTCGAGGGACGAAATCTGGGTCGTCATCAACGTCGCAGACTCGGTGGACGAATCTCTTTCACCGTTGTTAGAGTCCTGGAGCATACGATTGGTTTCAGTACCCTTGTTCGTTTCAGTCGTCGACACTTCCTGTTGAATCTCGACCGGAAGTATCGGCACTTCGGTCGTCAGGGTGGCGTTCTCGTCGAGACGGTTCGTCGACACCTCGGTGGAAGTGTCCATTACCGATGGGGAATTATCGCCTATGGTCGTTAAGCTCGATTCGTTCGAGGCCAAAATATCGCTCATGGTCGTCGAGGTCGATTCGCTCGAGGTCGAAATTTGGGTCATCGTCGTCGGGTTCGATTCGTCCGAGGTTGGAATCTCGGGCATCGTCGTCACACCGTCAGACGTCGAGTTCGCGGTCGTTCCTTGATCGTCTAGCACGGAGTTCGTCGTTTCATTGACATCCGGCAAAGTACTGAACTCAACATCGCTCCTGGAAGTCTTTTCCTCGCTGGCCTCGTCGGGAATCGTCACTTCGTTCTCACCGTGGAAATTCTTGAAGAGCTTCTCGTCGCCAATGTCGTTGTACTGATCCTCGACCGCGTTGTGCTCCGATTTGCTCGGACCGTATCCTTCCCCGTCGAGACCCGAATTAAGAGACGTCATCGTCGTCATCGGGGCGGACTGGCTGGTGAAAGTTTCGAGGGGACTCTCGTTGGTCGTCACCTCCGGAGACTCCTGAACGATCGAATGTTCGGTGGCGATCGTGTCCTCGAGCGAGAGGACACCGGGAATTTTTTCCTCGTTCACCGGATCGCTCTCAGTGGAGGTAATTTTTTTCTCACTGGAATCGCGGAGCTCCTCGGAATTCTCAGTGGCGTTCCCGTCCACGGGAGCTCTGAGGTCGTCCTTGGTCGCCACGTTTTCGTCCAATCCGTTGTGATTCTCCGAAGGATCTTCCTCGTCTACGACGCCAAATTCGTAGACGTTGTTCGGAGGTTGGGCGTTCATTTTCTCAGGTGCCTCGACGGCGAGAGTCGAGAGCGTTGTCATCCTGTCCTCCATGGTCTCGTCCTCGTCCTCGACCGAACTCGTCGGTTGGGAGTTCAGCGAGTGGACCTCGTTGGATAAATCCGTAGCCTCGTTTCCATCGACCGTTCGCGGAGACTCGGTCGAATTTGTCTCCTCGCGATCGTGATGTGCGATGACGTCCTCGACGTGAGGCTCGAACGGATTCGGAAGGTCCTGCTCATCCTTGTCCAGTCTCGGCGCCTTCTTCGACATCTCCTTCTCCCTACCGATGTCCGGCAGGAAGGGGGACATATCTTCGCTGTGTCTCTCGTCGACGATCTCTACTCTCTCCGTGGATCTCTCAGCGTCCTCGTGAATCACCTCGGGATGAAGCGAGCTAAAGGCTGTCGAGTTTTCGTGGAATCCCGTCGGTTCAGAAGAGGCGACTTCACCGGCTGGCGAAACCGTCGAACTCTCCTTGGCGATGTCGTTGCTCGTGGAGGAACTGCTGTTGACCGGTTCCGGTATCAATTCAGGAATGACAGCGTGGGTGACGCTGTGCTCAGGCTCAGCGTGACGGTGAGTCGTCACCGGTATGAGCATGATGTGTTCGTCGTCGTCGGTCGGCTTTGTTTCGTTCACGATCGGCTCGATCAGTGGCTCAACATTGTCGACGATGTTCTTCGGCAATTTCGGAAAGACGGTGGAGGGCATGTGCTCGATGACGTTGGATTCGTTCGAGTCTTGGGACTTCAGCTCGGGAACGAGATTCACTGGGAGAATTGTGTGCTCGTTGTCCAGCTTCGACGCTGTCGGCGTAGTGGAGGTTTGGCCGTCGTCGGTTCCCAAGACGGCAGGCTTCGGGCTCGAGTCAACCCCACTGACCGCCACTTCCGGTTCGGCTTCAATGGAATCGGAGCTCGAGATGGAGCGTGATTCTGACTCAGAACTCAAGGTTGGATGCTCGGCGGAATGCTCGCTGGAGGTGGAATCATCGACGGAAGAAGAATCCTCGTCAGAAGTCGATGACGATGTGACCGATGGAGGAGAATTATTTTCCAGCGAATTTTCGGCGCTCGTCGAAGAAGCTGCGGGCTCTGCGGTAGGTTTCGCTGTCGGCTCAGCTTCGGTGGAAGATACGACTTCCGCTGGAGGCTCAGCCGTAGGTTCTGGAGCTGGTTCAGCTGAGGGCTGGACTGTTGGCTCCGCTGTTGGTACGAATTCCATTGGAAGTTCGGTTGCTGGCGCTGTTTCATCGGACAACTTTGACTCGATAGTCTTCTCGATTCCACCGGGAGATTCAGTCCCGGACTTTGGCTCTGCGGAAGGTTTTGGCGCCGACGTTGGCTCAGCGGCAGGCTCCGGCTCGGATTTTGGCTCCGGGGAAGTTTCCGGCACGGGTTCAGACTTTGGCTCTGGGGAAGCTTCCGGCGCTGACGTTGGCTCTGGGCCAGGTTCCGGCGCTGACGTTGGCTCAGCGGCAGGTTCCGGCTCGGACTTTGGCTCAGCGGCAGGTTCCGGCTCAGACTTTGGCTCAAATGATGGTTCCAGGATACTTGCAGGCTCTGCCGAGGGCTCCGGTTCAGAGGAGTGTTCTGGCGCAGGCTCCGGCGACGAGGTTGGCTCGGCTGAAGGTTCGGGGGAAGGTTCCGGTGTCATTTTTATCTCGGTGGAATTTCTCGCATTTACTTTCGCAGACAGTTCATCCGGATATTGATGAATGAGGTCTAAGCCGTGATGAGCGTGTTCTTCGTCAGGCGTATTGATCTTTTCCGTTGTTGATTTAATATCGGCTTCCGATAGAGGCACCATGGAAGATTCTGACAAAGATTTCGGCTCGGCAGTCGGTTCGGTTGCCGCTGCGGGTTCCGCGGACGGTTCGGGATCGGCAGCTGCTTCGTCTATGGCTGCAGGTTCTGCGGCTGATTCACTCATAGCTGCGGGTTTATCGGAAGATCCTGACTGAGATCTTGATTCTCCCATCGTTCCGTGCTTGATGGACTCTGACTCCGCTGATGATTCTATTTCGGCTGATGGCTCCGGTTCTGCAGCTGGCTCAGCTGATGGTTCAGGTTCTGCCGATGGTTCAGGTTCCGCCGACGATTCAAGATCTGCAGCTGGCTCAGGCCTTGACGGTGGCGCCGTTGATGGCTCCGGTTCTGCAGCGGGCTCAGGTTCTGCCGCTGGCTCAGGCTCTGCAGCTGGCTCAGGCTCTGCCGCTGGCTCAGGCTCTGCAGCTGGCTCAGGCTCTGCCGCTGGCTCAGGCTCTGCCGCTGGCTCAGGCTCTGCCGCTGGCTCAGGCTCTGCCGCTGGCTCAGGCTCTGCCGCTGGTGCTGTCGATGTCTCCGGTTCGGCAGCTGGCTCAGGCTTTGATGTTGGCCCCGCTGATGGTTCCGGAGCAGATTCAACGGTAGAATGTTCGTGGATCCAGGTCTCGGGGCGTCTCGGTTCGAAGACGTTTTCAGGCGCGCGACTTCTGCCTTGAAACATATTCTCGGAGGACTCCGTGCTAGGCTCGGGCACGGCCTCGCCCATATCTACATTGCTAAGATCATTCTCGTCGACGCAGGTCTTTCCACTGTCGTCGAACATTCGTCCAGGCAAACACGCGCAAGCGAACATTCCTTCGGAATAATCGAACTTGCACGACTCAGCGCAATTGAGATTTTCGAACTGACACTCGTCGATCAGTTTTTTTATGTTGAGTCTTCGTAGATGGTACTTTCCGATCATGTTTCCATTTTCCTGGAGCATCTTTTCCACGTTCTCCTGCGTCGTTTCCGGCGTGGCCATGGGCGGATAACTGATCCTGAACATCACCTCACCTTCGCTGCTTATGTTGTAGACTTTAACGATCGCCAAAGTCGAAGACGGATGCAACATCTCTAGTAAATTGTTCTCGATCTCGGCGCTGACGTCTCTGTATACTCGCGACTTCGGATCGGAGAGATCGTCGTTCCAGGCGAGATTGTCAAGGAGCATCGTTCCCTCCAACGCTTTCGGGACCGTCTCGAGAATCGTCTCGTCGGTCGTGGGCCACGGTGGAAGACTCGATGTTTCCGGCGGTGGACTCGACGGTGGATTCTTCACGTACTCCTGACTTCCGGCCGCTAGAACCTCGTCGAACGGCCGTGAACTCGTCTGTCCATCGGTCTCCAGGGGTTGCGTCGCTTCCTGCGTAAGAATTACTCCGGCTGGAAGACAAAAAAAAATGGCGTTTTAATAAAAATGACAACCGGATTACGAGGAAAAAAATTATAAGAAAAAAAATGTCTCCTATATTACTTACTTCCGGCAAGTATGGCAATGATCAGAGCTATGGCGAGTACCAGAAGTCCACATCCCCAGCAAGCTACTCTCCTCCAGTACGAACTCTTCGATCTCTTGTCCTTAGTCACGTAAAGTTTCTCCCCCCTGAAACACAAAGACGGAAACTTCAAATATCGTTCAGGCAATTTTTTCTTTCTCACATTTTTCGTCCAACCCTTCCTTCTGCTCCTATATATCATTTCGTCAATTGCACCAAGCGATTTGTACAGCTGTGAAAAATATCTCATACATCCTAATTGCGCACATAAACATATTTGAATCTAAGTTTTTTTTTTCTAGCCACGGGGTTAAAAGCTTCCCACGGTTATCAATCCACCTCTCTCATTCTCTATCCACGGGTCTGTCCCGGTTTCGATCTTCGCAGAAAACTTCGATGTTGGTGGTAAAAAAAAAACGATTTAATTTGGATTTTATTCGGGTGTATTTTTGTATAAGTCCGTTCACCAGGTATTCCGTGACCAAGAGAAAGCGTCGGGTTAGTGCGAGATTTCCCGGGTCGGGATACGTTCTCCGCTGTACAGAGATGAGTAGTATTGTTCCCTTGGCAAAAAAAATTATGTTTGTAATGTCCCTCAAAGCATGAGCGGCACAGCATCGCAGCAACCCACGGGATCGAGATACGACGATCTCCCTTCTCTTTTTCCCTTCTTTGATTGATGTGTACCTTAGGGCATTTAGCCAGTGAGAATAGTCGACCAATCCTGCGGCCGGATCTCTGAGACTCAATCCCTCGCGGCCGACTCCCGGCCCCAGATCAAAACGGACTCCAGCTACCGTTGTTTCGACCTCTGCGCTCGGGCTGCTGCTAATTTTCGAGGGGTGATTCATGAGAATTTTTTTTTATACTTCCGCTTCATTATTTCTACTGATTTCCCATTTAGTTTCCTCTCTCCGTGTGCGTCAATCATTTTTCTTCCGACCGTTTTCACCCTTTCTCGTTACACTTTAATATGCATCGCTGTCCTTCGAACGTTTAAGATGCGAAATGTTTTTTTTTTTTTTCGATCAACGAAAAACGTAAAGTCTAGAAAATTCAGAGATGGGAGTAGAAAATATCTCGAAGTGATATCGTCGGAAAGATGACTCTAGTGAACCAAAAAAAAGATTCATTCATTTTCCTGAATATGTATGAATTTTTTCAAATTTTTCAATAAACTTTGAATTTTGTCACTCGCTACATTTTTTTCCTATTAAAAGAAATCAAAAAATAGGTTTCCGGAAGATCTGTTGAACGACTTATTTTTCATCAATTCGATCATGACATTTCGAAATTACCATTGTGCAAAACTAATGTCGTCAGCGCCCTTAATGTACTTAATTTTTTGAAGATTTTTATACCATGGAGAGTTTGCAATTTTTATTTATCTGAAACTTATGCGAAGTGAAGACCATTCGCAAGGACTAGCTAAATCCCCGCGAGTCGTTTGTGTGTATCTCCGTGTCCCGATTATCCCACGACCTTCGCTCTAGTCTTTCGGTCTGTTCCATTCCTATCCGCCGTCACGTACGGTACGTAATTTCTGCGATTGTTCCGTCGGACGGAAGACGCACTGGGCGTCGACACGTTGGGAAATAACGAAATCCGCTCGTTCCGTTCGGAGTACCCAGCCGTTCAAACGCATACGAGATTGAATCGCAACGAAATGCACTTCGACATCACGGTCGGTGTCCGCCTTCGAGGACTTCCGGCCCACCCGTTAACTTATTCTCTGCAACCACGTGATCCTTTCGTCGTATCCGCTCTACCAGGAAATCATTCGGTTGATTCGCTCGCGAATGGGGACATAACGCCACTGTGTGCTTCCACAGTCCGTTACAACCGATATTGCGACTGCGATAGCGATTACGGTATTTTCTTTTTTTTCTTTTTCTTCGCCACGTCGATATTATCCACTGGCAGTCGCGACCGACAAAGACCGGTTATTCCTTTTTTTTTTTCATTCATTTTTTTAAATATATAATCAGATTAATTGATTTTCATTTATTTTTTCAAAAAATTTTTATATCGACATTCTGATTAATATTGAATATTGAAATGCCGATTGTTGGTGAATGTAGTGAAATTTTTATTGCTTTCGAATTTTTTGATCGTGAGTAATTATTGTCGGAAGCAATTATCGCGATTTTTTCATTTTTTTTTTTTTTAAGAAAGTGATGTACATTGCGCATCTATGCAAATGATCTATTCAGCAGTTGGTCAAGGACAAGCGAAGAGTCGAATCGCAAAGTGTGCCGAAAAAATTTCTCGTCGAGTTCGAGGTGATGACCCATCGAAGGCGGATTATATCGCCGAGTTCGAGTCAGACAAAACTACTCTCAGCGTGACCCCGATCGGAGCAGCCTCTCGAGAACGACGAAAAAAGAAGAGAAAAAACAAATAAATAAATTGCGCACTTACATCGGATCTAATTTTTATGTTACCAATTTGTTTTTTTTTTTTTTTTACTTTCACTGAGATATTCCAGATATGATTTAGTTGCAGCAATGATTGGAGAAAGGGAACGGATAATGAAATTACACGAGTCGATTGTCCACCGAGAGCGCGAGAGCGTGGGAAGAACAATAGCGTTAGAGACGAAACAGTATTGGATGGAAAAAATGATTAAAAGCTGCACAAAACTATGTATTATGTATAAATCTATGGTAAAGAGACACGATGTATCGTGACGAAAATTCTTACCTCATGTACTTCCGGTGTTCGTTGACAGGAACGAAGTATTCCTCGTAAGGATCGGTAGGTACTTCGCAGGCTTCTTGTCCCTTCGTCTGGAGATTGTTGCCGGTGTAGGGCCTCATCGAGACGAGCTCGAGGTTCACGGCCTCGATCTGCTCCTTCTTTCCGTCTGTGGGTCAACAGGACAGATTTTCGTATTTAACACCTGCGTGTTCCGTTTATCTCTCTTCCTCTCTGTGCACGGCGGATTGCCGAGCGTGATCAAGGTCATGGAGCGCGGGGAGTTAAATGCGATCCCGCAAGCTCGTCCGGTTCCCGCTTGAGCAGGTTCGCCGGTATTCGGGAGAAACTTGAGAGAGTCGCTTCCTGTGTGACCCTTATCGAAACGGAGGCAAGGTGGGGATGAGGAGAGTAAAAAAAAAAAAAAAAAAAAGAGTCGAAAACGATCTCTCGACCGATTTTGCCGGAAAGAGGTGTGCATGCGTGCGGGCAGTGACGGTTCTGTCGACGGAAGGCGAGCGGGCGCAGAGGGGGAGGGGCGGCATATCGCGAATGTATACGAGCTCAGGAGCAATAAGCAGGTGAAGCTGTACCGAGCGTTCTCCAGGTCATTCTGTGTGGGACGCCGAAGAACGCGCTGGAAATTCCTCCGCGGAAATTTCACCGACCTCGAACGACTTTTTGTATGTAAAACATTTATTTATGAATATTTATCTAGCTTTATAGATCTTCATAGATCTTTGGAAATACAGTTCTTTATAGATCTTGGAGTTATATGAGATAGAGGAGAGTGGGCCAAAAGTGTCTTCTCCGTTCGAGGCGAAACTTTCATTTCTTATGTGAAAAAAAAAAAATCAGTAAAACATTCCGTTCCGCCCCGCTCTCCCCGATGACTTTCCGTCGAGTGAAAAGATACTTCGAAGATGGATGTCTGTGATGTCCGATGAGACTCTGATCGATCATTCGCGCGGGTAATATGGCGTATATTATACCCATAGATGCCAGCTGGAGCTCATGAAGAAATTTCTCTTTACCATTAGTCTGCACGCTCGTCGCGCTCGTGTTCAGGAAACTCGCGTCATTGTTGTTTCCATTGCCGTTGACACCATTAACTTTAACGCCGCTCGTCGGTCCATTCTTCTCGTTGCTCTCCGCCGGAAGTTCGATCCTCGTTTCGGTCTTGCAGTTTGGATTCTGGGCCTCCGAATTGGCCCGTACCGGTTCGACGTAGTGCTGAGCAACGAACGACTTGTGACCGCCGTTCTCGGTCGGTAACGCATCCGCCGGCGTTTTGTAATCGGACTCGAGATTCACCGCGTTCTTGAGCTGCTGCTCCTGCTGAAGACTCTCCGTGTGACTGTTCTCCAGTGCCGAGCCAGCACCCGCGCTCGGACTGCCGCAGTCGTCGTCGTTGGCGAACGCCGGGTTGTCTTCGCCCCCGGTATCCGACATATCGACGGATTATCTCGTTGAATCCCAAATTCGTTATCCTCTGCTCGACCGAAAACGACCCTATCCGCTGTCCGGTACTCTCATGCGGCCTGGAATCTGCAAAACGAGAAACGATATCAATTAATTTAATGAAAGCACGTTTTGTGGTTTTCTTAAAGATTATTTTTTTATTATTTTTTCTTAAATTATCTTTTAGATTATTTTTTCTTAAAAATTATTTTTTTATGAATATGTATATTGATTTATTATTGATTGCATTAATTTATTAATGTCTTTTTATTAATAAGAAATGGTGGACCGTTGATAATATAGAATTGTATTATGCGAAATGTGAACGAAGAGACCCAAAAAAGTCCTCCTAATGTCCATGTTATAAACAAAGGGATATATAAGGCGTTCATGGGCTGTCTGCTGAATTACAATGAGAGCAATTACAATTTTGAACTGATTTGTGAACGGCAAAGGAACGCAGAGGGTAAAAGAAAATCGAACTCAGAGGATCCGGGATTACGTCCCCGAAATTACGTGAGAGCGTGGAAGAACCGGTCGAAAGATATTTCGAAATAAGCAGACCGGAGTTTAGGGGTGAGCGACGCATCACCCTCGATACGCTTCGCACACACGCACACGCGTTCACATTTTTGTGCGAAGCGATATTGGACCCTATGGGTTTCTGGATCCGCTCGTTTCGTTCCCAGACGATGTTTTGTCTCGACCATTTTTTTTTTCCTTCTGTTTTTAATTTTCTCTCTGCTTTATTTTTACCCCCGCTCTTCCATCCTCGACTTTCCTTCGAATCTTCGTTCTACAGGTTCAAGGCTCGCTCCCTTTTTTTTTTATTGCTCTTGTACGGCCCTCAATGTTTTCTTCTGTGTTGTTGCGAAGCCGCGCCGGTGCCGCCGCCTCGCTGGCCCTCGGGGATTCGCGAAAAGGGAAGGATAAAAAAATAACAAAAAAAAAAATTGACAAAAAAAAAAGATCAACGAGAACGCGTTCGGGGGTCCGAGGCGAAGAAGCCCCCCCGGGCCACCGGCGGACTTCGTGAGAAGAACCGCGAGCCCGAAAGTCGAGGGCCAACCGCAGAGACTCCGCCACGAACGCCCTCCTCCGAATCTCGCACGGTAACTTTTGGGCGAACATTTTTTCACCCATTTGTTTCGGTCTAATATAATTTTTTTTTTTTACTTCCGGTAAGTTCGCGTTTAAGAAAACGGAGTGAAAAAATTGAAATAAAAAAAATAACGAAAATAGAACCGTCCATTGGTAACTTTGACTTTCGGTTTCGGCGAGAATATGAAGGATGCTCCGTTGGGTTTTCGCACCGGAGAATGAGATTCGCTCGAGAGCCTCCCCTCGACCGGTCATCGGCTGATGATGGAGTCTCGAGACGTAGCCGTGCTCACGACTCATAGTGCAAACACTCACATACTCCCGTCTCTCGTACAGAGCCACTCAGAAAAAGCTACCTAGCTGTTCGACTAAAACGAGTGATTTATTAATTGTTTTTATCGAAATAAAAGCTTCACTATCTTCTTTTTCTATTATACATTTTTTTTTCATATTTTTTATGTACCAAAAAAAAAAAAATGTCTGCAAATTTCTTGTATTCTGACCAGGGTATTTTTTCGTACGGCAACAATACTCTTCCGTACGACTAACATCAACAATCCGTACATTTGTTATTGTCGTCGCAAAAATTAAAAAAAAAAGCTAACATTTCGAGGAAATATTTTTTTATATATACATTTTTTTTTAATTTTTTTTCAAATTTTCTTCCCCTTCCGAAGTAAAGCGATGCCCGTCTGAGACGCATCTAATTTTTAAATTCGAGCGAATGGGGGAGTAGCGGAAAAATGGATGTGCCTCGCCGCGAGGAATCATTGAGCGAAGATATACCGAGAAGTCACCCTGTACAGTGTTGTATACTTCCGTCCGTATCTCGCAGGACGAAAAGTGGTTGACCCTGAGAGCCTCGTCGGCCACAAAGGACTGATTCACCGTAGGGCTACCAGGGAGCCCGGTACCTCGGCTCGCCACGGATATATCTCCGTCCGGCCAGCGTGCGGAGCAAGAGAGACGGAAAAGCCTGTAAACCCGCAACGATATGCAAGAAGCGAGACCGGTGTTTCTCGGGCTCGTGCGGGCCACGATTTAGCGTGGCTCGGCGAGCTGCCTCGAGGAACTCTTCTCCGCGGTAGGAAATTTCCATCGGTGATTGGCCGTCCGTGAACGATTTTAGACACAGTCATTGGCAACGCCGCGTCCCGGCCCGGCATCCCTCGAGGTCCAGATCGGCGCGAACCGACTGCGCGGACGCTCGATGCCGCGTCTCCCGAAGATCCCACGTGACACCAAAGGACTAAGGGGATCCGGTTCGGAGACCAAACGAAAATGTGTACGACAGCTCATAGAAATTGAAACGATTGAATTGTCAAATCGCTTGTGCATTAAAGTTACAAATTAAAAATATCGCTTTCTCATAAAAATTCGAGACTGACATTGTATGGTTGACTCACAAAAGTTGATAATGAAAGTTCTTGTATCCTCGTGGAGGAAGCTTCGCGAACGAAAGAACATTATGATGTGGACGTATCAAAAAGTACTCGTGAACTTAAAGTTCGTTCTAGAAATACTAAAGAAAAGTACTTGTGGATTTCGAGCACACACTTCAAGTACTGAAAAGTACTTGCGTCGTTCAAATACGTGCTCGAAGCATCAAATTAGTACCCGGAACTTCAAGTACTACCCAGCTCTCAGTTATACGTATATCGACACAGCTACTTCTAAACTCCCGGTTACACCGTCAATGAGAGTCTCGCAGTAATTAAATTCCTCTTTACGAGTTTCTTTTACCGATTTTTTTTTTTCATCTTAAAATAAAACACACACACTATGAGTTTCGAAAAGGAAATCCCGGCTCTACCTCCGCGCCGTTGCGTCTCGGTAACGCTGAGGTATCGTCTTTTTTCTTGCCGGATCGGTACATAAAATGGAGATCGTATGCGTCGGCAGTCCGACGGGTCTGCGATCGGCCCTCAGCAGCGGTCGTTCGATCGACCGAAAGTCAGTGCCGTCTTATGGCGGTAAGCTTCTATTTCGTTGGTAATTTTATTTGCCGGTACTTTGCCGTTCCCCGTGCAAATCGCATCTGATAGAGCTCGTGTATTCTCTCGGTTGACTCGGCGAAAACAACATCCGCAAAGTCAACCGAGACCGGTCGATCGCAAAAATCGCGAGGGGGAATTCGCGGAAGATCGGTTAACGGACGGCGATCATCTTTGCCGCGAGGAAAGTCGCGGGCGAGGCACTGTCCGTACCGAAGATCACGGAATAGTTGGAGGCGCGTTGGGGACGCAACGGTAATGGCACCGAGCAGTGCGAACGAGCACGATAGGCGAGCCGGAGATACCGTGTGTGACAAATAATATCGGCGAGACCTCGCCGGAACTAGTAAAACGAGTTACAATCTTCGCGGATAGAGAGACAGCGAGAAATCCTACGAGTTCGGTGTCTTTCTAGGCGAGGAAAATCGAGGAGGGGAGAGGGGGAGGGGGGAGGGGGAGGTAAATTTGTGAAATCGAATGTGGAGAAAAAATTATGGAGAAAAAAAGTTTAATGATTCAGCGACTCGCTCGATTTCTCTTGGACATTGAACGACTCAATGGTCATTCGAATTATCGAATTTCGTATAATTGGTGCAATTAAAAATTTAAAAAAAAAAATGTTAAATATAGTATCGCTGAAAAATAAATTTAAAAAAATTATGAAAATTACAAAGTTCAATTTTTTTTTTTCTCTCGAGCTGGACCCGTCGATTCGATAATGAAAGTTTGTATCTCTCTCCAGGTGAGGAAGATACTTATTGTGATAATTATAAAAATTTCAAATTTCATCGTGTTGTGAAACGAGTTTCAGATCGCCTCATTCGCCACGAGCGAGGAATGCGCTCTGACAAAATGGCTCGATAAAACAAACTGCAATTGTTTGAAAGTGCTTCGGTGGGGGGGAGGGGAGGGGAAAAAAGAGAGCAAAAAACAAGTGACCGGCTGTTGCTATCGGCGAGCCGTGAGTGCCGTTCCCGAGTTCCATTATCGATAAGCCGAGGAGATCGACGAATAAACGAATCGACGGAAAGCTGTTAAAGGACATTCTAAGATGGCGTGTGTTATATTCGCTCGTGTTATTTATGATTTAACGTTTCTCATTGCTATACCTATATATGTCGGATCTCTGCTAAAGAAATACCTGTATGTTGACACATATGTAGATATATGTGTGTGTGTGTGTGTGTGTATAATAAGTTAGTTTGCGGCGAACATCGGCACCGACGGTGGCGAACTCGTGACTTTCACCTCTCGCTCCCTCGTCGTACCGATGAATCGGGAACGACATACTCGACCGAGGCACGCGAGAATGTCGCGCGGATATTTAAAATAATAATAACAATAGTAGTAATAAACCTCGATTTCGTTTTTATTTTTTATTTTGCCAATTTTCTGTATTTATGATATTAATCTTCGAGCGGTACTTTTGCACAAGTTTGAAGCTAGATAGTTATGCAATGATGTTCGATCACTCAAGCACAGTGTTTAATTGTCTGTATCTCATAGAAACATCAATTCTCTTCTGTCAATGAATTGTCAAATTTAATTTTGAGAAAATGTTTTCAAAGAGTGTAATTGGGTAAAATTTAAAAAAATTAGATAAATATAATTATAATATTTCCATACTATTTACGAGCGTAACTGGTCGATCTCTCAGTAGACATATCGACGTATAAAATAGAATTCTCAATAGAATACAGATTGAAGAGAAATAGAAAGTTCGGATTTGTCTTCGATAGCTCGAGAACAGTATTCAGTGTCTCAAATATCGTTCCAGGTAAAACGAATTAAAAAAATGTTCGATCAAGAACGACTGATTGATTAAAATTGTAAAAAAAAAAAAAAAAAAAAACCGAGTTACGTTTCAGTAATTTCAACTGGACATTTTTATGTGTCAACGATTAATGCGAACGCGCGTTCGGCCTCACAGCGAAGCGACTCGGAGACTTGAAAAAATAAATTAAGTTAAAAAAAAAAAAAGCAAGAAGGAAGCGTGAAAAGAGTCACGAGAGTACTTTGTCCGCTCTTGTAACCCGTGTGAGCGGGTTGTGTGTGGCGGGAGAAAAAAAAAAAAAATTCTCCAACTCCAGTTTCCTGGCAAGGTGACGTAACGCCGAAGGATTTAGCAGTAACGAGAACGCGAGAAGTGTGCGAAAGAGACTCTCGGTGTGTTCACCAGGTAGGCGTTCACCGAGAGCCTGTTGCCGTGCGGCTTCGGAGAGTTCAACCCGGAGGAATTGTGTGTACATACACGAGAGCGGCTCTCGGCATCGTCAAGAGCTGGGAATATCTCTGCTCATCTTCCTTCCCTTGTGTTTCTTCCTCCGCTCTTGCGCCGCCGCGCTACAGCCGGCTAGAGCAGGCTAGAGCTCGGCGCACGCTTCGCCATTATACCGGCTCGAAAATACGATGAATGAAAAAAATAAAAAAAATCGCTTAAACCGGTAGATCCGAGGGCCCGAGGGCGAGCAAACGAATGTGTACGGTATGGTGCAGTAACCGACTCCGATACATGGCTCGAACCATTCGCCGCAACGAAACATGACCGCGCTTGCAACATTTCTTCTCGATATTCCATCAACCGCAGATAAATAATTAAATTTGGGAAAATTTGGTAATTGTACTCAGACAGGTAATTAAAAAAAAAAACAATTTTCAATTCAAAATTCAATCGGTTGAAGTACCTCATAGGTAGCCGCAAGGACCATTCAAGAATATTCCAATCTTTCAAATTTTCGCCTTCATTCGTTCAATATTTCACGCATAAAAATATTTCAATGTTTGATAGAAAAAAGAAAAAAAAAATAGACAAGTTACTTGAGGGGTTCGAAGTGTGCGTTTCTCTCGCTGTAAATTTTATCGTCTCTGACGTGGCAGGTTTCTTTTAGCCGGACGCCGATGAGCGAACGTTTTTTTGCTCACAGAATATTGCACGTGTATGGAATGGATATAGAGTTTCATAATCCGTGGTGTTGTGCTCGCGTCTCTGGAAGATAATACTCGGCTATGCTCTCTCGCACCGATACACCCGTCCTCGGTGTGTCTTCACCCGTGTACACTTTGAACTTTGGATCGTGGAAGAGAGGTTACGCATCGGCAGTAGGATCGGGCACGAAGGCCTCGACGACCGCCGAAGGAGAAAACAAGACGGAGAGCGACGGAGCAAGATAAAGCGGGATAGAAAGCGCGCGAGGTCGAAGAGGACGTTTGCCCGTTCGGCGTCCTCCTCATCCTCCGCACTCGATCCCGAATGCCCGCGCCGAGCAGCAACAGAGTTCCCGAGTTCGTTCCGTGGCGAACCCTAAGATAGCTATTGCTGGCGAGAGTCCAGGAGCAATCCTCGTCGGTGTAATTTTTCGAACTCACCCGACAGACTGAATTTTTCGCGTATAACAGAAAAACCTAATCTTGAAAAAAAATTCGTCAACGAAAATGTCTTAAATTGTTCACCTTTGTCCACACATTTTTTAACTGGATTTTTTTTTATTATAAAATGAAATCAACCGGTGTTTTTCGTGAATTAGGGAGAAGCGTTGTAGAAAAAGAAATTCTTCAACAGGACTCCCAGAAATATCGCGATTGTGTCCAAATTCTTTAACTTAAATATTTTTTATTATTAAAAAAATTATTATCAATAGAAACGTTGTACACTGCAGGATGAAACTTAGTGTTATTGTAGGTTGCAAGGGTTTTAGTTTGTTGCAAGTCATGCCGAGTGTCATTGCAAGTTGTAAGCTTGTGCCGTTATTTTAGATATTATTCTTTTAAATTTAAAAATAAAAATAGTTCACTGCAGGGAATTATAATCACGTCATAAACAACATTACCGTCGTCGCTAGGCTGCTGTGTCTCGGGTCCGTTAATTATTATCAATATTTGCATTATACACAGCAGGACCCAGGACAACCCCGAGTGTTTCTGTAAGCATGTAAGTTTATTGCATGAAGTCGTATCTGCGTTGAAGACTCGCGAGCGGGCTGTGTTGACTCCCAAGAATGTCGCTTCTTCTCGCTTTTCCACGACGTAAATACTGTGCCAACCGCGTGCGCATCCATGCGTGTCGTCAGCGCGGTGCGTGTACGCAAAAAATTATTTTCCCCCTCACCGAAGCGATCCTATTCATATTTCTCGTTTTTCCGGCAAGAGGAATTCAGCCACGCAACGCCGAACGAGAATGAAAAATAAAACTTTTTTCATTTATTTCTTTCATACATTTTTCAATTTACAATTTCCCCGGAAACGTTTACTTCACGTCTGACAAGGCTTTCTGCATCGAATATCCCTTCAGAAATAAAACAAGCTCATAATTCGTGATCAGTAGAAAAAAAATACATTGGACACGACCACGAATCGGCGAATATTGGACGATTAAGAAAAATCATTTCCTAAGATTTTCCAATCCTACATCTCTGTGTGGTAAATTTGATCCGAATCGTTTACACAAAATTCACGTTCAACCATCTTGAATTACTGAAGCGTTGTGAAAAATGCAAGAATTACTCATGTACGGCAATTTGTTTTAGCGAAAAAATTTAGAAGCTTCAGTGTATCCGAGTAATTCAGCGAATGTCTTGGATCGGAATTATAGACGAGTCACCGATCCGAGGAGAGACACGAGGGCCTGCGATCTTCTTCGGTCCCCGCGTCCCGAGGTGACCTTTCGGCAGCGGCGAGCCCCGGGAGAGAAAGAGACGAGAGCGCCTCATCCTCCTAGCGACGGCAGAACGAGAGTCGACACCGAGAGCACGGAGGAGAAGCGCGATTTTCTCGTGTGCGAGAGAGCGACTTCCCATCGTTGGTTATACAGTTGCCCTCTCGCCACTCGGCGCATCCTCCTTGAAATCTTTGCCTTCTTCGTCCTCGTCGTCGTCTAACCGTCGCGTTCCAGAGTCGGCGCGCGCGCGCGCGCGGGTGCGCATGCGCGCGCCGGTCTTTCGGCCCACGGCGCACCGACGATACAACGCACACAATTCACTATAAGAGCTCGTACTTTTTTTTTAAACCCGTGCACGCCGCACTCGCGTTACCCAAGATCTTACCTTTACTTTCTACATTCTTCTCGAGACAATACGCGTACACCCACGTTTAAAATATCGCACGTACGTACGATACCGTAACACTATGTGTTTTATATTTGATCTGCCACACGCGGCCAGTCTCGGCGCACCGCGCATGCGCGCTCCACCGGGAGAATAAAATCTCTCCGCTGTACCACCGATCTCGAAACCTACGCTCCCGTTCTTTGTACGACAACTCGTGTATTAAATTAATGCGAATTGTCGAGGCGTACACCGAACTGGTTAGTTATTTCGATTTTTTTTTTTTTTTTTTTTTTTTTTTTTTTTTTTTTTTCATTGGCAAGGAATGACTCATGGAATTAATCGGTGGGGCAAGCAAGTGGAAGCGGTCCTTCAATGAAACGCGTGGGTCGACGAGAGTGGGGATGTTCTGCCGGTGGGCGATTGGACTTCCGATCGAAGAATCGGATTTCGAAGTATCCTGAAGGAAATTTTCTTTCATCGAAATTTCGTGATTTTTTACTATTGTGTGTTAACATTTTTCGACGAATTTTCTATTATCAAAAAAGGAAATTCCTCAATGATAATTGCATTTATTTTTCGGTCTTGTGTGAATATTTTTTAATTCAATTTTTCTTTATTATAAAAAAAAATTAATCTGTACTTTTCCCTCATCAGAGCGAAGCCTCGAGTTGACAAAAATCTTTTTTTTCTACAGGAACCACCGCCGGCTCTCAAAGGGTTACAATTAAAAAAAAATATATATATATATATATATATATACAGTGAAATATGCTGGTACCGACATATGCATCGAGCTCTCGCCACCGTGCACGCGATAGGTACATCGATTAATCGATGTCGATTGAGGCAGAACCGGAGAGAGAGTGTCTCGACGACGCTGACGATCTCTCGCCTGCATAAAGTCCTACACACAGTTGTTCATTCGCCTCGAGTCTAGGAATCGTTAAATATGATCGGGTAGACATTCTCCACCGCTAGGATCGTTTATTGGAGTGCAGACTCTCGTTACATTATAGATCCGCGTTATCGGATACTGTACTTGACTTTACAGCGAACAACCGTTTACATAATTTACAATGTTCTTGATTCCTCTGTACGGTGAAATAAAACAGTTAGTTTTACATGGTCAACGGAAAAAAAGTAATAATTTTCTAACGGAATTTTTTTTTTCCGATTGAAATGTTAATTGCTATTTTTTTTTGCGCACACGTTGTACATGTGTTACGACGGAATACAATCCGTGAGATAAATATTTTTATGACAGTCGGCTCGTCGACTGACTAACGCAGGAAAAAAACGATTTGTTAAATTCAATTTAACCGAATAAGTTTGGACAAAATGCATCGATTAAACGCGATTGAATTCAATGAATTTCAATTAAATTCAATTGAATCGGCTTACATCGAATTACGTTGGAATTTAATTTCAATGCTGAAGCAGTTGTTCGCTTCGTTTTCAGCTCAATATGTTCAAGCAAAACTCGAGTCGGCGGTAAAAAATATATATATATATATATATATATATTTTCGACAATTGTCAGTCATCGGAGGATTATGGTTCATTATTACGGCGCGTCGATGCTGCGGGTGTCGTAAAAATAAAAGTCTCGTAAATTCCGTTCGACAGTGTAACGAGCCGTCGTGAAAACGCGCGTTCAATAAAAATAGCTCGTCCTTGCCTCAACCCGTATTGGAACGCGGTTCGGGGAGAGTCGTCGACGTCTCGCAACAGTGCAACGTCGGGGACACGTTCGAGCGCACCTTTCGCTCCGTTCGCGAGCTGTCCTGTTATCCCCGCGGCTTCCGTCGTCCCTCGATCTGGCACATATTTTACGCACCACACATCGACTCGTGTGTCTCGGACGAGCGCTTGAAAATTCCTCCTGCAAACACCGGCCTCGCGGGTTTTCTCTGATCGATCTTAATTAATTCGCTTCCCGGCTTCCTCGTTTCGCGAACCGGTAAACTCGTAGACGAGCGGCTCGTCGAAGCCGGATCTTCCATTTCTGCACGCTCGAGAGTTAGAATTAAAACTCGTATCAGCGATATGTCGAATAATTCGTCGTCCACGCTATCGAGGATAACGACCAAAGGGACGCGGAAAACTTCGCGAGAGTTTTTGGGCAATACTTGCGGTGCAGTCACGTTAAATGTGAGTTTCAATGAAAATTTCGAACACTTTGATGGGATCAAGAAATCTGGATAAATTAAATACATGGGAGGCGCTGAAAAGATTTTTTTTTTTTTTGTGAAATAATAAATTCCAATTTTTCGTCAATAAACTGAAGATGAAAATCATTATTCGACAAATCACCCGGCACTAACTTTTTCTCTCCATAGAAATCGTTCGTTTCTTATTCTGAATAGATATGCATTTTTTTTCAAAATTTTTGGTAATTTTTGATCGTCGCGTTTTTAATATGTTTTTTAGTTTTTACGTTAAACATGGTCGGTAATAAAATCGGATATCGATTTTTTTTTGCGATATCGACCGTAAATGTTTCAACGAAAGTTGATGTAAGAATTTAATCCCAAAAAAAAGTGATTAAAGTTTTTCTTACCGACCCGGCTTGGTCGGTGCGACGAGGAGAAAAAAGTTCCGCGTCGCCTCAAATCCACCGTGATAAGTCACAAGACGGCAATTATTTGCGAAAAGAATAGAATTTGAAAGACCACAGTCGGTAACAAGAACTATAACGAATTTCTTTTTTTAAATACCGACCGGTAAAAAAAATTCTCAAATGAACCCGAATCGATATCCGCTTCGAGTGAAAATTCGTCAACCGTAAATGGCGAAGTTTTTGTTACCGATCGAGCTGAAGGTGCGGCGCGCTAAAAAAGGGTTTCGCTTCGCGTAAAATCCACCTCGATAAAAGCGACAGTGGCTCGCAGTTAGACGAAACAGACGAGGAAGTTTGCGTCGAGCTTATACCGTAAGAGCCGAGCGAGCTGAACGTAATTTTACCTGTACAAGTTTAACGCACACTCAGATCGGTAAGCTCTGTGGATATAATCCGGTAAATGCTGCGGAGAGCCTAAGTGCGCGATAAATCGGCGATAGCTAAGCACGCGCCACGCCAGATGCCGGATTGCTCGACTCCGAGTCGCTTGTTAAGCGACTCAGCGTTTAAATCGACTGGGCAATTTATAAAGAGACTATTTTAATTTTATATATATATTTTTTTTGTGACAAATTAATTTTTTTGCGTCGGAGCTATTTGAAGGGCGGTGTCTCGACACATCCGATTTGTCAACGATAATTTATAGGTATTTTGGAAAAATTTTAACCGATCCAGAGAAATTCGTTGGAAGAATTTGGCCCCGGTACGACCGTTCGTCTCGGTTCTCGATTATCGGCGGTCCGACGGTCGCCTCGGGCCGGTCTTGGCAGGGAGTTACGAAATCTCGAGGGCCACTTGCTATTCGCTATGTTGCCGAGGAAAAAAAAAAAAATACTCGCTGACCCTCGTCTTGCGCGTCTTAATTGAAAGAGTCTTGGGAGAAGGACGTAAGCCGACCGCTCGGACAGTCCTCTGCGGTTGCCGTGCGATTCCCTCCTCTTGCACAATCTCTCATCGGCTCTCGTTTCCTCGAGCCCGAGTATTAATTCGTTGCTCATTACGGCGAAGTCGTCGCGACACTCGAATTTCATTCGATTAAAACCAATCCCATACGTTATTATGTCATCTCGTTTTACCACCAGTTCCTACGTATTTCCCTTTCATTGCGAAAAAAAAAAAAAAAAATTATGTAAATAAAATGGAAATAAAATTTTGAGGTGAACGTCCCAATTATTGGCAACCGCGAGGCCTTAGAGATAAAAGGAATGTCCTGTATCGAGTACCGCTTGAGCCACTCTCGATAGGCGTGAAAAAACCAGCGCTTTCTATCCATAAATTCCATAAATAATTTTTCTCACACTCGGTGGAAAAATGTCAATTTTACGCATGTTTCCCGCAAAACTCCAATTTCCCTCACTTTGCAAATTAAAATCTGGTACAATATTCGTGCGAACAAAACTTTCGCCTAACTCATGTGGTTGCAGCACGACTCGTCTTCAAACACGTCCTGCGAACTCCTACTCATCGGAAAACGTTTTACCGCACTAGTGTCGTAAATTACGATCAAGAACGGAGTGCGCGCGCATCCTTGACTCGAGCGCACGCCCAACCGCGCGCCCTCGCCATCGCCTCTATAAATATACGCGCCTGCACTTTGAGCTTTTTTGATGCATACATATTCAGTGATTGCCAGATAGCATTTGCGAAATCCCGGGCGAGGTGATTCGGGTGTCCCACATCGTCGATGTAATGTCGCAAAGCCGTCGAAGGTTTGGCAATTGGTGCGCCTTCGAGCAAGCACGCGGTTAGCCTCACGAGTGAAAATGAGAAAGGTGCCAAGTGGCATAACCGCCGCGCCGATCTCTTCGGCTGTCTCCTGTGGCACTCCGCGACTCCCCACGGCCAACCAGACTCTCCTCGTCACTGTGCTCGTACACCAGAACCAGGATCGTCGATCCTCTATCGTCGTAACACGTGTGTTTTAAGTTCCCGCTCGGTACTCTAACACGCACGCCATTCGTTGCATCTCTAATTACGCAAATCAACAACACCTGTCCCGGAGACGGAATTATCGTCCTCGTCGAGTTGATGACCGTTACCGGTTTTTTTTTGTGCTTTTTTTCAAATTTATTATCATTATCATTATATTCAAGCAATATTATTTTTTTATGCGTTTTGTCTGCACGAGGTCCTTCACCTGTTGCACGACTCCCAGAACCGCATCTGCAGGCGACTCACCCGCTTACTGTGTCGCATTCGTGCAAGGGCTAAGGAAAACGAGTACAATATTCATTATAATTAATTTTTTTTCTCTTTATTATTATTATTGTTCTACCTGTATAGGAAGGATCGAGATTCAGCAATATTAATTATTCGTCAATGAATGTATTTATTTTTAATTAGGAATATTTTTAATCTTCATATGTATGTATATATATATATATATTTTTTTTAGAGATTCGTGCACATCGTTCGAATGCAAAGAGACGCGAAGTCGCAACTTCTCTGGCGCTGTATCGACTTTATTGGAAAGTGGGACAAGCTTTCAGCAGCAGAAACTGCTCGCTACCTGCACCGCTGTGCCTATTCGCCTTAAAGCCCCCGAGGGCCTTGCCAACCAACACTTACATAAGGAACCGGGTATATAACACGTGTGCCATGTTATGTCCTCGCGTGTACGCGCACGCGCAATAATAAGTTTTGAATTTTTTAAAAATATCGTTACCGTTTACGGTCCGTAGGGAAAGCACCGTGTTTACGGCACTTAAAGTCTCGTGTCTCATTGCGGCACGAAAAATTTGATTGCGCTCGAGCCAATTCGGAGTTCAACTCGTTTTATCGTTTATAGCATTTTAATCGCTTTACATTCCATAATTTGTTACTGCGATCGAAACTTGCCGATTTATTGTGGATTCTCGTGATTTCCTTTGCACGAGACGCATCTTCCTCGTTGCACGAAGCAATAAAAGGTGGACGGTTAAAGATAAGACGTACCCGGAAGAAAAAAAAAATATATGACGAGATTCTCTTTTTTATGTCCTCGCGTTTATTACTTACAATAAAATACGAAGTAATAAAAATTTTTTAAAAATGAAAATAGGAAAAAAAAGGTATCGCGAGATTTTTTTTCTGCGCAAGCGCGCATCCTAAGAACGCGAGACACCTGTTGTCCGCCAAGCGGCCCCTCAGCAAAATCCGGAAGAACGACGTCGGCGCGTTGACTTTGCGCTCGGTCCGTGCACCAGGTGGAAATGTTGTGTGGAAGCCGTTGAGAGGCCGCTTAGCCACATTCCTAAAACCCGGTAGACTCGATTATTGCCCGTGTCGACGAGATCTTTTTATTTTATTTCCTTTTATATTTTTTTTTTTTCTATTTTTTTTTTGGCAAATGCATTTTCTCTCGGAAGCTGCCTCGAAGAGACGAACGAGGAGTGGTGAGTGGGAATGCGGTTACGACGATGACAAACCGTACGTCATCCGTCGACTCCTTGAGACGATAAGGAAACCTTAGAGTCGGAAGTTGAATAAATATTAATTCCAATCCGATCATCGAGGCGAACTAATCGGATGAAAATTTCGAGGCCATTAGTCGTAATATTTGCGTCTACAAGTTTCACCGACTCGAAGGTCGAGCGTGACATTTTTTTAAATCTCGATGTTAATTTACATATTTTTTTTTTTCGATCTGACTGACACGTTTTGATAATCGAATTTATTTATTAATTCCGCCGTAAGTCTTCGATTGAATTGATTTTCATTAATTCGTTTTTAATTTCTTTGATTTTATTTTTTTCATGACAAATAGGAGTTCACGAAGTCGAAGTTGCGCGAGAAGTGAACAGAGTGAGGCGCCACAATGTGCACGAAGCAGGCAAGCGAGTGGGATTGGAAAGCCGGACAATATTCCAACTTCCTTCGACTTTGCTGCTTTCCATTTCTCTGCACCTCGAAATGAAAATTTCTCCCGTTTAGCGGCTCGTCAAAGTCTCCGGGCAATGGCGCATTCCCGATATGGACACGATGCCCATGGAGACTCGACGCACTCGATAGGTTCGTCCAGGCACCCAAAGAAATACGCGAGTTTAATGCGCGCGAGTAGGCGCATCAGTATTAATATTTATACCGGAAGCACACATATGGTATCAAATTCGAATGACGCAATCATATTTGCGGAAATCCATGAAAGGCAATAATGATAAATGAAATAAAATAAAATAAGAAAATCATTGAAAACTCGCCATACGTAAAAAAAAAAACATTGGAATAATTGACGATAACAAAACATGGGAAAAGTTAACTGAAAAAAAAAAAAAGATAATATAATTCAACTATGTAGACATTGGAAAGTCAAATCCGAGAGACACGATATTTCAAAAATGTTATCTGGCAGCTGGGAGTCAAAAAAATGAAATACAATAAAAGAGGACCGAAGGACTTCGGTGAATAGTTCACATATAATGTCTATACTAGGTCCGTAAAGAACGAGGAGTGTTGGCGAAGTACGAGTAAACTAAAATTAGACCAATGTGCGCATCCGCCACGTATTTACCGTCGACTTAGTTGTGAAGCTCGACTCACTCTGGGCACGTGCGAAAAGTTGCAATTTTGTCGCGCGAGTTGGATAAAATAAACAATAATAATAAAATATAATGAGAGGCGAAAGACAAGGAGTTGTGTGTCATTGCGGTCGATGCGTGCCCCAGTTATGCGGAACGAGCCCCTCGCACTCTCATTACAATTATAATTTCATACAAACAGCTATACGAAGACTCCGCCAACGTTGCAATATCGCAATCTGCATGTCCTCTGAATAAAAAAAAAAAGTCTCCGAACTGTATCAAGGTAATTTTTCCAATCCGCTCGGCCATGAAGCCTCTTCTTTCCACTCCGTCGCCTCCTCAACCACACACGGACTCGCTTCTGCTCGGTCAACGGATGCGCGTTGGGAAAAGAATACAATAATAGCAGTACTGAAAAAAAGTCTATAATAACAAACGAAAGGTCGCAGCAGCGCGAGGACTCGCGTCTTCTTGCGGTGGGCACGTGCCCGATGTGAAAACTCGCAGCAACGGCAGCAGCTACGTTGAATTATTCTCGATGTCCATAAGAAGCAAAGTCTCCCGGGGGAGAGCAATCCGGATAGTTTCGCATGGAAGTGGCGCGACGGACAGTGGGGGAGCAGCTCTTAGGAACGAGCGTTCGTGCCGCCTTGCTACGTCGCCTTCGCAGCGATCGGAGAGACCTCGTCGACGTAGAAACGCGTTAACGTCGATATTCACGTCCGATAATGTTGGAGCCGTGATAGACCGTTCGAGAGAAATGAAAGTGGCGCTCGGTGTCGCCGCGCGCTCGATTCCGAGCACCGTCGAACGACCTTGCTGCACAACACGGTATCCAGTCGAAGCCGCCTCGCTTCGACTCTCGACTCTACACCTCCGTTCTGTATCTAGGTGGGATGTCATATATTTATAAGTATATATATATATATATATATATATATGTATAGATGTGCATATAATATGCCCGGTTATATATAGCTATATAATTACGTCTGTCCAAAGTTAAACGTCCAATATGCATGAAACACCACGGTCTACGATGGTTTTTAGCTGTACCCGTTTCCGAACATTCCCCTTGCGGCGACGGCGAACACAATTTCGATTTCGTTCGGCACCGCAACTGGACTCGACAATTTAGACATAAATAGGCATGCGCACAGCGGCGCGCAACCTTATCGGCGAAACTTAGACGAACGTTCCTCGGCTCTCCAGAAAGTTGCTTTATTTTTTTTCATTTATTTTTTTTTTTTATTTTTTTTTTTAACTCATTTCTTTATTCAACCGAACGGAGAATTCCGATTGAGAATCAATCGGTATACAAGCCTAGTGCAACACGAATAGTTGTGTCGGGGTGCCAGGAGGATTCGTCAACGGTGACGAGAAGTCACGGCTATCCGCTTGCAGCGAGGAACGCACCGAGAGACTCCAGAAGGGGAGGTTGGTTGCAACTTCGGTGACCTCGAGGACGATTTCTCACGGGACCGTGTTGCCTCCCGACACGCTCGGTATGACGACGGTCTCTCGAGGAAGATACTTCTCCACGAGTTGTCTTCCGAGAATTAATTTATTTTATTTTTTATTCGTTTTTTTTTCTTCTTTTTTTTTTCTACCGGCTCTCAGTTCGAAATCAGTGGACGTCGCCTAATTCGATTTGCGCGTCGGACGAGCAACGGGTACGAGGACGAGGACTCTCGAGTGGCCGAGGAAAAATATGAAAACGGCGAATGATGCCATTCGCGTCCCGTCGTCGATGCGACCTTGACGGAACGACCCGGAGAAGAGAGAACGCGCTCGGGATGCGCGCGCGAAGATCCGCTTTGCGGCGTGTCCGAGGATCTTGAGAATTCATGATCGACCGCCGCGTGACGCGTCGAGAATCGGACGAGCGAATTTACTCCCGGATCAGTCCGAGTCTCGAATGCCCGACCACCTGACCGAAATATATTGAACACATTTTTTCCTTCTCGCAAATCACTTCTGGCACAAAGTTATCAGATAAATGAATAATATGTGAAAGAGATCCAAGGGAAATTGTCGACGAAGACAATTTCATTGGCAATTCGCGCCCTCTATAAAACATTCGATTCAATAATTTTAATAATTAATTGCGAGACAAAATTCGTTTCCAAATGACTTCTGGAATTTCCGGAAAGAAAAATAATATGCAAAGGAAAATTCTCTTTCACAAATAATTTCATTAAAAAAAAAAAAAATTACCCAGGAAAAATGTTTGATGAAGTAAACTTTTTTTTTTCGCAAGGTCCGCCCGAATGGTAAATCCAATGATTACAATAATTACGTTCGTCCGGATTGTTATGGTTGACAAATGAAAATTTCTCAAATGGAACCGAGACGTCTTGAGAACTGTCGCGGAGCAGCCAGCAGCCCATTAATTACACAATCGCAACCGGAATTACTCTTAATTACCCGGTGATTATCCGCGCGTTGAGGCAGCGCTGTAATACGCTCAACGTTGTAGTTTGTTACGGCTGCGTGCTTACATATTTCTCCTCGTTCGGTTCAGCGAGTCGCTCTTCAAATTGTACGAATTCACGAATTTATTGTTTGCAACATAATAAGACGATTGTTAGCGTTCGAGGTGGAACCGGGAGAAAGGAAGGCGCCGGTTCGAGAGTTTCTCGTTCGTTCGAAGTTTCTTCGTGCGGAACCGGGATATTCCTTGATAACAGCAGTCGAGGTCGCGCCATATCTGGGCATGTGGGTCCTCGGTGCGCATGCGCAAGTTACAGGAAGACCGCCGCGGGGATTAAAAGTGCCGAAGGAGGGAATAGTAGGTTAACGCTACTCGCTTTGTCACCGGAGATAAATCTCGTCGGTGGTTAAAGCTATGCGGTAAACCAAGGAGAGACCGTATTCCCTTAATCCGCCAAAGATTTATGACGGGAACAAAATATCACCACAATCGATCGAACAATTTTTTTTAGTCGCCATTACACATTCGTCGGTACAAAAATATAATAAAATTGACATTTATTATTTTTACCAAAAGCCGTTCGTGGTTTCACCTACGTGAAAAATTGTAAAAAAAATTATAAATGAACTGATTTCGTGTACAAAAATACAAGTAAATTCATTCTGGTACGAAAAAATGTATAGATTCAGTGTAATAGAATTAGAAATTGTAGGGCGATTATTGGAAAATAAAAGTGCGTTGGTTCAGTGGTTTTTGTTGGTCTCGGGCTAAAATGGATAGGGAAGACTAGGATGGATTTGAGAGAACCGATTCTTGGTACTCTCTGGGACTGACCTCCCTCACGCAAGGGGGGAAAATACCTCGGGACAGTGGTTCGTCATAATTGTCGAGAGAGGATAGTAGAGGAGCCTCGGAGCCTCGATGCGGTCTCCGCTTAACCCCGTCGAGAGGCTGCGATCGCGTCATCGGAAAGAAATGTCTAGGCCGAAGAATAGATATCCTGGGCGTGGCCGACATTGTCCAAACCGTGACGAAACCAGCAAGGGACATTCCTGCGAGGTCTTTATAAAAAAAAAAAATGAAAAATGAAAAATGGAAAATAAAAACGACCGAACAAAATAGCTTAATCTCTCGAACCTTTCACAGCTGCGTCAAATCTACGGATTATTTTTTTTTTAACGTAATGGACCTTTTCAATTTTTATTTAAAAAAATAATACAATTTTTTTTTTATTCAATTAAGCAATGGTTTTTTTTGTCGAAAAGTCGATGGGAAATACGTGTTACGTTCGACAATTACTTAAATAAGTGTTTTTTTTTTTTTTTTTTACTAAATCCATGTACAGTTCAACAATCGCTCGGAATTTGATGAACCGACGATGTGAACGCTTCATTCTCACGATTACAGGACGGCTCTAGCAATTAAAAATTAATTGCTAAATTAGTGTTATACATATACACACACGTTAAAACAAAATGAATTAAAAAAATTGTGGAAAGTTCGATGCGCTTTAATTGATAGAAAATTTTCGCGTGTCTCCATTACATACCACACGATCTGTTCAGTCAGCGAAATCGGTAGTTGCTCAGATTTTTTTTTTTTTTCTTCCGCGCGCAAGTGAAAGTGTCCCTCGATCGGGTTTGCCTTCTCGGTCTCGCACGCGCGGGTCGCTTAGAAAAAGACGAATGCGTACCTTGCCGATTCGTTGTTCCAACATTGTTGCAGTGTTCCGCACACAAACGTGGGCGCTCGTGTTTGTGTCTCGCTGCTGCTGCCGGCACGAGTCCGGCTTCGGAGTCTCTCATTCGACCGGCAGGCGAAAACCGGACGAGAGCGAACGATTTTCAGCGTCCGCGTCTTCGAGCGTCCAATCGCCGCTCGAAGACAACTCCCCGTATTTTTATTACCGGTCGACGGATTGCGAACGTCGCGTGAAATCGAATCAGGATTAGATACAAGAAAGAGCGGGGCAAGATGGGTCCGGCAAAACGCAATTTGTGAGGAATTTTTTTTTGATTGAATCGTCAGCTAAAACAGTCCAAGAAATCAAAATCTCTCGCTGGGGCAAATCATAGGCGAACGGCGAGATATTTCTTTTATATTTGTGTATGTGTGGTATGTATATATTTTATTCTGGACTCGTATTGTGCGCGTATCCTGATATGATAATTAACGAGTGAAGGTTGCGAGATCGAGGAATCGTGGCCTTTTTATTATTCCGAGGAGAGAGAAGGTCGCGCCTCGAACCACCCCCACCACTTTTTTCGCGATCCTTCGATGTCTCTCCCCCGCTCGTATTATATTCTCTCGCTGGTTCTCGAGGATACTCGATAACGCTCGAGTGCGATTAATATTAAATCGAATACCCCTTTAATTTTCACTTTGTTGGTGAAAACTTTTGTGCTGATTTTTATTTACTTTTTTTCGTATTCGGTATTTTTGTACAAATGTCCGACTAGTTTTCTTCGTTCGTTTTGAACACTCGTTAAAGCTGGTGTGTACCAAACTCGGCAACGATAACTTGGAGAACTCGATGATTTTATATTATTATGATAATCGAGCGAAGAGTTTTCGGAACCTTTAGATATTAGGATTGCAGACGGTCGGGCAGAGTATCGAAGGAAGAAAGAGATGTGGCGATTACCGAGAATCGAACCCGGACTTACCCGGTTACTGAGCAAGAGCGCTAACCACTGCGCCAATGTCACCTACACGTTTGACTCATTCGGGTCGGCGTGTTATATGCAATGTAGAGCCGTTACATTGTGGTGATAGTTTCCTTGTACGTTTTATCCCGAGACATTAAAAATAGAATCGAATTTTTTTTCCATCATTTTTTAAATCATCGTAGAAAATAAATGTTTTGCCATTCGGCATTTAATTGTTCAAATCCCTGTCCTAACATTGAGTAAATTAACATTCGTCAATCGTTATATAAAAGGTTTGGCAATGGTACTTGAAACTCAATACGAAACACCATCAATTACTTCACGACAATAGTTTCTTAAAATGCTTTAGCTTGCCAAAAAAAAAAAATTAATATCCGATAATGAACGACTTCCCTCGACACGCCCACATTTGCGACATGTTGTCGATTACTTCGTCGCAAGGTCGTTAGCCACGAGCGGTGCGTTGCGGCATCTGATGCAGAAATCCTCCGTAGGGATTTTCTTCGATTCGTTAAATATCGGTTGTCGACACCGTCGTTTCTTTGACAGCCCGGTGACGCGGCACGAGATTCCTGTCTCGTTTAACGCCATGTTAAAGATCTACCACGTGACAGGGCGAGAGAGATAGATACATTTTTCGAAGCAATGCCATTCAAAACCGGTTGACATTTTGGTTAAAACGGAAGTGTCATCAGACGCGGTATTGAATTATACATCCGTTAATGCCTCGTTTTTTTTTTTTACTTGAAGTTCCTAGTCTCTGAATAGTATTCATGACAAATTATGGTTACCGACTGAGTCATTTCACATGTCCGTAAGCGAAGGCTGAACAAGTATGAGTGCGAGACAGACAAGGTTGAAATTTGGAATCCATTTTTTTTTTTTTTTCTAAAATGATCTGAATGAATTTTTTTTCCAAAAGGATTTTACGAAATGCAAAATGAATTGCTATTTGCACTGTATGAAGAAAAATAGACAGGTGTGGAAATAAAGGTTTTGTCATCGACGCACTGAGTGTTATGAAAATTATGAATGATTCTTAAAACAAGAAACTTCGTCCATTGCTTCTAAAAACTTGGGATTTTTTATGCGGAAAGTCTTGCAGCGTATATCATCGTTCGTTCATTCCAATGCCATCAATTCCGAAAACGTTAGATTAGATATTCGTTAAGCCAATTAGGTCCACTGTCGAGCGGCCTACGCGAAGATCGTCGTTCGCGCCGGCGTGTGCGATCGAACGTGCGCGCGCAGCGATTAGCATCGACGAGGCACTACCGCGCTCCAAGGCACCGTTCTCTATGTATCGCGAGAGTTTAACCGCGACGACAAAACCGCTATATCTCCGGCGAGACCGTTCAAGAATCGAGAGAAAAAAAAAATTGAATAAAAAGAATTATAAAAATACACTACCTGTGTGCGGTCGAACTCGACCGCTCGACCACCGTAATCCGCTCCGCGGGTGACGCAACAGCCTCGCTGTTACAGTCCTTTCCTTTGTATACAGTGCTAAGGTTCCCGTTCGCGTACGAACTGTGCCATTTGGACGGGTCAAAATGGCACAGTTTCGACACCGTGGGTCGAGATTTGCTTAAATCCGGTGACGACGGAAAATTGTCGAGGGCGAGAAAAACGCATATTTAATGGGCGATAAGCGAGTCCATCGGCGAAGCAATCTGTTCTGTATTCGCACATTTATTTTCACCGGAGAGCACCTTAGAAATTTCAGAAAATTGTGCAATCAACGAGATGAAATATTGTAAAGTTGACGAGAACATAAATTGCAAAAATTTACGAGAAAACAATTGTGCAGTTCTCGGGAAGCAAATTTATGAGAAAAATAATGAAAAAAAAAAATAATTAAACTGTAAAATACGTTATGCGCTGTTGACTGGAAACCGTCGAGGGGAAAATCATACGCATATTTGCAAGACGATAAATCACAAAAGTGCGCTTCGGTAACGAACTATCGCGAAAACAATTCCTTCTGTACTCGAATAATTTTTTCTGTTAATTTAAAAACTAACGAAACGCAATATCGTAAACGTAACGAGAAAAAATATTGTACAATTAACGAGAGAAAAATATTGCAAAGTATTCACGAAAGAATCGTCAATATTGTGAGAAAAAAAAAGTCTGCTGAATACACAAGCTACTTTAATTGAACTGCTGATCGTTAGAGTCCGTGCGAGAACAGTCAAGATCCTCGAGCTAGGTTGCCATGGCCGTTAATTAGCGAGTAAAGATATCCGGAGCGGTGAGTGTCGGCGAGTCAATGTCTGAGTGAGCGATCGAGCCGAAGGTCCCGGTTTCTCGGACTTTCATCGAAAATCTCACGTGGTAAAGGCGGCTCAAGGTGGAATTTTGCCTCTCGATGGCCAAGAAATCGACTCGGGTCTGTCCGGCACGAGTTACGTATCGTTGAATGAAATCGAACGATTCGAAGTCAGGCGGACCGCTTTGAGACAAGTCGATCGGCGAAACTAGTAAATTCGTTAAAAGTTGCACCGGTGTTTCCGGTTTATAATTGCGTCGCGATAACATGCGTAAACGAACGTGCCCGTGAACTCGGGCGCATGCGCGCCACGCACGCCGATGCGACGAACGTCGCGTTTAATTTGCCTGGAACGAAATCCTGTTATGTCTCGCGGGGAAAAAATAAAATAAAAATTGCCACCGGTCTCGACCGACATTTTTATAAACAGTGGAACGTCGATTTCCTGCGCTGCGTTCGATCCCAAACTCGTTATTAGGGAAATAAATAAAACAAAAGAAAGGTGCCGTGCAAATTTCTTCAAGCGTTTCAGTCGTCATCAATTTGTTAATAACACTGTGGAATGATTTTTTTTTTTTTTTGCAAAATTAATCTCTCAACACCTTTGGCGAGTTTGATTTTTTCAGATTTTTATATCATTGGGAAATTATTGAAATTCACTTTAATTTCTCTGAAAGTTATGCGAAGTGAGAATTATTTGCAAAAACTCAACACAGCTTCGCAATTCTACTGTTCCATATTTTGTCAATCCGAAGGAGTTTCGGTCCTTACGGATTCGGATAATCAAAGTTCTACTGTACACGATATTATCGACCATGAGCGTACATACGCGCGGTCGAAAAATAATGGCGATATTTAACGAGGCCTACTTTTTTCGGTAACCGGCGAATACTCGGTCAACGAGCGAGCACAGCGAGGAGACGAAATTTAATCGGTGAAAGTACCGTCTCGATGAGCCGATCTCTCCAAATATCGACGCTCGGATGCTTCGTAATTTTGTCTTTTTCAGGGATTGAAAAAAATTAATAATAGGAATAATAATCATACACTTCCGAAAGGAAAATTTTATGGCAAAGGATTCATTAAAAAAAAAAAAAAAAAAAAAATTCTGGAAAAAAATGTCGGATCTCGTATATGAAGAATTTATGAGACTGAGCTTGCCGTCGATTAACTTCCGGATACGATGCGCATCGTTCGATTTCTTTATGTACGTGCAGGATTGTTAAGCGTCTCGTAATCACCAATAATTGATCCATTACCCTCGACTGATTTGTAACGTAGATGTGTCGATTTGCCACAAAGTCCGGATCCCGGAGTATGAATTGATTATCAAGAATAAATATATAAATAAACAATTGTAATTATCATGATTAAAACGGTTGAAGGGGCTCGTCAATGTGGGATAAATAAAATCGAACGCAACGCAAAACGCACCGTTCTCTGCAAAAATTCTCAGTCGAATCACTCAGAGTAAACGAGAACAAGAATTACCGGTCATTTGTCTCCTCTGTCTACGTGTGCAAGCTAATAATAACCGAAGGATTATCTCCTACGATTGGTGGTAATAATAATAATGACAATAATAATATAAAAACGACCCAAGGTCTGAATCGAATCATCAGGATCGGATAAAATATAACGAACCACATTTTTCCACAAACTTGGAATGGCGGTGGATTAAATAATAATTAAAAATAAATAAATAAATAAATAAATAAATAAATAAATAAATAAATAAAAACTTGCCTCTAAGCTACGAAAGCAACTCGGCAAATAAATTTTTCCATTCCTATGATTAAAGAACAAGCCAAGTCTGAGCTACTCCTAGCTACAGGAATCAAACTCCATCAATTTTCGAAGGAGAATTCTACGATTTCCCGTGAAGTGCAACCAAAGAAAAGCTAATAATAACTAGTATTGAATCGGTCAAAGGTTTTGACGCGAATCGCCCGAGTCGCATGTAAACGAAGAATCGATAATAACGTTCACAGCGACGAAAGCCCCGTCGGATTATTTCTCTGAAACGAGACCAAGAATTATCGGTCATCGGTCTCCGTCCAGTTATGCAAAGTAAACAATAATCGAGCGAATTTAATCGTCGACGAATGCAGGTGCAACGGCTTCTGACGTCACGGTTTATTGTTTGTAAGCGAGGGAGCAACGACTGAGCGAGTTATCGAGTCGCGTTGTTCCGCACAATAATAAAAATACTAAAGAACGTATACAACGCTCGAAAGAGTTTTACGAGCCTTTCTTACCGCTGGGGGTTTCCGACGGTAGTTCGCGAGCGACGGCGCTGCGCTCGCACCGTGCATGGCCGAACGCCCAGCCGGCCGCACGTCGGAAGGAATCAGTTCGTCGTTTCCTCGTGTTCGCAATTTCTTCCCACATCCATTTCTACCGGGCGAGTTTTCTAAAACTCTTTGATTAACATTATCGCTCGCACGCTAACCGCGTGTGTGTGTCGAGTCAATTAGCGATACGCGCCGGACGAGTCTCGATTCTTCAACGTATTCCCTCGGGACTGGCGTCGTACAGAGAATTAGCGAAAAGACTTTCTTTCGGCGCGCTCGATTCTCTGGCAATAGCCCGCACACTAGTGGCAGCGAAATTCTCGGCTCTCCGCATTCCACACCGAGCGGCAATCACTCCATCAATCTTGCCAGCTCACGTATGTATATATATATATATATATATATGCGGATTATTACTTTCCGAGACTTCGGTTAATAAAATGTATTTCACCGCGATAGGTATAGATATTGTTTCGTTGATACCTTCAACGCCGGTGTAGTTTTCTCCGTGAAGCGGCAACTTCGCAAGATTAAAAATAAAGCAACGCACGTTTCGTTCGTTCATTACGTTGATGCCTCGCTTCATCGACGACTCTCAGCGACAGTTGTTCGACGACGGGACGAGCCACGAGCAACTGTCGGACACGTATCGAAGAGCATCGAATCACGACGCTTCTCCGTCTCTCAAATAGGTTAGGTTCGTACATTTCTTTTTTCATCCTCAGGTTTTCGTTGTAAATACTGTAAAAAAATATATATTCCAGAGTCGTAAGCACAGATATCGTTGCTTCGGCGGTTTCGTCGTTTGCATCGTTTTCTCCGTGCAGTTGCTACTTTCAGCGACGGCAAGAAAACACATGTTTCGTTGGTTCGTTCCATTAACGTCTCGACTCACCAGCGTCGTTCAGCGCCAGTTGTCCGACGACGGCCCGACCGATGAACACGTGGTGGATACGGACAAGACAACATTGAATAGATTCGTTGTCTCTTCGTCGATGATCCATGTGTTTTATTTTCGTGCCGCGGAATTGTGACCGCAGCTCGCTGACTGTCCTCTAGGCGCGCACAATGGCGGACCGGTAGAGAAGCGTGGTTGCGCGCGTGCGCCGTGTTCCGGGGCGCTGCCCACGTACCGGCCGCACCGAGCGTTGGCCCGCAGCCGGTCCGGCAGCATTTCACGCAGTCGTTGCGCACGGGGACGTGGAATCCCGTCCGTACATACAGAGACTGTCCGTGTACTCTGCGGCACTCGAGTCTAGATGTGCCGAGGCTCGTGTATGGTCGAGCCAACTACCTAACCAACCGCCTGGCCACTCGACGCGTCTCGGCGCTGCCTAGTTACCTGCCGAGGCCGGAAAATCCATATGCGAGGCACATTATGACTCGTCGCAGTGCTGCCAACCACTTGAGAGGAAAATGGAATTTGTTCTCCGGTGACTTTCGCGGAGTTCCTGCGGGAATAACCGACTTCGCTACGGTCACGCATCCCGAGACTATTGTTGAGTCTTCTGTGAGACTGTTCATGTTTTGCTCCACGAAACATGCTGCTCGGTGAAACAAGATGTCGCGTTCGAGGAGGGATCTTGTCGAAAAATAGATTACTTGGAAGCGCCAAGAAAGATGGTTAGAAAAAAACGCCGGTTTGCAGGACTATGAAATTTATGGAAAAATATATATGAAATATACTTGGAGCCTTGATCAACCGCCTCGCCACTCGTGGCCAACACCGCTTATTTGTAAGTACCGATCGAGAGTGGAAGATCCATGCGAGAGGCACTTTGTATACTATATACAATATAATATAATATACTATTTCGTTGACGCTGGCAAAAGAAAGCTCGAATTGTGGAATAATAAAATTTACGACGATAAGAAATTTCTACGATATTTCAGCCCGTCCTGTAAATCATCCCCGAAGGTAGGAGGTGAGTCAGATCTGTGAGAACATCGAAGCGGAAACCCGGGTCGGCGCTACGGACGCTACAGGTACATTACTGCGAAAGACCTCGTCGTATAATCCCACTGAATAACGTAGCGGCCGACTACAAAGCCCCATTCTTGGATTCACGATAAAACCAGATTTGCGTTGTCACAGTTACAGCGGAAAATCTTCAAAAATTAAATAACATGAAATTCAATTGAAATTAAAAATGAATAATTGTGAATTATTTGTAAAGGAAATCTAGGTTCAAATCGGGCTTTAAAAATCTTCGGTGAGAGTTCCGGAGATTACCCTCGAGGATTCGAAGACTGTCCGCCCACGTACTCGAGTAGCCTCACGCACTGGTCGCCCGAGTCGTTTATTCCCGTCACGCGACGTATCCGTCTTCCCATCGTCGCCACCGACCCTCGCGCCGCGTATCGCCATACGAGACACCGTGCATAATAGTCGTAATACGTGAGAGCGTCGGCGACGACGATACAACGTAAATATACATGACGCGAGTGTTCTACGGCGAGTTCTCGTTCGGCGAACGTTCCGCCGGCACTTGTTGCCAGCGCGCATCCCTTCTCGCCAACCCTACGGCACCGGAGACACGCCTGGAATCACAATTTCAAATTCTCCAACCGGTCTTTTCGCCGCGTGGCACGGAACAGAATTTCAGGGGATCGAAGTATCGCCGAGCGAGGAGCCCGATCCACGCTGACGGGATGGTAATCGAACCAACGTCCGTCCAGGCGTGAGGCGACTGTTCGACAGGATTTTCGAGGATATCCGATAGCGAGACAACACCGTCAAAAAACAAATGATCCAAACAGCGTGGAACTCTGGATACTCGGAGCGAAGTTCGCCAGTCACCAATTTTCAAACAAGTGGAATATCAATGTTTGGAAACAGTAATAATGAAATCAACAAGGAAATTACCCTGAAAGAGTATTCAAGATTTTAAAGATTCGTGATGGTCGACGATTCGAGGATCTTGGAGAATACCGGCAGAGAGCCGAGAGTGAAAAAAAAACAAATAAAATAAATAATAGACAAACTGGATCGCGCAATACGTCTTGAGAGGACTTTGGGACGATTCCAAAAACAGAAAGATGTAACAACATCAATAATAATAACAATGAAACCTCAGAGTATTTTTGTGATGCCGGAAAAATGAGGCAGTACCAAAGAGGCGCAAGTAATTTTACTCGCCGATAAAGCAACAATGTGCCCGAGGATCAAATGGATTAAATTAAATAAATGTAAATTATGATCGTTCGCTTTGTCCGCCTTGCCGGTGCGAAATAGACGGATAGAGCGCTGGCAAAGTGTGTTATTCGTTCTCAAGGACGCGGGGATAAATAGAGTCGTTGGAAAGTCGATAAAAATCATTCGCTTGCCAGTCACGCCGGTGCGGGATTATCGAGCAGGATTACCGAGCCCGATGTGTCAATGACTGGTTCAACGCTGTATATTTACGAGAGAACTGCGAACAGACGTCGCGGACGAGCTACGAGATCATTGTCTCGCCGAGCGTTGAAATCACCGCGAGAGTCGTAAGACGAGGTCGACGATAAGTCACCGACCACGACCGACGATCTCGTCTCCTTTCCGGCACGGTTCGTATCCGTGTGCACGAATATCTCGCGGTTCGATTTGAGGTGGAGTTTTAAATCCACGTAACCTCGAAACATTTACAAACAAATTTTCTTCCAATCGCTCTTATGAAATAAAAAAAGTAATAGCGATTGGTCTCAAAGCAATACACAAAAATATAAGTTTCAAACGATCTTGGCAAAAGAAATTAAGATGTCAATAATATTTATACATCAATTTGAATCGCGCACGTAGTAATCGTTTGGAAAATATGTTTATCAAAAAGCCCTTTGGAAAAAAAAAACAAATGCCTATCGAAAGAATCTAAAAGAAGAAACAATAAAAAATAATGCGAACCATTTAATGGTATGACATTGAAAAATTCTTCGAAAAACCAGTTTATCATCAAAACAATAAAAAATAAAAAAAATACAAATAATCTTGAGAAAAAAAGACATAAATCGTATTTATAAATCGGTCGATCATGTATTGATATAGCGTACAAAAACTTGTGCCAGCTTTTTCCTTACAATAGCTGTTCAACGTTCTTTCAAATAATCGAGAGCATCTTTTGGCTCTCCTTCGTCACTTGTGCCACTGCTGCTTGACTTGATATTCCAGTTAGAACGACCTCCAATATTTATAAATAAGTCGAGGCCTTGAGTAAATTAGAAATTGGAAACGTCTACGCCTCTGTGTCGTAGGCGAATCGGAAACTGAAGACGGTGGTTGGATCGGATCATGAAAAGATTAATATCGCATTGACGGTCAATGTCATATTTTGAAAAGGAGACTCGGTGTTCCAACGACCGATTCGAATGAAGCGTACACGACAGATATTATTTAAAAAAAAAAAAACTTGGCGGGCCAAGTTTTTTTACACTATCTCAATATTTCATCGACCGATTTATGAACACGATTCACATATATTTTTTCTCAAGATTATTTGCATGATGTATTTTTTTAAGATTGTTTTGATGATAAACCGATTTTTCGAAGAATTTTCTAATGTTTTACCATCACTTGATTCACATTATTTTTTTTCGTTTTTTTTTTTTAAGATTCTTTTGATAGACATATTTTTTATTTTCGAAGGTCTTTTTGGTAAAAATATTTTCTGGACGATTACTACGTGAGCGATTCAATATTACGAAAAATTTTGATCCAATTTTTTTTCTATTTATTTAATTCATAAGCCACACCGAAATTTTTCTCGTCAAATCAGATGAGTTTGTATACAAGGATTCTTGAATTTCATGGTCGTCCGAAGCATCGGAACAAGCTCAAATATAGGGACGTGCCGAAAAAACCGCGACTCTGGTTATTTTCTTCCACAGTAAAAAAAAAAAAAGAAAAAAATTCTCCGCTTAATCGATGCGCTTTAGAAAACTTGAAACTATCAGCTTAATATTAGCTTAATATTACTTTCATAATAATATGTGTTCCTGACCGGTCAATAACTGACGTAATCCGATGGTCACAACCGTCCGAGCCTCAGATCATAAAATTTAATCGACGATGCGACGCAGAAAAACCGTTAGTCGCTCGACGCATGCGCGAACGTAAGGAAAACAAAGAAAGTAAACTCACCCTCGTGTCGAAGAACTAGATCCTCATGGCACTCTCCACAACAAAAACAAACTCTGTCCAACTTCGTTTTTCCACAGATCGATCCAGTGAGAGAAACGAAAAAAAAAAAAAAAAAAACTAAACAACAACAAAAAGTTTCATTCGCGTCCCGGGTATCGCGAATAGTTACACTAACGAAAAACGCGGGAAGTTAATTATAATTTTTGTTTTTTTTTTTAACCGACAATAAAACACTAAATAATACGCCAGGAGCCCACGAATCACCGTGGCTATCTGGCCGAAGACTGTTCGACCTCTCGTTCTCTACCGGTGAACCGAAGGCGGACCGAGGAAGAAGCTCGACTGGCGACAGGGGAAGAGAGTGTCGAGAGAGGGGGGGCCAGAGAGGGGTGGGGGGAGGAGAGGACTATCGTCGGCGTCTCAAGAGAGACAAGGGAGAGTGAACAAAAAACTGACGGCAAGATTTACAAAAAAAAATTTAAATGCAAAAAAATAAAAAAAAAAAAGATTGAAAATAAAGCGGCGAGTTTTGTTTCGACGAGCGCTGATGATACACGGAGCTCGGGCGAGCGGGTTTTGCGGGCCTTTCCTTGCCGGCGTAAGGCTCTCGCGGTGGAAAAAGGACTTTGGGGTCCCCGGTTTGCTGCCGCTGCCCCCGGCGACTGCTCGAATGAGTCTCTCTCTCTCTCGTTCTCTCGTGTGTGCGCGCGCACGCGTCCGCGTTGGGTCGCGCTCGCTGGTGCATGCGCGGGCGAAAAACCACAGCGAAGACTGCGACTGAGGGAGAGAAGCGGCGCCGGTGCGCGCCTGCGCAGAAGCCTACGGGAGTCGGGAGTTCTCACACAGTAACAACGGACGTTCGCGGCACCCACGGCGGCACTCACAGGCGAATAACACAGCGCGAGAGTACAGGTAACGAGGTGGATGTCCCAGTCACCGATTGATCGAGAATCGTTAAAAAAAAAAGTCGATGAATCCTCCGGCTCGTAGAGAAAAGTAACAGATGTCTTTTCCGTCGACTCTGCGTCAACCGACTTAACCTTGAACGTTTTAGCTCGTAGTCGAAAAATTCTATCGTAACGAACTGCCCTCTCACGAGCGGCAATCGAAGCAGATGCGTCGAAGTATACAATAAACACACAAACTATCGATTTCGTCGGATGACTAACGTAGAAGCGAGGTGCCGCGCGAGAGTCCGTTAAAAACTCGAATCGTTAAAAACTCGACGAGACTCTCGTGCGGAGGAAAGTGACAGAAGCGTCACTCACCGATCTTAAACCTTACGAATTAACCTCAAATGATTTTTCGTCGTAAGCTATGAATCGTCGGAGGGTTATTTATTGGTCAGGAGCAAAATTTTTTTGTAAGAATAATTGAAACCAATGACAAGCTGATCTTCTCAAGCTTAGAAAATATATCGACTAGTTCCAAGATAATTGTTTTTTTACTATGAAAGAAAACATCATAAGAGTCCTAGTCAGTATACGGATATGTTTTTTTTTGACATCTCCCTGAATTTCGACACTACCCTAAGGTCTCGAAAAGTCGGAGATTTCGAGAAATATGACGTTCAAAATAAACTAGTTCGAATTTCTTTGCGATCCACGATTAGGAGCAACGAAAAATAATATTTACGTTCTACCCTTTAGAACTATCCTGAACGACTCTCCAACGCAACGAAACAACATCTCATCGAAAGCACCTTACATCCGAGCCCCGTCGACGACCAGGCCGTCGGACTTCGCCAGCCGTAAGCATCGTCGACTCGCGCGCATGCGCGCGTGTCTCCCCGTCAGTGCGCATAGTCAAACGTAACAGCGACGGGAGATGAAACGAGACGGCTGAGTCAAAGTGGGGAGTACGAACGAACCCGGCGGGCCCTCGGACCTGTTTTCCCATCTCCCTCGACACCGTGAGTAACGTATATATATATATATGTACACAAAGCCTCTACAGCAAGATTCGTTTTCACCAGTGTGAACGGTCGAGGCATCTCCACTACGCCACCTGCGAGCGACTCGTCGTTGACGGTCAGGTGCCGGAGGGCCCCGCTCTTCGTCGTCGCCGTGCCTCGCTCATTCACTCGTTTGTCCTCTTCTCCTGCGGTCGTTTTCTTTCATAACTTTTCGCACGACGCGGACGAGGCGCGCACGGTAAAGCTGACCGAGCGACTGTGCTCTCGGCCGCGGCACGCATGCGCGCAGAGCGGTCCGCTTCACCGGCGAGCGGCGGGCGAGACGAGAGCGCCTCTCTCGCTCAGGCGGCAGCACTCAAGCTCCAAACACAATTCGTCGAAACACATACCTGCGCTTGCCTGCCGTTGTCCGCTCGCTCGTATAATACCTCGCCCCAAAGTGACCGAGCGTACCCTATCGTTCCTACGCTCCCCACATTTTCCCCCTCCCCTAACGTCGCTCGCCGCTGTATTTTAGGAACCTCCCACCGTTACACTGGCGTTGCTGCAGGTGCCGGGCGGCGAACCGTCGCACGCGCTCATCCTCACGTATACAAACCTCTGCTATTTTATTCTTTATATTATAATCCTTCCTTAATGCGGACCCGGTTCTCGACCGCGTGCGCGTGCATGCGCGGGTTTTACGCGCGTTGTGTTTTACATTACACAAGACTGTTGATACCATAATTACTCGCGATGCTGCACGAGTTACCCTTCGTTAAACAGTTGGGCGTAACAACTGAATCCGGAGCTGAGCTCTGCGCCCGTAATTGTGGAGAGTACAATGTTTTATGTATACGGCTGAGTACTCGAATTTTATTTGGTTCATTGTTTGGATTTTTTTTTTAACTGATGCCTTTCGTGATGTTTTCACGAAAGCCTCTTTCCTTTGTTCTCAAAAGCGCGTCAACTTGTTTCGTTCCTATTGTTTTCAGAGTTTAAAGTAAAAAAATTTTTTTTTTCCAGATCGCAAAAATCCGATGGGTTTACAGAGCCGGTGACTCTCCCTACTTTTTTCTCGTTAGGAACACGACTCGTCGTGGATCTTAAAGTGACGTGATGCGGAGAAAGATTGTAATTACGTTACGATCGTATTACTCAGGGACCAGGAAATTTCGTTTTTCGGGATAACGTCATCGTAGAATAATTGTTCTATGACAATAAATGTCTCGAAATTACGAGATTCGTGTCTTCGTTAAGGTTTCTCGCGTGTTCCTAGCCGACACTGCGGGAGACTCGAGGATACATCCAGGGTCAAAGGGGTCAACGCTTGCTGACTCGCTGTACACAGCGTTATAGCTGCGGGGCGGCCATCGTTGTTTCTCCGTATTTTCTTCGAATTCGTTTATTTTGGTGCTGCGAGTGAAACGTTTAATCGCACAGATTTTTACACTGCAGCAAGCATACGGCAGTAACGAAACGATTGAATCGTAATTACCGAGTCTCGGGACTCGCGCTGGTCTAAAATGAAATGAGGAAGAGGTGAAAAAATTAAAATTAAAAATTAGAAAAAAAACGCATGCTTTGCCGTTCGGAAGCGTTTGCCGACGACAGAGTAGAGCGTCGATCTCGAGCAATCGCCGAGCCCGCGCGGCCGTAATAGCCGTACGGGTAATTGAATAACCGCGTCGCGGACTTCCAGATTCCCTGTTGGCGCTTGTGGCGGTGTTGCACGAGGCCAGTGACTCCGTCCGACGATTTACGATAACTCTTCTGCCGCGGCGTCCGCGAGGATACGCTCACGTCCGGGCACAATAATCAAGCAATAAATATACAACGCCACAAGACAACGAGCGCGACGAAAAAAAAAAAAGGGAAAAGAAAAATTTAAGCGAAATTAATGAAATATGCAGTTGCGGGCAAACAAAAAAAAAATATAAAAAGCTGCAGGCGAGCGGAAAAACCACGGAAAATTGGCGCGCCGCGTGTTTCTCTTTTCCGCGGTACGGACGTGGCACTAGCGCGCTTCTATTACGCGCTAATAACGTAATACAAATTCCAAACCCCCCCGAGACGTACGCTCTGGATGCACATCGTTGAACGACCGGCTCTCGCCTCGGCGCTAGACGCCTTTTAATTTGTATTAATTGTTCGTTCTCGTTTTCACGACTCTCGACACCTCCTCGACGATTTTCCCTTTCGCGGCTCATATCGCCGCAGGAGAATTTAATTTTTCGACGCCAAATTTAAACAAAAAAAAAACCGATGATTGCTGGAAAATATAAAAATTGTATTTTTGAAAAAAAAATAAAAATTTTATACGAAAATATTGGGATAAAGGAAGAGATTGTCGTGGCTTTATCTTGAATTCTATTTCTTCCACAATTCCAAAGTCGTAAAACGAGACAGAGGCGATTTAACAAAGACCGAAAAATTTAAAAAAAAAATAACACGATAGGCCCAGGATAATTTCATTTTCGTGTAACACACGGAGAACGATCAGCAATCGTGATTGTTCCCGTCTCTCGGACATGAGGAAGATCTTTTTTATTTTCCGAGGTCACGGTCGAGGCTTTCGTATATATATATATGTATATATATATATATAGATACATATATATAGATACACATATATATATATATAGTGTAGATAGTGCAGTGTCGACTCACCGCCGCCTCGGGGAATCCGGCCGAACGGATCTCACGCAAACGAATTCCTCGCTCGTCCAACGAGAGAGGCTACGGTTAACGCAAAGAGGTATTACGCAGGATAGAGTATAACGCGCGCGAACAGCTTCCGGGCGGATCCGATGCACACGAGCGAGCACGCCGGTTTAGCGAGCGAGAGAGAATTAGTTTTGTCGATCCTAAAATTCTTCGGGCGTGGAATCTAACGCCGGCCAATTTTTCTACGTAATCACAAAATTTTTCGAATGAAAATGAATCGAAAAGGCTTTTTTTATTGTACGAAAAAAATATTTATTTCTTGTGAATATACGAAAACGCAGGATGCAAAATTCTTCCTCATTCAAGATTTTTTTTTACTGTTACGAAAGTAAATGCGAATGATAATTTAGCTGAAGCTCTCGTTTCTTCGTCGCAGTCGAGGGAAAAATTTGTCGGGTCGAGTATTGAATATTTTGTTGGAAAAAAAAAAGTGAAATGAAAATTACTTACAGAGGTTGGAATGAAAAGGAAAAAGGTGAAAATTGCACACTCGTAAGCACTCCGGCGTGCTACTAGTTGCAACAATCCATTCACGTACGTGTGCAAGCTGAAGGCGCGTCTTCGCCGAACGCATCGGAATTTCACATGGCTCCATCGTAGAGCCAACCTTTCTCTCTTTCTCTCCCGCCGTGCGATGCACTCTCGAGAAAAACGAGTTGAGAAAATGTTCACCTTTAACGGACAAAATTTGTCCATCTATCGTCGCAGCGTTATTCACGCGATTACACACATTTAATTGGCCGAATTAACAACGCACATTGATCCCGATAATTAGCGTATTATCGACGATTGACATTCGAGGAAAACAAAGCTAATTTTTTTTTTCTCATCAAACTTAACAATATTCGATGTGATTGGGAAACGAAACAAAAAATATTTTCGTCGATGAAATTTTGCACGTGTTTTTTAATTCAAAGTTAACACCTTTGTTCAATGCAATTGTGCAATGCACGGTTTACAGACATACGTGGATGTAATCCGGTTAAAATGAATCGACGCATCGAGCTCGAGTATTTACAACAATCGCTCTTTCTTTCGGTTGACAATTCTACGAAATATTATATTACCGATATTATTAAATTTCTTTGGGGTTATTTTGGATGTTGACTTACTCCGGCGGTCCGAATGATCGAATGTGCATGAAAAGGATCGACTTGCAACGGTTGGCGGTGACGATTTTCTCCGTCGATCTTTGCGACGGGTCGATCGTTCATCGATCGGCGATCGTTATTTTTTTTTCAAATTTAATCAATTCTTCACGTCGTACGTTCGAGATATCGCTTGGAGCCGAGAGATCCGTAACTCTGGCTGTAACGGCCGCTGTACGATGCGCGGGACCACGCTCCGGCTCTGTTCGAATAACTGTTGCAGGCTATCAGCGAATTCATTCCGTTCGGCCTGTCTATCGGCACTCCCTGGCCGTGAGCCCGAAGGGATTCGCTTGCGCTGTGCGATCTGCCGCTGTCCGTCAGCGATACCCTGAGGTCCTCTACTGCGCCGATTTCCGTGTACGGTTTCGGTCCCCTCGAACAGCAGCTTATGAATATCGATGCCGTCAAGCCCTTCATGAAAAATATGCAATAATACTTTTTTTTAAATAGCTCCCAAATCAGTCGAGAAGTTCGAATAAATAATAAATAATAAATAATAAATAATAAATAATAAATAATAAATAATAAATAATAAATAATAAATAATAAATAATAAATAATAAATAATAAACTTTTTTTTTATGTAAAAATGAATCTGTCGACGATTGTATATTCATAAATTGCAGAGGAACGGCTCTTCAAAAAGGTCAAACGACCCAACAACCCTCTGTAGAAACGCTGGTATTAAATAATACATGAATAATAATGACATATTTACCACGAGAAAGTGTAGAAGAACGATGAACATCGAGGCGTATCGGAAGCCAATAACGTCCATGAGGATTCCAGCGACGGAAGGACCTATGAATGCGCCCAGAGCGAAAGCGCTCGTCCACAGACCACTGATAAGACCGTAGGTGTCGAGATTATTCGGAAAACCATAAGATCTATAAAAAAAAAAATGCAATTAAAAATATGTAACATTAATTCATCGGAGATGCGTTCATAAAAATTACGGTGGATCTTCGATTTAGCTGATTCTGATTTAGGGATAGACTGGAGGTGGAAAGGACTCGGTTGTTTTTAAAACCGATTAATCGCGACACCTGTCGACAAACCAGAGAAAACTTTGCGTCTCGCGGGACCGGCGTTCGGTAAGCTTTTTACCGGACCCCTGCAAAACTGCAACCACTACTTACATGGAAGTGTTGAGAGCGTCGGTAAAACTGGCGACGAGTTGAGCTGCCATGCCAAGCCCGTGGATCAGAAGGCCGCATATGGTCAGCCATACGATGGTGTTTGATGGTATGAAAGGCGCAGGCCCGATGAGACAAAATCCGACCATTACGAGAATGCATCCGGCCACCGTCGCTATCTGCATCCGTTGAACCATTGATAATTAAAATACTGCGTTTTTTTCGAATAATTTTTTTTTTTTTATTAAAAAGTATTTTGTCTTTTAATGGATAAAAATTAAGACATTTTTTAATCACGCATATTAACATTTTTTACGGATAAAAATATTTACAGGAGGACCCTGATCAATCGTCGACGTTTTAGCAGTCGTGGTGTTAATTAATGAAAAAATCCGAAACTGAACATAACTTTTACCAAAGTCATTGTAACTTGTCAAAAAAAAAGTTGTATCTTCTGCCACCATTGACTTGTGTGCTTTTGTTGTCTAGCTTGTAGGTATTTCATACGATTTCACACGATCAAAAATTCATCCCTCTCTAAAAAAGTTGTGATTTTATTACAGTTCATTCTTCAATTTTTTTTAGAACCTTGCATTGTATTTTTAGCTAAAAAGATATATTTAAGTCTATTCTCACGTTTATTGCATTCAAAAAATGTATAAAAATTTATTTGAAATTTTAATATTTTTTATACAATCGATACTTCAAAAGTATAGCGGTTTTTGAAAAAAGTTCAATTTTTTGACAACTTTTTTGGAGAGCGTCGAGTTTTTGACCTTCGTTATTGGATAGAATATTTCATACTTATTAACGTATTTCGTTTTCGTTTAAATGGAATTGCAGGCTATCCGTACTGACCTTTGGTTTCAATCGCTTGTCGCAGAACCAACCCCAAACCGGCGCGGTGACTGCGTAGGTGCCGCCGTTTATAACGAACATGAGACCGAGCACGACGGGACTCAGGTTGAATTGTCGAAGGTGAGGTTCGAGGGTCGCCTGGAGAAATCCGATGCTCATACTCGTGGCAATTATCGAAGCCGTCGCAACCATCACTCCAGGTATCTTCAGCACCCTCATAAAACCTTTATGGAACAGTCGTAGTCAGTCGTTGACTTATATTTCAAAAATATTAATAACAAAATTAATTTTAATATTCAAATGAATTTTTTTTTTTTAATTAAAATCTCATGAAAAAAAAAATTTTACTAAAAGAAAGCACTAAAAAACAAAAATATATCGTTCCGTATTTATTTGTTCTATTTCGTCTTACGATCTTGGATAGTTCAATTTTTTTTTATTAAAAAAAAAAGCTTTCCTACCTCCAGTATTGTGAGGATCTATCTCGTTGTTATCGTGAACCGGAAGTACGAACGCCGTCATCACGGCCGCCAGGAATAGAGCCGATCCCAGAACGGCGAACGGCGTCACGAATCCACCGACCTGTTTTGTTTAAGTAATTTTATGATATTAAAATTTTTATCAGACAGAATTTTTTTTTCTCATCGATTCAAAAAAAAAAAATAATTGTACCTGGTAAAGGGCTCCTCCAACCGTGGGCCCTACGATGAGACCGAGACCGAAAAACGTCTCGAGACTCGCGAACGTTGTCGCAACGTTGTCAGGAAATTCTTTAGCGATTATCGCGAAGCTCGCGGTAAGAAAAGCCGCGTTGCCCATCGCCTCGACTATTCGTATAACGAATGAGAGAATTATGAAGGGATAGTGTCCCTCGACTTTGTCGAGCAAGCCGAAGAATATGGCGCATGTACCGGTCGTCAGGATTCCCCCGTTGAAAAGTAGCTTCGGTCCGATTCTGTGCAACTGTCGATCGAGTCGTTGTTTAGACCAATTTTATTTTCATGTAGAAAAATTTGATAGCAGAAAACAGAAGCATAAATAAGGAATAAGGTGAACGACCCAATTACTGACGTCTGTTGGAGAACGAAATGGACCGCGACTACAGTAAAACGGATCGTAGATTTTTCGATTGGTCTTGATTTATGATTTTATCGCCTTACGTCCTTTTTCCCATAGGATTTTAATGAAAATAATAATTAAAGTGCATTTTTTTTTGTACAATGCACATAAAAAATTGCAGAGTTACGCGTAAGGTAAAATTTTCTCTGCGTCACAATTGAAAGATCGGGCATTGGATTATCGTAACTTCACTTTTGTTGGAACTATTAGTCACGAATCGGGCACAGATGTAAAAGTTCATAGGTCACTACCCGAGCCTTACATAGGTCAATATATAACAATATCGTAAGACACTAATCCAGTCATTTACGATAGTGCTTATATTTTCAGGTGATGAAATAAACAAAACAAGTTATTTCAACACCTCAAGCATTTTAAAGAATTTTCTTTCATTTTTACTGCGATGCCTGGGTGGTCAGCAATTAGGGGGTTTACCTTGTAATTTTTTTAATGGTACGTACTCGTTGACCGTATATCGGGCTAATGATGAACACCACAAGTTCGAAGATCCCGAAAACGAGTCCATATTCCGACGGTGAAGCCCCTTTTTTCTCGGCCTAATCGGATTAAACACAAAACGAAACAAATTAAAGATACAAACTATTTATTTATTTTTAATTGCGAGTTACATGAAATTTTGTTGGTGGGAAAAACGGGCGAATGTGACCGGACGACGACTTAACAAAAAAGTTTGAGTTTTTTCTTTTTTAATTCACAAACACGCGTGAGACACGATGTGCCGGATGCGTGCGCAGTTCGTTAACTCGCTCACTTCTACTATGTAGCGGTCCGCTATCGCCCCGGTCCTTTATCTCGCAATAATTGAGTGCATTCAGTATACGCAGCTGATAAGTTTGAAAATAAACTTTGAACGCGTCTCGGTGGTAATCGTGACCAAGTGATTATCGAAGCTCATGCGTCGGCGGATTCTTCATACACAAGATCGTTTAATAATAATTTTTTTTATTACTCTTGAAGCATCAATACGCTTTCTCTCCGTTATTGTTCCGACAATTTTTATTTCCCTCCAGTCTACCAACGAGAGTCGAAAAAATCGAAATATTGAAAGAATAAAAAATAAAATCAAGACGAACTTGTGCACGATGGAGAGAAAGAAGAATCGAGGCAAATTTTCAAATCGATTTATTTAAAGTGATAGTTTATGTTTTCGATTTATCTTGCAATACAAATGTTTCCCACTGATTAAGTCGACCAAGGGAAAATTGACTTGCTGTAAAAAATTATGCCCGGCTAAAACGGTTCAAATTGCTGTTTGTACAAACTTTAAAATTTCGGGTCGCCAGGAAATTCATAAATTCATAAATTCTTAGATTATTAAATTAATAAATTATCAAATTTATAAATTCATAAATTCTTATATTCATAAACTCATAAATTTCGTTGTAGGTTCTATGATAGACATGACCCTTGGAGACTAATCTATTTGCTAATATACCCGAGTGATAAGGTCATTCAAATTATATCGCAAATAGAATATTTGAAAGTTAGACAGCGCGCCACGCGTCTTCGGCGTCGTCACGCTCCAGATAACGGAGATCATAGATGTCGCGTGTAAAATCAACCTCGAGAAGGAATATTACAACCAAACAAAGATGTTTCTCCGATTATTCGATAATCGGAGATTTCTTATTCTTGACAATTTTTCGGCGTTTCGTTCGGACGATCACATCGTTAATAATAAATGCAGGATATAATTTTTTTGAAATTATAATGATTCGTGTCTCCGAAGCCGCTACGTCAGTTTGAATCGCGCGGGCACCCTCTTTGAAAATTATCGGTGCGACTCATGTATCGAATCAGTAATTGATTCACGCGGCCCAACCTGATTCGCACAGAAAACATCGTCACGGCGCTAATCGGCAGCGGTCAAATGGTCACGCATGAAAATTATTCCAATCGACGATGGAATCCTTCAATGTTCAAAGGGCAACAGCCTTGACATTTTTCTAATCGGCAAAACGGTCCCTTAAATCGCTGCGTAACATTTCTAAAAAGAATCGTGATCGATGCTTGGCGTTTAATTACGCTTCTGGAATCGAAACAATTTTTCTACACACACTTGCGTCCATAGCATAACTGAAATGAGAGTAAACGTGTCCAGTAACGTTCGTTTCTTCACCCCGGGGAATTCAATTTCAATTCGCATAAAATAAAATAAAATAAAATAAAATAAAATAAAATAAAATAAAATAAAATAAAATAAAATAAAATAAAATAAAATAAAATAAAATAAAATAAAATAAAATAAAATAAAATAAAATAACATCGTGCGATTTGATGACAACTACCTTTTTACGTATAAATAAACGTTTAAATTCGTCGAAAATATTCAAGCGTTTATTTCAGACGTATCCGTTCATAATAAACTGGTTGGCAATAGCGTTACTCTATTAATGCACGCACATTTTAATATTATTCCAATACACATACATTCAACGTAATTCTCCTTCCCCAGAAACACCTCGATTGATGGCCAAATTCTGAAATGCTGTATGCGTGACAGACTGTTGTTAATTAAGTTTCAAAAATTCTGCCTGTTATACCATGTCAGTAAATTCATCGCTGCTCTTTGTTATTGCAATTCGATAAAATAATACAAAATAAATTTGATCGTTTTCGAGTCAAATAGAATTCTCGATTTACCTCGTTTATTTTAGCTCGTCGTCACGCGATCCTCGTTACCAAAGCGTTCGTTACAATGTCCGCGTATGTACGAAAAAAACAAAGCACCAATAATAAATCAAGCAAAAAAAATCTTACTTTTAGTCCCGCTTTAATCGGTCGGATCAGGCACGACATTACCGCGTTTCCATGTACATGCACGAGTCTCAGCATGCGATTGACCAAAATTTCAAGCTCCACTCTATCCAACACGACTTACCTCCTGGGGATAGAAAGGTGCCTGGAGCGAGACGCATATCGCGTTAGCGAAATCTGCGATACTTATGACGATGAGGGTGAGCCATTGACGTCTTGTGAACTGTCCCATCATATCCACTGAGGTGCTTGAAGGGGTGCTTGCCTCGACAAGCAACCTCTCCGTAACTCTTCAATTTATCCTCGTACCCGTTTTGTTATTCAACAATAATAATAATTTTCCTTCTATTATTTAAAATAATAATAATGAAATTGAGTGTGGGTAAAAAATGTGAATTATGTCTCCAATTTTATTGATCTCGACGAAGAACCGAGCCAACGGTGAATTTCTCGTCGAGAGCGTTGGAAATGTCGACGAGGCGCTGGGAGAATCCGATCGACAACTGACCGCGGTCGTGACGATTCGTAAATACAGAAGGGCAGTACGATTATCGTTAAATTCGTCACCCTTGCGTCGACGAGACCCCCGGTCCGTGTGAAAGCGAGAAGAAGCCACGAGGACGATTTCTTCACTGGTCGCCCGTGTGACTGCGCGTAGAGTCGCGCGGATTCGGAAGGGCGAGTGTGGCGCGCGGAGAGTTGGCAGATGAGCCCTTGTGATTCCGACCGTGCGATACGCGTATATCGACTATCGAGCGACAAATATGTTTCGAGCGAGACGACCGGGTCGAAGGTCAGCGACGATACGCCAAGAGATGGTTGTAATTTATTATCGGAAACAGTGCCGTTGTCGGTTTTCGTCGCGTGCGCATGCGCGTACGATCTTCGGGCCTCGAGCAGGAAACGAGAAATTTCGGCGAAGAGATAACGCGAGTGTCCAATTTTCACGCTTGGCAAGAAATCACGTTCAAGACCGATCATTTGGCAAAAATATTTCGGACTGCCGGGACAATCTGCGTCGATCTTGGTTCGTTCGATTTTCGACGTTAAAGTGATGGGTCATTACCGACGACCCCGTTGCCGAGTGACGGTACTCGCGGAGAAAATATCGAATTTTTTCGTGATACCGTAGGACGGACGGTCGCGAGATTAAACTGGGTACGAAAATTTATTTTGTGAATCCTCACATTGCAGAGTTGACGGTGGAGGGATGAAATTATTGTCGTGCGAGTGTTGCAACAAAATACACGGTAATTCGACATTAAGGAACTCGACATTTTTGGTAATTTAACGTTAAAAAAAATTGATGATCGAAGGAATTGACGATTAAAGAAATTAAAAGTCGAAGAAACGCAAAAATTCGTAAGTTCGAAATTAATTGCATTGAGATAACAAAAGTAATTATGTGCATCAGGTGCATCGACCCTGCGCTCCAGGTGGGCATGCAACTTTGCTAAATGGACTTTCCATATCCAACATAGAATTGCTCTCGGGACATAATGTTCGCCCAGACAGACATATATCAAATGAAAGACAATAAAGAGTATCTTTCGTTCGAGCTACTAAACAAGTTTACCTCGTCGAAGGAGTCGTCTTTACTTTCACTGCTTGGCGGATCGGAGGTGCATATAATGCCTTGACGGTACAATAATTTCCAGGAGGAGTTCCCCAGCCTGACTATATTTCACAATGGTGTAAAAAAAAAAAAAAAACACTAACCAACAGGCGTAATAGTTTATAACCGCGCCGTTACACGAATACACACTGTGACGTTACGTTCTTTAATTACACCAATTGGATATCCCCATCGTCTGGGAAAACTCTCTCGCGCGGAAACCTCGTTTTATTTACGTGAATAACACACACGGCATTCGTGCATAACCCTGGCGCATGTTTACCGACCGAGAAGTCTGTCGCAAATACACCGTTTTTTTTTAATTTGCGACAAGGTTCAAGGAAACATCAAAAAGATAATACAAATCTATTATCAACATTTATGATTGAAACTCCATGATTTCATTGACGCTAAAGTTAAAATAAAGATTGAGTTGCTCATAAAATTAACTGACCTTTACTTCTGTGCAAATTTTTATCGTTTATTTTATTTTTTTCTGCAGTAATAGATGTGCAACACAGATGCATACCTAGAAAACGAAAAATCTGTCGCAAAGACAACGCTGTTTATACATCACAGGATAAACTTTGAGAACAAAATCTTTGAAAGACATAAATATATGATTTTCAATATAACTCAAAGTGCTTGCTTCCGATGCTGAATTAAAATCAAAGTTTGTTTGCTAATGAAATTCAAAGATTGTTTTTTTTTATTTTTTATTTTTTTTTCTCGAAATAAATGTGTGCTTTAAATGTACGCATATGGTATCGAGAATGTTGTCGCGATACAATTATTATAATAACATATCTAGTACTGTGTGGTGACTCACGAGGTCGTGTAAAATATATATTTATATTTAGAGAGTGTTTCGCTATGATACAAAACGTGGTTGTATCCGTGGTTGGTGCTTAAAACAGTTATTACTACCGTCATACGAATGCAAATAATTTTCTCGCGTTTTTTGTAAATACTTTTTTATCTGCTTTTTTTTAATAGAAATAAATAAAACTGATCGAGATCTCAGACTGTGGTCGTGCATTCTAATGTACAGTCGTTTTCGCAAAACTTCCTTTTTCTCATTATTATTAATTTTTTAAATACTTTATCGATAGTATAGATTGATTTTTCATAGAGAAAAACACATATCGCGAAACGATAATTAACTGAAGATTTACGTGTCATGAAGCCACACTTTTAAAGGTACTTTGGTAAATGCCGTGTTGAGGAAAGACATGAAATGTTTGGCGATACTGGCGCTTGCTGCGGGTCTCATTTCCTCGATTATTTCCTTGGCGTTTTGATTGAGGAACTGATTCATGGCCTGGCCGATAACGTTGTTGCCGTTGAGCTTGTCGACGATGCGGAATCTCGCTCTGCCCAGGCTGAAGTCGACCAGGAGCCTTCCGATCCTCATGTAACGCACGCCGTCGCGAAGTTCCTCGATTCCCTGCACCCGAGCTATCGCTTCGACGTCACCTGTACGAAAAAAAAAATAGAAAAAAAAAAAAATAATTCAACACATACATAATAATTTTGTTTTTAAATGTGATTTTTCGATGCCTTGAAACATTCTGAACACGTTTTCATTAAAATCTCGAAAAAAAAAAAAAAAATTTACCATGAGAAAGCTTCCTCTATGAAGAACCGAAAATGGCGGAAAAATTATTTGTTACCGACCGAGCAATAAAAATACACTTCACTGCTGAATAAAAAGCGTTGGAAGAAACATTAAATTTCCACCGCACCTGTATCGCATTGATAAATTTTCCGTACCGATCTATTGTATTTTAAACGGCGAGAAAGGGGTGTGGCGAGGATAACGTACCGAAAAGTGCCCAAAATTCACCCTGGCTCTGTATTGGAAAGAGCAAAACATTTCCAGCGACTTCGTATCGTCCCTGCAGCTCGATCTTGGGTATGCTGAGGTGCAGATCGAGTCTGAGTGACGGAAGATCGACGCGAACTTTGCCGATCGTGTAGTTTCCGGGGCCGAGGGCCGTGATGTTGGAAAAAACGGCTCGAACCCTAACGGCCCCTTGACCGTTCTCCATCCTCAGTTCCGGTATCGTCAACGGCTCGATCGGCGGGAGTTCCAGCTCGGGAATTCCTGCGGAAAAAATAAATGATTAATTTCCCGACATCCGGTCGAAGAAGAGACGTGACTGCAGATTCGGTCGAGGACTTTCTCACCTTTTATCAGATACGGCTTCAGATGATTGAAGGCTTTCTGTATGCACGTATCGACGACCGGATCGCTTCTGCTGCAGGGCTTAATGTACTCCGCTGCGAAAACAATCGACACGATTTTTTTTTTCTAGTCACGACTTCCGGTTCGAAGATCCTCCTTATCGTATTTATCTCGGGGTTTTGCGGCTCTCTAATAGACGCTCGGTGACTCGGTAACGATTCAAGATAATGGAAGAAATATTAATGAAAAAAGGAAAAACCGTAATCGCAATAACAATGAGCTGCGGGTAGTGCAAACAGGCGAGTTTCCGTTCTCCGTGTCTTCCTGCTTCCGGTTAATTTTACGCAACTATCCAGGCTTTCACTTAAAGTACCGCAACGGGAAAGAAAAATTGCGGGGATTCCGCTCGTCGCGAAGATTGCGGTTAAAAGTGATTCGTAAATCATCGTCGAAGGACGATTGTTCCAGATCGACGAGCTTCAAGGCATCGATGTGGGAATTATGAACTCCGATCGACGACGCAATGCCTCGGGCTTCGCCTCTGATCGAACGAGCCAACGCGTCCTTATAAGCGCGTTACAGAAATAAACGTTTACGCACAAGGTTGTACAAACTCGCCCCGAGGAGTTTCGTACTTTAGAACGATCCGATAGTGCATTTGTCGTACAAATTTCCTTTTTTTTTTTTTTTTTTTATAGTCAATCGATCACCCGTCGCAATCTACGAGTCGGCATCGCGTTCATCTTTTTCTTTGAGGCTTGCGATTACCACGACGCGCACGCCGAGATTAGCCAACGCTGGCATACCTGCTCAGAGCAAACTGATTAAATATTTAAAAATTGGTACGAAGTAAAAATTAGAATTTATTTAAAAAAAATTCCAATCGTAAATAAGGGGGAACGTCGGTGAGATTTCCCTCGATGTATCTTTTTCTCTTTTTCTGAGATTAATTTTTTATTTCGATAGAATGATTTTATTTTTAATGTATTTTCCGCGCGACATTTTTTTTTCTCATTTTATTTAAGATGTTGATGACATGGAAAGTCTTCGTGATTTATCCTATTTAAAAAAATATTTTCTAAACGGTTATTCAGAAAAATTCAACGACTCGCTGCACTGTCCCAGAGTCACGAAGAGATGATGAAAGTATGAATTACGTCTGAGTTACGCGTAATCAACGAAATAAAACAGAAATTATTATTTAAAATTGCCCGGCAACTTAAGATTTTTTTAAATAAAAATAATAACTCGCTCATTTTTCTGAAACCGTATTGATTGTAAGAAAATTTGTCGTAATATTCGAGAAACGCGTTTTTTAAAATTATACAAAATGCTAAAAAAAATTCATACGTATTGAGAAAGAGAAGCGAATTATTTTCATTGTGTTGATGACAAACGAAAATTATTATTTCACAAAAACAATCTTTGCAGCACCGCCTGTACACTAAATTCTTTTCACACTCTCATCCCATCGAAAAGTGTTCGAAATATTCTCGGAAACTCGCGTTTTACGTCTCGGTACCGCAAGTACTGCCTTAACGAAGTCGGAAAAAAATATTGTTTACCCCCAGGGAGAAAGTGCTTTTTCACCTCGTATGAATTTCTCGCCTTGCTTGGCTCGGCGATCGACTTCACGCTCCGTAAAAAAAATGTAGCTGTCTTCCTTGTGGCATAATACACCACATTTTGCCTCATCATCCCGCTCTGCCCCACTGTCCTATTTTGCCCCGCTCTCTGTCCGTAAACTACCTAGACTACCTTCATTCAAAAAAATCTTTATTTACATAACTTCTGAGAAAGATTCAACGGCGCCTGCTCGTTGGCCAAAAACTCACGAGGTAAAAAAAAATATATACATATGTATATATATATATATAAATTTGAATTCCTCCGAAATGACGTGCAAGCGTGATTCTTTGGAAGCGAGAGATCCGACGGATTTGCGGAGATACGCGAGGTTCTCGGCGCTTTCTCCGCCAGCTGCTTGCCGCATCGAGCGTGTCCCGTGCGCCGGTGAAAAACCCGAGAGAATACACACCGGCAGTCCCGGCAGACTCGGCACCGGCAGCACCGGTGGACAAGCGCTACCGAGCGCCGTATCTACTTCGAGGCTCCGCCGTCGTTTCAGAGTCTCTTTAAGGCTCAAGTCCAAACGACTTTCTCCACCTGGTCTGTGACTGTTCGTCGCGGTCGTTCGGTCCTGCCAGAGTGACTTTTTGTTGCGCAATCCTCTGACATAACCTTCGCCGCGCCACGGCAACGGAATCGTGTGCACGTTACGCCACATTTGCCATTATAGTATGTGTACCGAGCGATGGAATACCGCTGTACCGTAACACCTCGAGACCCCCTTGCCCGACTGCATAGATTCCCGGTTGTTCATTCCGATGCTCATTCAATGCCCGTTTTTCTATCATTTGTAACGATGTCGTTAGATTATGAACAATGCTGTTAAGATGAATAATTTATTTTTATTATTATTATTATTATTGTTGTTAATGATTCTATTATTATTATCATAACGAATATCTGCAAATTCTATTGAGGATTTATTTTTAAATGGGTGTGAAGTGAAATTTATTTTTCTTGCAATGATGGTGTATTTGCCGAGGGACGGAATCGCGCTGCATACCACGACAATTTTGAGACCCAGTGCATCCTGCATCGATGGTCGATTGTTTATGGTTTTTTGAAAGTTAGCTGTGATGATTATTTTTCTATTAATTCTTTTATTGTTTTTGTTATTGTTACTATTTAATGATGTTGATGATAGAGAAACAATAATTTTTTAAGTGAAGAAAAATTGCGGAAATCGGTATTGCATAATTAATGAACGATTCACCGAGCGGTTTATCCCGTGCTCGAGGAAGCTCCGGTTGTTTGAGCTTAGTCTTCCCGTAACGCAGTAAAGTCTCTACTAGATTCATTGATTCTTCACAAGGAAATTAAAAATAAATTTCCCACACTTTCTTACAATTTTCTCGTCTACGGTACGATACAAAAGGTAACAAATAGTTTGCGCAGTCGACCGACACATTTTCTCCACAAAAATCCATATTTTTCGTACTTTTTTATTTACGAATAGTCTTATTTAATTTTTTATTCTAATATAGAAAAATAAAAAATAAAATTGTGAAGTCGGTAGGAATCGCGGACCTCTCCTCGATTAAATATTTGCAGTAAAATTCATAAAATTCACAATTAAGTCTTTCCACCAAAAGATTCTTCTATTGTCTAAAAAAAAATGTCGAATTTTTCATCAGACTTTGTAATTTAATTTTATCGAAATTTTCGAAGAAAAAACGGAATGAAAGACGGCGGCGGATGTTGAGCTTCCTCGTTTCCGCGACTTCCCTAGACGAGGATTAATAACCGAGTTCAATATCCCGATCGATTGCAATTTGCGCGAAAGTGTTTCCGAGCACCGGCGTGATCGAGTGCGACAGGCCTTGCAATTTCGCGGACAGTTTGATATCGGTACAATGTTAGAGAGTCGTACGGACATTACCGATGGAAATGCACATTTCTCGCACACTCGCACGGCATAATCGGGAGGTTCGAATGACTCTGTCATTATTCGCGCATCGATAATCTTGAGCAAATAATGAACGAGTCGCTGAACCTTCGACATTCCACGCTTCCGCGGACGAAAATGGTTTTCGACTCTTCGTGTCGGAATAAACTCGTTAACCATCTGTTTTTTTTTTTTCTTTTTTTTGGAACCTTACGCGTTGAAAAATCCGGCTCGTTGGCGCCCGGATTGGCCGGCCTCGGGGTCGAGGATGCTGCATCCTGTGCCGAAGATCCTGCGGCCAGTCCTAGAATTAGCACGACACACGCGACCCTCGCCCCTGACATTATCAACCCCTTTATTTTTCACTTAATAACAGTCGACAACGCTTTTTTCCCTCGCGACGAATGGAACTCAAAAACTCGCGAACTAAAAAAATCGGGGAATCGACTGGTCGATCGTTCCTCGCTTCACCGTGAACTTTCCTCAGTCATCTTACGGACAATAATTTTTATTGTTACTTTATTATTTGCGATTCAAAAAAAAAAACGTCAGAATCGTAACAAAACTCTCCGATATGTTTGCTGTTTAGGAGCGTCTTCCCGAAGTACAAAATTTTTTTTATCGCAATCCAAATGCCCAATTTCACGAATTATCAGTATTATTATTATTAATTTTTTTTTTTTGTTTAAGGAGAAAAACACAATTCAACGATTGTCGAATGATCGTTGCGGCTGAATGACAAAGGGATCGAGAAGATAGAACCGCTTTGCTTTGTGATTTAAACTAAAGACGGCTCTCCCCTTCATATTCTGTCTTATATGAGAGAGTCTCCCTACTCTCGGCGTATCGCTCCTTCGAAAAGAGGTGCGGGGGATCCGCGTTCACGGCTCTACCTGTAGATACCTTCTCTCTTCTTAGGTTTCTTTTTTTTTTTTCTTCCCCTCCCCCATCTTTCGATATGTGCGAATATTGGCGTTTCGTCGATCGGAGACACTTCCAGCATCGGACAGACATATCCGGACGACCGAATAGTCGCTCGGGCGGTCTTCTGGACGCTTTTGGAGTGTTACGCTATCGGTTACGTCGCGCCATCTCGGTATGCCGCACTTTCGATCTCCATAATGTAAATTTATCATCCCATTCGTCGAAGCAATTTGCATTTGAAAAGCAAATTATTTAGTTATTTTCGTGCTGCCTAATAGAGGAAGTTCTGCTATGGTAAACTTTTTTTTTTTTTCGAAATTGTACTAAAAACGTGCTCATAACATTCCACAATATCGAAAAATCACATTTGGAAAAACACGAGCGGGCGCATGTTCTGCACGGAAAATTTAAACCGCCGTAACTCGAGGACGCTGCGAATGATTAAGCGGAAATTTGACTCGAGAAGAATTTAAGATTTTATTTTTAAAAATTTGAAAAAAAAAAAAAAAAAAAAAATTTATTCGCATTTGGCTTTTTTTAGGTAATTATCTATAATTATTCTTTCGTTAACCGACCGAACAGAGATAGTATTTCGATCGATTACTCTTGAGGTTTTTTTTTATCTACAACATTAAACAAGCTTTTTTGAAACTTGAAAAAAATGTAATGTACTTATCGACCTTCGGAGCGTGGCATGGAAATTTCGTAAATTTTTTTTCGAACACTGGAAATGCTATAGCGACGGCAATGGTGCGGTATCGACAAATCGGTATCGATGGAAGAATCAGAGTCGGAAATGCGTGAATCGTCGGTGAACGTAAATTCAAAAAAATACGAAATGTACAAGTTGCTTTTCCGAGTCATGGAAACTTTGCAATGTGTCATCGGACCGTCAGCAAGACACAGCACCACCAATGACGCACTGGGAACAAATTACAGACATTGGTAAACGACTCGGAACCGAAACTGCGTGAATCGTCTGTGTGAAGAATTTGAAAAAATAAAAATATCAAATAGACGGAATGTACACGTCGATTTTCCGAGCGATGGAAACTTGGTAAGTTTCCATGAAGCCCTCAACAAGATGAAAGAACACCGATCATGCACTGGGGACAACCGGTGTTTATGAACGACTCGAAGCCGGAAATACATAAATCGGCCGACTACAAAAATTGATAATAGTTTCTTCCACCGTGTCTACCGCAACGATAAGCAGGGTATTTCGATTTGTCATTTTCGTGCGACTTTCTGTTATTTTCCTTTCATTACCCTGCCGAACGGAGATGGGATTTTGCTCGATCACCGGTCATAATGTTCCATTATTACCTTTGCTGATTCGCGTGCATTAATCGCGATTCCGCCGCCGATCGTACGTACGAGTTCGTCCACGGAGATTGGCGTTACCGGTAGTGCACGAAAGTCCGGCAAAGTGGCAACCGTGCCGACTGTGAACGTGACTGAGAATTGTCTAACTCCACAATGATATCCGTCGGCCGATTGCAAAAGGCAACCGACTACGACTTTCCGCGATATAATTAAGTCAGACAGATCGGATTTTTTCTCTCGCATATTCGTTCGTTCCGTCCCTCGTTTCGAGCACACCACGCTACGATTTAAATGTTATGCTGTGGCGTTTGTCACGCTAACGAGTGTCGCGAGTGACGAGCGATAGATTTTATCGTGCAAGGCAGCAAACGTGAATTCAATGTGCTAATTCTTTTTCATAAAAATAAATATATATTTTTTTTTTTCAAATTTGATTGACATATTTTTATATAAATTCGATTTAACTCGCGTATTTACCAACCGATTGCACGAACGAAAAAATTCGAAAAATTTTTTTTCCCGAAAATCCATTTTCGCCGAAAAAAAGCACAGTTACGATTTTTTTTTTGCCGAAACAAAGAAGTGTTTTTTGTATTACGCACCTCACGAAGTGTTACACGCCCAGAATCCCAAATGACGCAAACGTTCCATGGTGGATTTTTCTGTTGGGCCATTGCGATATCGTGTATAGTTGTGAGCACGAATACATGCGGAAAATAGTCAAACCAGTGGTCGATATTGACGTGAAAGAGTTTTGTCAGCAACCGATCATAATAATGGCCAGCGAGCGGCGTAATTCTTGCGCACTTTGGATCTTTCATTCTCTAACAACTTAAACGACGATTATAGCATACCCAAGGTATTATGTCCCAACGCGTATACTGTCGTAATCCTGGCGGTCGAAATAACGAGCGTTCATTGGGTGTGAACTTTGTCGAACGAACGCAATAAATTAATAAATTAATAAATTAATAAATTAATAAATTAATAAATTAATAAATTAATAAATTAATAAATTAATAAATTAATAAATTAATAAATTAATAAATTAATAAATTAATAAATTAATAAATTAATAAATTAATAAATTAATAAATTAATAAATTAATAAATTAATAAATTAATAAATTAATAAATTAATGAATTAATAAATTAATGAATTAATAAATTAATAAATTAATAAATTAATAAATTAATAAATCAATAAATCAATAAATCAATAAATCAATAAATTAATAAATTAATAAATTAATAAATTAATAAATTAATAAATCAATAAATCAATAAATTAATAAATTAATAAATCAATAAATTAATAAATTAATAAATTGATAAATTAATAAATTAATAAATTAATAAATCAATAAATTAATAAATTAATAAATTAATAAATTAATAAATTAATAAATTAATAAATTAATAAATTAATAAATTAATAAATTAATAAATTAATAAATTAATAAATTAATAAATTAATAAATTAATAAATTAATAAATTAATAAATTACAGCTTTATAATTTCCAGAAATCGTCGGAGGAACTGCAACAGTCACATAAAAGCAAAAATAACGCCCGACAGATGGCAACCCGCTGTACGGCCAAGCACCGCGGAAAGTAACATCGAATACCTAAAATGTTTGGGATAAGAGAGAAAGTCTCGAAGTCCGAACCACGAAGTCTAGACTCAACCGCATCGCCATCTTTCCGCCGTTTATTAATAAACTAATGCCATTACTCGTCGAAGTACTCATCCGTCGGTATTACAGTTTCCAATATCCGTCGGTATTACAAAACAAACATCCACCGTTCCTTATTTCTCTAAGTCGTACAGCGCATAAGAAAAATAAAGCAACGTAAGTGAAATGGCAAGTACGAAGGGTGAAGGAAGGGCGAAGAGTGGGAAGAGTAATTATTTTACATTGAAGGATTGATTCAGGCGAGTAGAGAAACGTCTATGTGGTACTTGGAAAAAATTCAGGGGATCGCAAAAAAAAAAAAAAAAATACCGACAGTGAAATCGTTAATCTGCAGGAATTGAAGGGTCGGAGCGAAGAGTGGAAAGAGTAATTATTTTTTATTTGAGGATTGATTTGAGGCGAGTTGAAAAAAGTCCACGTGGTACTTAGAATGTGTCGAGGATACCAGGGAAAAATAAAACAAAGGTGAAATCGAGAATATGGAGGGACAGCGAAGTGGAGGAGGGCAAGTGATTTTAATTTAGAAATTTATTTAAGGGGGCAGAAGAACGTCGAGGGGATATTTGGAGTATATTTTGTTGGAGAATGACTTGAAGAGGCTGGACACCGTTTCCTCGAGGGCAGGCTTTATCTCGGCCGCCACCGTTTTCCAATTGTCGTTCAGGAAGAGATTCATAGCGTCGGCGAGAGTTTCGTCGCCGTTGAAGAGATTGTCGAGGTGGATGCTCGCGTGGCCGACGTCGAAGTCGACGTAGAACTCCGTCGTCCGGAAGTGGGTCTTCTCGGTTTTTCGGTCCTGATAACGCTCGCCCTGGATAGTTACGATCGCATCGATGTCCGTGTAATTGCCACGCGCCTGTCCCTTTCCCGTTATCGGCAGCATCAAAATCTTTCCCTCCATACTGTAGTCGGATGTCATCTCGAGACGAGGCACGTACAGCTTCAGTCTTATCCGATCTTTATCCGTATCGATCCTTTTTCACGACAAAAAAAATTTTGAATTCATAATAATAACCGTAACAAAATTATTCAACCATCATTGAGATCGACAAAATGTTCTGCTGCGGAGAAAGTCATCGGATGCAAAATTTCATGTAAATTAGTCGAAAAATACAGAAAAGTTTACCGATTCAATAAATCGCTTGTTTCGCATTGAAATCTAAGCTCGGTAAAAAAAAAATTACGGATTTAATTGATATTTATCGTCTACGAAATTGCACATTACTCAAAAATCAATTGTACAGTTCTTTATAAATTAAGAAAAACGTTTCACTGACGAACGAAAAGAAAATGGCGAGATTGAGGTTAAAAAAAAAAAATTAAGGAAATTAAAGTTCATGTTAGAATTAAAAAAAAAAAAAAAATTCAAAGTGCATAATTCCCCGCGTACTCACTTGACGCTCTTCAGAACAAAGTCTGTACCGCCCAGGACTCTTATATTGGTGTAAGTCGAGCTGACGGTGACGGGCCCAGCTGCCTGGCTAATTTCGACTTCCGGCACGTCGAGGGGTTCGCAAGGGGGTATGTGAAAAGCCGGAATTCCAGTTCTCAGGTAGGGTCTCAGCGCTTCCACACTGCGCTTCACGCACTCGTTCAGATGAGGATCGCTTCTATGGCATATCTTCAGGAAAGGCGCTGCGAAGGTTGTCCATAATTGACAAAAGTTTAATGCAATCGAACGCGTCTTTTTGCGATCTTAGTGTTTTTTTTTTTTTTTTTTTTCGATCGATGACACAACGACATGGCCGAGTCTCGAAATAGACTGAATCGCCTAGATTCTTTTTTTTTTTTTTCACCCGAGGACTCTGAGTCACACCGCAGTACCGCGATACGCGCTCTTGGCAAGGTAACATTTTTTTAAAACTCCACCGGAGCGCACTCGCGCATAATTTACTCGAAATACGAAATCTAACGTTTAACGTAATTCAATAATGAGTCATTTGATTTAATTGAAAAAATTTATTCATAGAAGAGGAGCGTATGAAATTCGGGAAAAAAAACTTACGAATTTCCGGCGAACCCTGAGATTCGACAGAGCAGTAGCTCAGACTCAGTATCAACGTTAATAACCAGAGATCCATCGCTGCCTTTCTCAGTGGTCTCGCCTCGAATGACACGAATGAGGCGTTTCACGAGCTGTTGGCGAACATTTTGCTGAGCACCGGGTTTCGACCCCCTGCAATTCGCTGACACTGCGCGACGCAACGAAACTTCAAAACCGTTTCTCAATCGCCCAGAAAATTTCCCAATCGTCGAGGTTCATCGACGCACGAGCGGGCGAACATTTTTTTCTTTTTTCTTCAACGATGCGTCCAAATTTGCCGTCAATTGTTTGCCGTCAAAAAAATTACATTTCAGAGCCTAATTATCGACCAGTCATCGTTTGCAGCATCCGGCATGGTTGAATAAACCAATTACATTCGTATTTTTCAATAGACCGAAATTTTCCCAATCGTCCAATTTTTATCTACAAGCGCGCTGATATATATTTTTTAACGATGCGTCATGACGTAACATTGTTACAAAAAATTCGCTCAAAATAATTAGATTTTATGATTTTCATTTACTTTATTTTTATTCGTCGTTATTTCAAAAAAATTAAGAACGAACAATTATCGAATAACCGACACTCCGACCATCGAGCTCCATTACTGGTCGTCAATCGTTCGCGGTATCCGTAATCGTTGGATAATCCAATTACATCGCTAATCGCGAATCCAAGATCACCGAACGAACCTTGCCCTCCATAACTTCGCAGGAGCATGATCGTGGTGATAAAAAAAAAAAAAAAAAAAAAATCAGCAACATCACCGGCCAAGCATGGATCAGATGGCGAATGAGTCTGACAACGAAGGCTTGCGGTCCATGGCCCAGATAGTCCGCCCTTCCACTGTGCTTCTATAAAAACCCCGTGTTGTCCATCATCCATTGGCATTCAGTGTGCTCCTCTGACGATGTCAATGAAGTATTCTTGTTGTTGAAAAAAAAAAAAAAAAAAAAAAAAAACAATTGATCTCAATAAAAATTCACCGATAACATTTTGAAATCGATGGAGCATGCTCCAATTCGATGGTACTATTAAAAATCGTTAAATTCTTGTTAACCATAAAACAATTTGACAGTGCGACGTTGATTGTTCGTAACTTATGTGCGCCGTGATTTCGTGCTTTTTGATAATCTTCATCGTGATCGCCGTAACTCTCTTGCTTCTCTACAAACCAATCTTCATCTGGGAGGTTCATCGAAACTGAAGCAAAACGATCGCCGCTATTCAATCGGACATATCGGCAAAAACGACGTTTCCTCAAAAATCAAATTAAAAAATTCACAAAATTTGACGCAGACCATACTTGACAAAAACTAAATTTAATAAAAACCAAATTTGATAAGAACCCGAGTTTATAAAAACAACATTGTCAAAGATAAATCGGTAAAAAAAAAACAATGAGGGTCCTCGCGGTTGTCCTGCTGTTCGCCTTCGCAACGACGGCGAACAGTTCGCTGCTGGAAATGTCGCGAACCCTGTGGACCAAAGTCCTCGAAGGCGGCCTCACGAAAATCGGGGCACTCGATCCGTTGCGCGTGCCGGTTGTGAAAGTCGATCAGTCCGAGGGTAACACGAGTTACCGTATGGTACTGAGAAATTTGGAGATAATGGGTCTTAACGGGTCGACGCTCGAGAGCGTGCACATAGGTCGGGGACGACTCAGGACAAATCTGAGCGAGCACGAGGCAGGCTACGTGAGTTACACAGATCAGAGAGAACTCGACACCATAAGATACAGATTTCACACGGTGGTCAAAGAGCCCAAGGGCTCGGAATCCGAAAATCTCAAGGTGAAATCGATTCCCGATCTCGATAGTTCCAAAAACGGTCAAGGTCAATACGGAAGAGCGAGGAATCACGAGAGAACGAATTACGAATCATCGTCGAGTTACGAGGACGACCGACGAAGAACTGGTACCCAAGGTCAAGGATCGGATCAGGAGAGTTCTTCGAGATACCAGGAAAATCAACAAAGGCCGGTCGTCGCTCAAGGTCAAGAATCGAATTATGAATCGTCTTCACGGTACGAAGAGCATCAACGAACGGCGCTACCTCAAGGTCAAAGATCGAATTATGACACTTCCTCGAGGAACCATGAAAACCAACAAAGGGACCGCCAAGGTCAAGGATCGAACTACGACTCTTCCTCGAGGCAAAGACTCAGTCATCAAGGTCACGGATCGAATTACGAAAGCACTTCGAGGTATGAGGATGATCAGCGAAGGTCAACGCCTCAAGGTCATGGATCGAGATACGAATCTACCTCGAGGTACCAAGAAAATCATCAAAGAGGAGTTCCTCAAGGTCAAGGATCTAGTTACGAATCTTATTCGAGATATCCCGAGAGTCGACGAGGCTCCGAGGTAGCTCAGGATCGTCGGTCGAATTACGAAGCATCGAGAACCGCCGAAGACCAAGGTAGATATCACTCTGAACCGCACAATTCTCGTGGACCGTCCGATGACTCCATGGTCAAGCATGAAGGTCCTCATGGAGTGGAATCTTCGGGTTACACGTCCTCAAGGTCATCGGCGGCACAGCAAACGGCGAGGTACAGCGACGGTCAAGGAAGAGATGGTCCGGGCAACGTCCGAATCGTTTACGCTGAAAGATTGAGATCACCCGAAGAAATGTCGGAGACCAGAGATCAACGGATACCGATCGATGGCTCCGGAGTAACGAGATGCCCGGGAAATTGTCAATACAGAAGGCGTCAAGGAAATGTCGGAGTTCCGGAGGATCAGCGAGAGGGAATCAAGGCGGGAGGAAGAACAGAAGAGATCGGTGTCGCAGCTTCCATGAACTTCGAGGCAAGAAGAGCGTACGTCGACGCTCGAGTCGTTCCAACGAGAAGCCGGGAAGATTCGATCAAGGGACGATCGCGTTACGACGGCGAATCGGCCGGCGAGAATCGTTACGCCGTACATTTCGACCGAAAATCAAACGATCCTGACGACGAACGAAAATACCGCGGATACACTGAAGGTCCTTCCTCGCGATTGGAAAATCAACCCGGCTACGTCGACATCGTTTACGCGGACGCGAAAGACAAAGAGATGAGACATTTTGGAAATTTGCGGGTCGAGCAGGGGAAGGACAAGACTGTCTACGGTCTGGAGGATGTTCTCAGGGTAATTAACAGCATATTCAGACCATTAAGTATTCGTTTATGAGGATCAAGTTTGCAGATCAAGCAAAGAAAGGGCTAAAATCACGGGAATGTCCTGAGTACTGAGAAGTTATACTGAGATGCAGATTTTTTTGATGTGACGCAAGAAAATTTTTGAGTATGCGTTTACAAGTGAGACAAATTTTTTTAAAGTGTTTCGAAATCTTTAATTGCAGGACCTTCGTGATCACAAGAGGTTCATTATTCACAATTTCACCGAGGGCGAATCTTTGATGAAGAAGAACGACGCGGTGAGGGCGGCGTTCGAGACGAAGAGGATCAAGGATATGGTCAGATACGCGAAGGATTATCAGGAGAAGCACGGCTTTTACGAGCAGGGTATGCAGCTCATTTATCACTACGGCGACGGAGAGGATGTCGACAAATCCGTTGCCAAGCTCACCAAGAGGAACAAGCGGGCTCACCTTGACGAGGAAACGGAAGTAAGATCGATTTATTACCAAAAAAAAAAAATCATAATCGATTTTAATATCGTTCGATTTTAATAGATAATGTCTAGTTGGTCAAAATATTTTTGAAAAAATTTGAACAGTTTTTTAAAAACATAAACAGGAGTTCCACGCAATCGCTAATTACATGAAACAATTCCAAAAACACGACATGGTCTTTTTCCCAGCGTTAGTGTGAGAAAGACTCTCAAAAAGAGTGATTTTTCATGAATTTGTTACCTGCCAAGTAATGCAACGTCCTAAAAAATTCATAAACAAATCCCGTTTGCCGTTTTATGGGACATGTGCGTAAAGAGGCACTTCTCGCACTCGTGCGAAAAAAAGGCCATGTTGCCTTTGTACTACGCTAACTTCGCAGGAACAGAAACCGTGGACGCGCGCGCATCGAAAGTAATTTCTCGTTTTACATTGTGGTGATAATTTTCCTTGATTTGTTTCTACTGATGTTTATGTTCCAGGACGACGTTATGCACGTTATCATGAGGATTCGCGTGCCAATGCTGCAAGTGAATGCAGGATATGTCCTCATGGGAAAAGTTGGAAAGCAGGTTCTGCGGGGCAACGGCCTGCTGGCTGGAAACTTCAGTAAGAGAGTTCGCTTAAATTTACCTTTTCGACTTTTTCCCGCCGTTTCCATTATTACACGCTCGACTTCAGACGAGGGTGGCGCGATCGAAAAGAAAGATAAAAGTGAAAAATGAAAAGCGTCATTTATCATTATTAAATAACATAAGCGATGCCTCGCTTATTTCGCAGCGGAAGTGATCGGGGATTTCACGCTGGAGCTGAAGAAAGTCGACGAGGACACGATGATCGTACGGGCAGCGAGAGCGAGATTGAGTGCCAAAGACAAAAACATTACGCTTCAGGGAATGGACGAGGAAGGCCCCGTCAAGGAGATACTCACTCACGGTAAACAAAAAAAAAATTATAAAAAATAAATAAAAATCCACGACCTATTATAGATTCTCCTGAAAAAACTGGGGGATTTTTTTCGAACGAGCGAATTACATCTCGACGAAATTCCTTAGATGAAAGTTGTGCCCAACGCGATCGCTAACACGAGCAAGTTGGAAGCAAGTTGCTCCTCACGAACGATCGGGCTCGTTACGGTACCGACATCTCAATGATTATCGAACGGCTGTTTTGCCGCGCGAGACCAGCTAGCCCTCGCGATGAATTCTCTCGTTTGACTCCGCGAGAAAATGTCGATTCGCCAGTGTCGAACAAAGTTAAAACTGCTGCAGTTCGACACCCGAGACTCGCGTACGCGTAATCGTACGCCGGAGATTACGTAAATTCACCTCATTGTGTATCATACCGACGACACAATTCCGGCGAAGGATCGTGGACGAATAATAATGTCGACGGTCGGAAAGGATAAAGATTATTTGTACATTTGAAACAAATTTTTCGTTATCGTTGGATAATTTTTTGGATAATTTTTAAAATTTAACATTTTCGGGACGGGGAATCCCATGTTAAATTTTGCGAAGCGGCACTTTTTTTTTTTCAAAAAATGTTGAGATGTCAACCTGGATTCTTCGCCATTCGATTTAAGTCGCATATTTACCAACCGATTTCAATAAAGTTCTAAAAAAAATTTTTTTTTCGATATATCGAATTTTTCTCACTGCCATTCGCTTCAGGTTATACATTTCCGCTTGAAAAAAGTACAATTAAAAGGTTTCATAAGGCACGAGACTTTATAAAGCAAGAAAAATGTATTCGGTTAACAAGGTGCAAATTTATCATAATGATTGCACTTTAAGTATTGCACTTTCTTTCTATGAAGCTCAATAATAATAATAATTTTATCGTTATAATTCTTTTGAAATAATGACAAAGGACAATAATGAGAAAAGTAATTGAAATATTAAGAAAAAAAAAAAGAATTCTAAAATTAGCAAGAAAATAAAATAATAATAGACCTCCCAGTATGAAAAATGTTTCTTAAGTGCGAAAAAAAAGGTTACGTAAGTCCCCGCGATTACGAATAATGCGACGGCACGATTGTAGCGAAGAAACGTGTACGAGTAATAATGTCAATGGTGGGAACTATAAGCGGACAAAAAACATTTGCGTACATCTGACAAAAATTTCTCGTCCTCGGAATTCAACAATTATCAAAAAATAATTTCATTCTGATTACTTCGTGTTCACTTACAAAAAATTATACAATTCATCGATAAAAAGTAGTGGAACTATCGAAAAACAAAAAAATTGAAAAATTATGAAAAAGGAAGTCGGAAAATTTTGATAAAAATAATAATGGATCTCCGTCGATGGGGGGGATGTTTCTTAGATTTTTGAATCTTCTTTTACCTTGCGTATGCCAGGTACAAAAATAGAAACAGGAATAGCTTCTCTATCGAATGTGTTTTCCCTTGTTTATGCTTTCTGATTGCGAAAGTGAATGAATGGCCGATACAGCGTCGTTCAGGCCAGCGAGGCCGATATTCCCGGGATTATGGCACCCATATTAATCGAGGGATTACGTGTAACAAGAAAGTATATCGAGCCTCTCTTCGCCACCGGTTATTATGTTATTATTGTCATTGCATAATTGGACGAAACGCGGTGTTTTATAAGAATTAGCAGCGTACTCGTAGCAACGATGCGTGTTGGCAGTTTTTTTTTTTTTTTTTTTTTTTTTTTTTTTTTTTTTTCACGTTTAAATCGCGTACACGGCATGATCGTAATTGGCACGTGAAATCGCCGAAAGGAAACTCGATGTCGCACGGATCGTCGCGGCAATGCGGATTGCACTCGTGGTGCAGCTTGCGAGTGCTTTGCAGTCGCATACGAATGCAAATCCTGCGGTAATTTCGATGTGTGTGTGCGTGTGTGTGTGGGATTAGCGTACGGCAATTTCATTGTTTAATTTCGAGTCTGAGGATTGAACGTGGCAGCCAGTAATGAACTTTCTTGCAGCGTGCTCGACTCCCCGTGACAACGGTCGCCTTTCGAATAAACAAACGTAACCAGCAGGACGATTTATCCTTCCGCTCCGCTTCTTCCCTCGTCCCACTCGCGACCGCTCACTCGAAGTTCTTCGATCCGCGCTCGCAACCGATCGACGACGATTGACTTTCTTGTTTGTTGGCAGGTTTGTTGGCCGCGGAGGCGGTCGCGGCTATGCTGGCCGACGACCTGGCGACCAAGGCTCTTACCGAGAAAACTGCCGACTCAATTATCTACAAGATGTACAAGAATCTCCCGGTTGAAAATTCATAATTACGAGCCGCAACTGTTGGACGTAAAGATTGTCATCGTTATCATGCCTGAAATCTACCGTGATCATCCACAGTCCCCTCATTTATTATCCGTTTATTCATATTTATTTATATACTCAATTATTAATGTATCAATCGTGTAGTTGTAATTTTTTTTTTCTGTTTTGTCAAATATACGAATTAAACGGATACTTGATTCGCATCGAACCGTCGTTGTTGTCTCCTTTTTTCCCTCGACCGATTATTGAAGACGCGGGCGTAGCTCGTAATTTTTTTTTTTTTTTTTTAGGTATTTACCCATTCACCGTTTCCGTTGGTCTTCAGAGATTTCATTCAAGATTCGTCCCACTCGGAGGACAATAATGTCTCCTTCATTAATATCATTATTATTGAACCCTCTGCGATTGCGCAAGGAGCAATAATGAGCAAAGGACCGAACGCCAAGGTGGAGGAACGCAGAGACGGAAAAAATCCGACGGATTCTAACGATGATTAGAGTAATTATAAAAAAAAAAAAAAAAAAAAAAAAATCAGTGTCATCGACGTAACGACCGACACCGCATCATAATTGCCGAGAACTCGCGTCGCTCGCGACCGAACACAATGAGACGATGTCATCGATGTGCACGGGGGAGAGTTTCGGAATCGGGAACGCATGCACATGTTTTCCGGAGAATAGTTCCGTCCGAAAGAGAACCGGCAAGTTTCACTGTACGGCCCTGACAGACTTAAAGAGGCGTTCATTCTACCGTGATAAATTTGCTATTGCCGTTTCGTTGGCTATCGTGGCACGAGTAAATCCCCACTGGGATCGGCAGAGATACATATGGGGATGGGTGGGGAGATCGGCGCGTCGGCGGTTCGACAATCTGGAGAAAGTGCACTTACTTTATATATACTTGGGGGACGCGAAGAATCCGGCGCATTTTCAATAACGCACTCGGTAATTTCGATTACCCGTGCGGCACAAATTTTATTTTTCCGCAAAAAAAAATTCCGTTGAAATTATCGTCATAATTTTGTATTTATACATTTAATAAAGTGCAGATCGATTATTTATTATCGGCGAGTGTTCCGCAACGAGTGAGGATGCCGAGCGTGACTAGCCTCGTACTTTTCGCCGGCCTTGTCGGCACCGTGCTTTCGGACTTGCGTGAGTAATCGTGATTTGTTGTCTTTTTTTTTTTTTTCTTTCAATTTTAATTTATAGGGATTAAATTCTTTCATGGGCGATTGACAAAATCACGTAGAAATATTGGACAAATCTGCTTCTTTCGTAAACGAATATGTGAATACACCGAATGTCCATGCGCATATTCTAATTTATTCGATGGCTTATTGACCGGAAGAGATTTTTATTGCTATTTATTTTTGAGCGATTTGAAAATAATATATTACGCCTCGAAGGAGAAAAGTGCCTTTTGTCACTGAGTGTAAAGTTTGATCGACGAAAAAATTCCCTTGTGACATGGGGTTTTTTTTTTTCCATATCGTTACCACAACCACTTTTCTCGCATCACAAAATCGTAATCTTCGCTAGTCATTATTACTCGACCAAGATTAATGAAATTCCTAGGTGGAGTAATGAGGCTTCTTGCTCCTTAGAAAAATGAGGCCTACTCCTACTTGGCGAGTAATGAAACTGTATTACCCATGCACACAAATTAATAATGATCATCGATCGACAATAACTTTTTTTTCCCGCTCGCATTGCATCCAAGTAACGTGGTTATTTTAACGTCGTCGGAAAAAAAAAAATTGTTATCTTAGAATATCCATAAGCGAGTAAAAAATGAGTCTACTGTCCTTTCCTCAGAATTCACAGCCGCAAAGGGACGTAGTGCGTATTTTTCAATAACAATAATGATTTATTTTCTTTTGATTTTTAACGAATCCATTACACGCGATCGATGAAAATGTGAATTTGCCAAATGTTCTGCTCTTATTAAAATTTCATCGCTGGCGTATCGACCGAATGGAATTTTTTTTCTTATTGTTCTTCAAAGGAGTCGAGAAAGATTGTTATTGTTAAATATTCCTAAACAAACCATTCGGACAATTCAGTGTTAGGATTTTTCTATTTTTCTCTCTCGCTCTCTCTCCCGGTCTCAAAGAGCGAGTTCCTTGTCGTTCTCATTTTCTTTACGATGTCAAGGCGCGCTCTCGTGAGACGACTACAAATGCGGATTCGCAGCGGTAAAATAAGAAGAAAAAAAGGTCTTGTGTTCGCCGTAGAACGAGCGACTACAACGACGCGCCCGTATAATATCACACTTTCTACGAGAGTCTTACTTTCGATTTTAGATCTGGCACTCGATCGTCTCGAGAGTCCTCGTGCACCTGTATTTATCCGTGTAGTTAAACCGTATGTTACACTGTCTCTGTATAGAAGTACAGAGCCGGTGTAACGTACATTTTAACTACACTTTATAAATGTTCCACGATCAAGTGAATGGCTGTGTTAGTCTCAGAGTGAAAACTAGCCATTCAGTAATGTTACATTTGACTCGGCTGTGGCACAGACATGGTCCAGGTACATGAAAAAAAAAAAAGCTTTTTCGCGCGCCTTTATATCCTTACGAAGGTAGAGCAACGTACGTTTTACCTATACCTTATAAACATTGCACACGATCGAGTGAATGCCACTTCGGAGCGAAACACTCGAGTCGGTTTTATCGCACGCGTCGCCTCAGAATATTTAAAAAAAAAAAAAAAAAAAAAAAGAATTCATTTTTCTTTTATTTATTCGTTGAATTAATAAAACCCTATTGGTCGCCGAGTCGACATACAGATGCTTATTATTGAATCGCGGAGGCCGAACCGGTCTCGAATATATAACCGTAAAATACATAACGAACTTATCGCTTGTGTGCCAACCGATTAATAAATGCAGCGCCAGGAGTCAACTCGTGTCCTCGAACGGACGTGCCTGAGGATTATAACAAGTGCGTGCTGCAACAGCTCGAGATAATAACGCCACAGCTGGTAAAAGGGATTCCTTCGCTGAAGCTTCCCCCGCTCGATCCTTTGGCACTTCCGTCTCTGGTCGTCGACCGAAACTTGGAGGCCCTCAAGGTGAAGGCGAATTTGACGAACATTCGGGTCTACGGTGGCACGAATTACCTCATCGACGATCTCCGGGCGAATCGCGACAATCTCACTGTTTACATCAAGGTTCAACTTCCCTACGTTCACGTCAAGGGAAACTACGACGTCAAGGGCAACATACTGTTACTGTCTCTGAACGGAAACGGAGCCTTCCGAGGAAATTTCAGTGAGTCGTGGAGCATTTAAAATCATCTTGGAATTTTCTATGATTTTTATTAAGTTTTTTTTTTTTTTTGAACCTCTTCGATGTGTTAATAATGCGATTTTTTTTTTTCAGCCAATACGCAGGCCAGGGTGAACGCCCAGGGTAGGGAAGTTACGGACAAAAATGGCGTGAGAAGGATCGAGATCAACAGGCTGTCGACAAAAATTCGCGTCGGCGATGGCAATATTAAACTCAAAGCTCCGCCTGTTCAGACGCTCACGGGTGAGTTTTCTTCGTGACGAAAGTACGTGACAAAATTACTTCAGTAAAATGCTCCGGATACTTGTGACACTTTGTAATTTGTTCCCGAGGTATTTATTGTTACCTTCCCCAGCTCTGTTTCGTTTATTGCATTTTTTTCGGATTTAATTGTGCCGTTCGGAGCATCCGGTAAAATTCGACACTGCGTCGAAGATGAAATTCAAAACAAGTTCTTTTATTTAATTTTTTTTTTTTGTTTTTTTTTTCGCAGCCGATGCAGCGACGACCTTCTTCAATACGAATCCACGTCTCGTCCTGGACATAATAAATCCGATAATCGAAGAGACGGCAGCCTCGATAGCAAAGGCTCTGGCAGCGAGAGCTCTCGGTGTCCTCACCGTCGAGGAATTGTTACCCTAATGCGACGCAACCAAAAATCATGTCTCCCAGCGGGACATTCATCGATAGCGCTTAACCGGTCTGTTTTTTTTTTTTTTTACGTCCACTTAGTCATCACAGTTGCTATTCGCAAAAAAAAAAAACACTTAATATTTAGCGAGCAAAGAAATTAAGAAAAATAAAATTTTCGATGGAGCGGAAGGTCGTCGATTAATAATTATTACAGTATTAAAAATACACATAAAAAGAGAAGAAAAAAAATCAGTCCCGAGTATTTTTACATCACAAAAATAACGTTTAATTTATTTAATTTTTTTTTTGTTTTTTTGTTTTTTTTAGCGTTAAGCGTCCGGAAACAATTCGTCGTATGTGAAGGATCTTGTGATTTTGTTAGTGACGTCGGTGAAAAGATCGGCAAGGGCGCTCTCGAGTACCGGTCGCACCTCGTCGAGAAGGAGATTGCTGTTGGCGTTGAGAACTTGATTGCTCGCCGGTCCTGTAGCACACAAAGTAGTTTTTTAACGAGCTATCCGATGAAAAAAAAAATGAATAAAATAGCTAAAAAAAAAAAAACGAAAACGAAATATTATACAAAAATCAAGAAGGACCATGCAGACTTTCCCGTTCAATTGTCCTCATCGAATACTTAAATTCATAATGAATCAAATGTAGATAACAATGTCAGAAAGTTGGGACAGGTTCGAGCGTTGGCAAGTCCTTTTTATTCTCATCCGTCGACATATGCAGACTCATGGTTCAAACTATCAATACACCATGTGCTTATTTTCCACCTTGGTACATAAAAAATCTACCAGCTATTATTCCATATTTCACTGTCTCTTTCAACGATCGATTGAACTTTGGTTGCTTGCTTATGCTGTGACTCTTCAACTCATCGACTCTTACAGACTCGGTAATCAATAACTTGCCGGAAGTATTTTCCGTGGCATTTCATTTCGCAATTATTAATGCACGGACAAACAATAATTATGTGTAATAACGAGGGTAAAAAAAAAATAAAATAAAAAAAATGCAGACAAGGCCTCACCATCAGAGCGTTTCTTTTTTGCATTGAAAGCGAAATAAATAAATTATTATTGCTCGCTAATTTCCTCTCATGAAACATGCCTTGTAGGTTTCTGGTACAACTCACCAAGAATCGGATCTCCCCCGAAAAGGTTGCTGAGATACACGTTCGCTTTGCCTATGTTGATGGCGAGCTTCATCTTCTCGAAATTCAGGTAAACGCCGCCGTTTCTTGTCACCCTCTTTGCCCGCAACAGAACTTCGGAGTCGTAGTCGGCTGGATGGGATGGAAAAGAAAATCCAATTTATGCGAGCTCGACTCAACCATTTTTTTTTTTATTTAAGAATCCCCAACTCTCTCTAGAGAAACAGACGTTCTCAACGCCCACCCTTCTAACAAAAGAAGATCCTCAAAATTTCCGTTTGTCCCAAAATTGTCAAGTTAAGAAAAAATTAATAACATTTTTTTCTTTGACCGATCGTGGCATTTCGCAAAAGTTTGTGGATCAACTTGGAAACTAGGCTTACTGAAATTTCCCGTCAGATCGCCATTGCCGACGAGCCGAAGAAGCAAAAGTCTCGCGTCTATCTGGTACTTTCCACGGAAGCTCAGCCTGTCGAAGCTCACTTTGAAGGTGAACGATACTTCATCCACATTCGCTTTCAGATCACGAATTTTGAAGGTTGACGGACCGCTCACCTATGGTATTTGCAATTTATTATTAGGTGACAATCATTGCAGTTATCTGGGCTGGATATTATTTAATGATAATAATAATAATAAGAATAATAACCAGCTGTCGTTTTTAGATTAATATAATCTTGTGGTTATGAAATACCGAGGACAACCTTCGTTCGACACCTTTATGTACACTTCCGAAGTTATTTTCACAAGGTTTACCGAGAAAGAAAAAAAGTAAATGACCCTCACCAGACTCCGATGCCATTGGTAATTAATACTTTACCTACGCATTCTCAGTCAAGGTGAGATTCCTTGAGCGAGAACCTACCGTATTCAATGATGTCGGAGATGTTGACTCCGAGCAATGGTGTTGTCACGCCAATAGTCATAAACAAATTGAATACGAGGTTGTCCATTTATTTAAAGGATTATTCTTTCAAACATTTTTTCGTAACTATCCAAAATCGTTATTATTACGCAACATTAATGCATTTGACAACTTTGATGTGGTTACTATTTTTATTCCCTTTTCAGAAGATTCAATAATATCGTGCACAAAATTTTGTGTTTGCAATCTTTAGTCTAAATATCTTCAATTGTTTTTTGCTCGTTTCCATACAGAAATTTTTTCTCGAAAAAAAAAAATGAAGCGTGTAACCCTACCTATGATTATATATGTATATAAGTACTATAGAATTCCTTAAATTCCTATCGCTTATCTATTCATATATATCCGGAATACCGGGATAAAATCGTTTCATTACCTCGATGTCCGTCAAATTGATATCGAGCCTCGCTCCTTGAGGTCCTCGGAGCAGTCTTATCTGATTGAGGGTCAGAGGTTCGATCGCAGGCACATCCAATTCGGAAATTCCCACCCTCAGCTTCTCCCGAAGATCCTCGATCGATTTCGTAATGCATCTGTCGAGATCCGGGTCCGATCGTTTGCACGCCTTAATATAAATCGCTGCTCGGATGCCATCCGGAGAGAAAACATAAAATCCAATTACGTTGTTACTATTATTTTTATTGCCGAGTACTTCGTTTTCATGAAAATATCATTTAGAGATTTTTATAGAAAGATTTTCAGAATTTTCCAAAACATGAGAAAATCATATTTTATTGAAATTTCTAAGGGACTCTTCGATGCTTAGTTATATTTTTAGCGAAACCCATTGATTCCCAATAATTTTACGCCGTGTTGAAAATTTCGGATTAAAAAAATCGGCTTAAGTACCGTACTTAAAGAGAGCGTTACCGATTGATGCTTGATTGGCTTCATGAGAATTTAGGTTTTTTGATTTCTTACAGAGCTTAAATCTCGCACATGGCATCCACGGTAAATCGTCGATGTTTCTGCAAAGCTTTGTTCAAAAATTTTCAGTCGTTCATTTTGTACACCATTTTCAATTTTTTTTCGACAAAGTTGATTTGAAAATGTGAAAATGAAAGTGGCGAAAAAAATATTTTAGGAGCGCCAATTCCAAAAAACCGTGACGCGACGTCGTCCACTTTTGATGTTGAAAATTAAAATTTCCACATTGCTTTATTCCAAATATCGAAAATTCAAATTGTCATATCGCTGTGCAAAAAAATGGAAAACACAACTTTTCATAGAGCTTTCTAATGTTCTTTTGCTCCCGACGCTTTTTCCACGTTATCGTAGCTCGTGATTCGTGTCATTGTAGAAAAAATGAATTGTCACTGGTAGTTGCGAATTTTATTAATCGTCCACTCTTGGATCGTATACTCACGTAACGTCGCGAGCGCAGTTTCCGCTATCAATGCGACCACGCTGTAAATAAACAAATAGAGTATAATACAGACGGAAAAAAGCGAAACGATTCGCGGATATGCGAAGTTACACGTGAAATCGTCAATTATGGTCTACCGGCATAATTGCGGTCTTGGAAATTTGTATCACTTGGGCGGGGAAGTGCAATAACGAGGCACCAGAGAGAACGTAACTTTTCGAGTTCAATTGCACAATTCTCACCGATGCAAGCATGTTCAATCTCACGAATTCAGAACTTACGTCGTAAGAAAAACTTTTTCTGAAAGAAAACCATAAACTCTGGTTACTCGAACAAAGTAATTTCAAAAATAAATTCATTACAAAAAGATTCATTTTAATTGCTTTAGTTAAATTTTAATTGCATTTAAAAAATTTACTTTCAATTACATTTTTTAGGGTTAATTATAATTACATTTTTGTATCATAAAGTAGGTATTGTTTTCTTCCGCTAATTCATTCGACCCCAAAGATTTTTCATTTTTGTTTTAGCTTCGTCCAGTTCCACACAAAGTGCAAATTAGGCCGTCGTTTTGCGCTTGTAATTGATCGATTCATTGTGCCGATTTTTTAATATTGCACACGAAACATTAATTAAAATGATTCTCAGTCGCGGCAAATAAAATCACGAGTTCTCCAATTAACTAAGAACAATCCAACGATAATCGGTACTAAATACATTTTGACTTAGATTTTTTTCATTTGTCAATAGAGAGAGAGAGAGAGAGTACAAACAACGACCATTGGCTGAAAAATAATGAATATCGCGATGTGTACCGAGCGCCGTAATGCTTCTTTATTCTTCGCGATCGTTGCCTTTAAAGTTTATTATTTTTTTAAACTCCACACTCGAAACAACGATAACTCAGCCACGACAGTTGAAACCGCAAATTGCACAACCAACTAAAATCCATTAAAACACTGTAATAAATATATTTTCAATTCATAATATTCATTTATAATTATTTTTCAACGCAGTAAACAAACGATGAACATCGGATGAAAAAAAAAAAAAAAAAAAATATCGTACCGGGTACCACGCGTGCAATAATAAATCGAATATCTCCGTTCTCGCGAACGTCGTCTTTGTCAATATTTTAAATCCACATTCGAATTAACGATTTTCCACCGCATCAATGAGAATCGCAAGTTTCACAATCGACTGAAATCCATTATTAATCGACGATGAATATATTTTTGATTACTCATTTTTCTTTGATAATTGTTTTTTTTTTGTTTAAACGCAGTAAACGAACGATGAAGATTGGAAGGAAAGTTGTAAATATCGGAGTGCGTACCACGCGCGCAACAGTAGAGCAAGCATCTCCGTTCTTCGCGATCGAATAGAGACGATTGAGCAGCCGGGACCGGGTCACTCGCAAGAAATGATGTAGAGAATTGGAAAAAGCCACCACGACGACGACGACGACGACGACGACGACGACGACGACGACGACGACGACGACGTAGATGACGACAATGACGATCAGGTGGGGCTGCACAGGGTGGCCGCACAACCGGGTATCGAGACAGCCTGAAACCGTTGCTATATTTCATTCGGCAAGTTGATTGCCTCGTGCCACTTGCTGGTCATTGGCTGCGTTTTATCCCCGGAAAACTAACGTCGGTGTTGGCCACAGTGCGGCTTAAGCGACGCACTTTGCCAGTCCCCCGTCCACCATACCCATCCGTTGACAACCGGAGAATGTAACGGAGTGTGCCGGGCATGCGGTTGCGGCGAGCTTGGAGAGAACTCGCCAACATCGCACATGGACAGCGATTCTCGCGGTCTCGAGTCTCAGAACGCAACATTACAGAGACGAGGTCGCCCTACAGATAAGGCATTCAATTTTGTTTATTTTTATTTTTTACAATTTTTTTCGTTATTCTCTGTGAACATTTTTTTCCATTGACAAATTAAATTATTATTTTTTTTTTTTACGGAGTCAGTGGATAAATTTCGATGAAAAGTCTGCCAGGTCGTGGACGGTCGTTAAGACAGTATGGTATAAGACTCGATGGTAACAAAAAAAAACTGAAAAAAAATCAAGCATAGTGAAATTGCTAAAATATTTATTTTGTACAATAATAATTGTCTATCGAATTTTTCAGAAAATTGATTCCTTTTTTTTTGATGAAAATTCATTCGTTTTAAAATTCAAAGTGAATTCGAATATCTGTAAAATGTCTTTTATTGGTAGAGTTAATGAATAATTTCTATTGAAGAACGTAGTTGGCTTTACCGGAAAATCATAAAAAAATTATATTTTTTCATCGTTCAGTTAATAACAGCTTGGAATTATTATGACGCACGAAAAATATTTTCGGCACGTTTAGTGTGCTTCATCGGTTTTCTACATGAATATGTCGATGCTCGATCGTCCGGTGAGTGTCGCGTATTACGTCTCGCAGCCTAGGTGAATTTGAGCAATCGCCGTACGCACAGCCGGTTCAACAGGCGAAAGTGATAATGCTGAAAGATCTAATGCAACCGAGGGAGAGTAAGTGAGAGAATCCGAATCCCACGATCCGTAACAAAATATGCCGCGATATAGAGTTCAGTCTCCGGTGTATACGCGCTGCACGTGCCTCTCACGTGTGTCCACGCGAGAGAGGGAAGAAAAGTGTGGAAATTTCATTTCTCTCCGAACCGCCGATGGCCGCAGCATTTCAACTCAATTTCGACACCATCCAGCGAGTAAACTTCTTTCCGAGGTGTATAACTCTCTGCATAGAGGTCTGAGTGGTTTAAAATTTTTTATAAATTTTTTTTTTCAAATTTCCCCAAGAAATTTGGGCAAAAAAAAATTTGCTGCAAAAGAGTGCGCGATATCGTCTCATCAAGAAATACCATTTAAAAAAACTTGAAATTTCCATGTCGTTTGCTCATGAAAGTTGAAAAAATTTATGAAGATATTTTTTTATTTTAGACACTCAAACGATTCGTTATTATGGAATTTTTTGCAGGGATCAAAAACCATGAGTGAACGTGATTTTGAGAGCGGTCTTGCCTACAGTAAGAGGCATTATTTTAAGCGTTGACAGCAGTGGACTGTTCGTTTTTAAGGCAACATTGAAATACGCACGCACTTGGATTGTCGTATCGAATGAGAAGGATTGAGCTAACGCGGAGACCGCGAACATGACGATTATCGGAGATGGAGGAAGAGGCGAAATTCGATAACGAATCGGATCGGGAAGCATTCCGATAGCGAGAACAAGTCTTTGAAGCTAAGTACGTTACATGTTCAGCGTGTATGCAATCGATAGACCGAAGACAATGACGTTGGTCTAATATTCGCAGGGCGGAAAAAAAAATCGCAAAAACGCGACGCGATTATCTCGAAAGAAATTCACACACGAACGTGCCGGGATAAATGCGATTGCGTAACGCGTTAACGAGCACGAACTACGGGAAATCTGCGCTGCGTTTTCGCTTAAATTCGTCAATTTCTCTTTCTCTACCTCTCGCGGTACAACGTCCAATCGCTCCTGCGTAACGAGACTTTCCGAGGGAGTCGCAGATATTTTTCAAATCCAAGACAGATTGAACGTCGGAAAATTTGGAATGGCAGCGTTCTTTAAATCGGTGAAAGAAAAATCGTGTCAACTGTGAAGAGTATGATGAACTCGATGTCGATGGTCTTCGTGTTACCCTGAGAGTATCCGCTGACCGGTTGATCCTCGTCGACGCAATAATTCACCCAAATTGCCTTCTCTCCCGAAGACCAGTGCGACGTCTTTGATCCTCGACTCGCTCCTGGGAACAGCCGGTCCGCTGCCGCAGTCGAATTTATAATTGACCCTTCCGTCCTCGAGGCAAACGACTTCAACATCCGGTGCGTTAAGGTTCGAAGCGTAGAAGATGACACCGTCATCGGCCGGAGTCTTAACGTTGATCCGAAAGACGGAGTCTCCCTTGAAGCGACCACGATGAGATCTTTAATCGAGTCTTCCTAACTGTGCCGAATTTCCAAGCGTTCTTGGCACCGAAATCGGCAGCCGGCGTGTACGGCAATCGGCGCTGATCGAAGGTAACAGACGGTGCGGGTGTGACGATCGACTCTCTGTTCAGAAGTTCATCTCGACGACACGGAGATCGTCGCGGATTTTGGGATTTTGGGAAAATGAGGACAATTTTTTCGGAAACTGTATTTATTTGTACAGGATTTCGGACGCGTCGTGATTCTGAAGCATCTAAACAGTAAATCGATTCTTCGAGACTTTAAAAAATATTGTTTGCCGTCTGCTCGTACTTTTCGTTAACTCGAGCTGAAACATTAATTGTAAAACTTTTTTCTTTACTCGAAGTGAGCCACTGTCTTAATTTTATTCTACCTGCATCACAAGAAAGATGCACACATTTGTGTATCTTTTTTTTTTTTATCGCTCCCACCGTCTTTCACCGTGAGTCTTAATTTAATCTTATTATTCTAATCCTTGCGTGGTGAGATGGCTCAACTCTCGTGGGACAAACGTCGCCTTCTTCTTCTTTCTTCTTCCTCTTCAAACAAGGAGGAAAATTGCCTTTTTGAGACATAACAAAACGAATGAAATGTCCATATTCGAATGAGAAGAAAACTTTTAATCTCAAAAGGAAAGTTTCCATCTTCGATTAAGAAGAAAACTTGTTTTCGAAGAGGAAGGAAACTCTCTAACATAAAACGAGAAGAATGCTAATTTTTCTTCTTCGAATACCCTTTATTCGAGCGATAAGACGGAAAATTGTCTTCTCCTAGTAAGAAGGCAACTTTCGATTTTTTAAAATAAGATGAAGACTCTTTTTCTTCGTGACGAGCCCGAGCAATCGAGACGTCGATATCGAGATGCCAAAATATTAACGCGTCCGTAAATCCGTGCTGCCGAGTGACGAATAAATTTGTCCTGAGCATCGGTTTCGTCTAATTTTCGGGGAACAATTGGTCGTACGTGTACGGTCTAACGATGTTGTTGCCGATTTCCAAAAAGGCGTCGGCAAGTGTTTTCTCGAGCAACGGGAGAAGCTCTTTGGCGAAAGCATCGAAGTTCGAGTTAATAGCGTTGTTGACGACGTCACCGAGAACCCTTTCGCCGCCGAACAGATTCTCGAGTCTCAGATTGCCGTTGCCGACTTTTACCTTCAGCTCGAACTCTTTGAAGTTTACATGGTCCATGCCGTCCGCGTCTTTCACGAGCTCTCCCTGAAAGACGACGTCACCGGTGCACTGGGTGAAGTTGCCGGTCATCGGGCCCGATCCGGTTATCGGCAACAACAGAACTCTTCCATTGATCTCGTAAGCACCGTCGACGTACAAATGGGGCAAGTCGATGTTCACCTCGAAGTGAAGCTTCGAAAGATCCACCCTATTGAGAGAAAGAAATTATCGAAAATAATGTATAGAAAAATAAAGAATTATTTATGCAGATGTCGAATAACATTTATTTAAAATATTGAAGATCATTGTTGAAGGCGCGAAAAAAATTTCCCATCATTTTTTCATGCCCGATTTTGCTCCGTCGATGCATCGAAAAATTATTTAGAACGTTCGGTTTATCCCACTGTTTCATTTTTGTACCTCAATGTCCCACCGTCCCATTATCGCCCGCGGTCCTATTTCCATTTTTTCCAACTGTTCCCTTTTGCCCCCATCGTTCCATTATGCCCCATGTTGCCCCGCTCTTCGCCAGATATTTATTGTGCGCGCACTAACAATCGCTGCCCGATGGAAATTCGTCGAGAAGGTTCGTCGAGTGACTTCGTTGAAAATCGTAACTCCGATCGCGTTTGCGTCGGCCGTGTCATGGTCGCACGCGTCCGAAACTACGTTACTCGAATTCGAAACGAGCCCGACCTCTCCCATCGTCCACATCGCATTCGCCTCGTACGCCTCTACCATTCGCGGCAAATCGAGGCCTCGAAGTGCACAATAGCCAACGTACGTTATGAACAACTTCCATGTCTGCCAATTTTCGACTATTTTAATAAAATTCGTTGCGATTCGTCCCGGACATGAGTTCGACCGAGTCACATAGTCTCAGGAAGTAAAAAGATTCTCCGAAATTTATTTAATTTATCCGTCGTCTCGACTTTCATTTTACCGACACAATATCATTATATTTTCTTACCAAAAGCAACATTTTGCTTCCTCATAGAGAAAGCATTTTTTTTTTTTTTTGGATTTAAATTTGCAATCGGGATGCATCGAAGCTAGTCAAGTCTGAATATTATGAAACGGAGAGATTTTCAAATTACTTTTTTCATTGAGAAAAAAAAAAAAAAATTTTTAACGTCATTATAATTTTTTTTCCAGATTTTGTATTTTTCTGTGATTTTTTTGTTTTTTTGTTTTGTGAAGCTGGGCCAACGTTGCTACCGACAGAAGCAATGTACGGATCAAGCGTAATAATGCAGCAACCGTACGATCAGCCCGCCGATACACGTAATAACGAGACACGTGCTGGTGAAACATTACGTAACACTATTCTGAACCGCAGGTCAGCCCATCGACTGAATGCGCGACTGATTTATCTCTTGGCCATGTCAGCCTGTCGGCACTCCGAATACCGCGAGACGTCTCGCGATCATAGGCGCGCCGGAGGAAACGCGCTTCCGCAAAACCGTACAATTTTCATTCAATTCCGCAGTAAGTAGGAACTCGTTGAAATTCATCTTTCGCCCGCTATCGTTCCAACCGCTTGTTCTAGCTTCTTCTTAAGCAAAAATAATACTATGCAATTTTTTCTATAATTATAGTTTCAACGAAAAAAAAATATATATATATATATATTTTTTTTTTTTCGTATATATATTTTTTTCGTATATATATATATTTTTTTTTATAAATATACTCTCATAAATATTAACTCGCTTCCTTTGGGTTTCGCTTGGTGCCGCTTGTTCCTACTCCACTGCACATCAAGATATCCCACTTCATATAATTCCTAGTTATCTCAGCTTGTTATTTTTCGTTTGATGTTATTTGTAGTATATAAATTGTATAAAATAATAGTTGTATAATAGACATAATTGTACTTCTACTGCCACGAGTAAAATTTCTTTCGCACTGTGGTCGCTGAAAATTAAGCTGAAGCGGTGCGGCATTCTAATTTATCTGTGTTTTTTAAAAAACACTCTATTATACATATATTTTGTGTACATATATCCGAAGGAATAAAAAATATTAATTAAGACCCGGAATTTTGGAAAACCTTCATAGCCACGATATCGGCGACTTTTCTCTTCGATAGAAAATAATGCATTAAATCGAATGATTTTCCGATTGAAAGAATGTATTCGATTTTTGAAAATCTCAATCGAATCGTGAATTAAACTGAAAATTTATTCTACTTATTCTAGCCTTCTTGCAAATTCACGAAAAATATATTCATACATGGGTTTTCCAGAATCGAAGAAAAAATTTATTAATACGATTAAAAAAAAACCATCGGTTGACTGAAAAGTTTGTAATTCTGAATTTTTTAATCGAAGCTATTCATTTTTTTTTACTGAGCCTCTCTCACGCTTTCGGTATTTATGTCTACCATCCAAATGAGAAAAACTTCCTGCTTCACACTCATTCACAAATTATCGAGACCGACGCGTGCTCGCGAGACCGCGAAGAACCATGCTGCATAATGTTTCTTCGTTAATCACCGGTGCATAATTTCAGCGGCTCGAAATTATTTCACTCTCCGCCGATTCCGACTATATCCGCCGGAGGAACTTATTAACAAGCGATGCTTGTCACGTGTTATTTTTATTTTCACATCATGCGTTTATGTATTGAAAAAAAAAAAATTACTTTTACTCACTTGACTCTCCTGACGAAGAAATTGCTGGCTCCGTAAGCATTAACATTGGTAGCTGTGATTTTGATTCCAGTGCTCTGTGTGGCGACGAGCTCCTTCAATAGCAATGGCTCGAGACTCGGCAGATGATACTTAGCGTCACCCTTCACAAGATAGGGTTTAAGATGCTCCACGCTGTCCGTTATACACGCGTCCAAGTCTGGATTGTTTCTGCTGCAGACTCGCAGAAATTCGGCTGTGGCCAATGAAAAAAATTAACAGAATACTTCATTCGACGTACTTTGAATTTTTAGAATTTTTCTTTTTATCGTTTTGTTTTATGATACTATCGTGAGTCAAATTTTTTTTTTTTTTGTTCATTCGTCCCAGCGAGTAGTTGAACTAACGAAGACATTATCATCGATCATTCCAATTACTAACTAAAATCGTAAAATTGGCTGATAAAAAATTGAATGAAAGCGTGAAAATCGAGATATTTATATAGATATTTCGATTAATAGATTTTTCGGTAAATCAATCGTGTTTGAAATAAATGATGTTCGAGAATACAAAAATTCTTGAATATCATGAAATTTGAAAGTCTCATTCGATCCTCGTCAAATTAGATAGAAATTATTTTTTCTCGTAAATTTTCCCTCTGTGTACGACGTGTTCCTTTTTTTTTTTTACAATCTTCAAAGACCCGTGAAATTTCAATGCCTGAAAGCACGTGGCTCAAAATTAAATCGAACACTGAGTGTGGACCCTTTTATCTGTCTGAGGAATTTCAGCTTGATACCTCACGCCGTTATCGAGTCATAAGATATCTGATTCTTCGGGTCTGAGAAACACTCGCACACGAACACACTCGAACCTTTATTCCTGCAAATAATTTTCCGATTTTTCGCAACGTCCTCGATACTCCTCAATCAAAATTAATGTTCGAAAAAAATGTGAGAATTTAAATTAATTAATTACCCATCGACAGTTAATTGAAAGAATAATTGCACGTTTACTCACGAAGTTCGAGACCGTAAACACCGGACGCGACAGCGAGGAGAGAACAAGCGAGGAGAGCGAATCGTGTCATGGCGACGAATTTTCGAGGAGCCTTCGGACGTTAGATCGAGGGGTCGTCTTCGGGTTTGCGGCGGAGCTCGGACAGTGGTGAGCGAGGAGGGAACCGCTGGGTAGTTGGCGATCCACGAAAGTGCAAACGACGACTGATCTTCGAAGGGTAACCTCCGGTAACGAATATATATTGGGCCGGATGACCTGGTGGGAATCGTTGCGAATGACGGTGTGCGCGCACGCGGCCACTCCGGTTGGCCCCGCTGACCGTCAATGCGATCGTCTTTGGCGACGCTCCCCACTCGCGATTTATTTTAGCGCGAGAAATTATTGTCGACGGCTTCGACTCTATGTCTGTACGCATCGTTATCGGCAAGAATCACGGCGGCACTTGTGCCGGCGTACATTTATTTACGGTACGAAGACGATCGGGCCGACAATGTGAATTCGCACTGACGGACACGGATAAACATCGTGCCGGTACCGATTTTACGGTACAAGAGGAAGAGGAACGTGCATAGTTTGGCCCGAGGAACAGACGAATGGACCAGTCGTTACAATGTCGTAACGTGTAATTTACTTTGATTTTTTTTTTTTTTTTTTTTTTTTTTTTTTACGAATAGTGTCCTTGATATGGAGTCGTGCTACCAGTGACGTCATAGGCGTTGCTCATCGCTCCTGAGACCCGGCTCGGTATCCGTGTTCGGCGGAAAAATAATTATGCACGGAATGAACAATGAATCAGGTAAAGCGTTCCATCCTTTTGGCAATGGCGCCGAGAAGGTGGGGGCAAAATGGTCCCGTTTTCCTCACGACGTTTCAAAAGCGTTATCGACTCTTTGTATTGAAACATCCGTGGAAGAGAAAATTCGTTTTTGAAGAATACTGCGATTAACGTCCGGAAAGATTTTTTTAAACTCTGGGGTAATAATAGGGTAAAAATAAACGACAAAAATGTCGAGGCCGTATCACGGTTTGATCCTCGCGACATTGACCATCCTTCCACGCAATCCTTAGGTAAACACAGCAAGTCGCGTGTACTCTTCACTTCGCCGCACCTCTCTTCTCGCGCCGCGTTGAATTACATCACCTTTTTACTCCTCTTATTCGGGACGTAAATTTTTTTTTTTTTTTAAATAAAAAAAACCACGAAAAATAAAATAAAATCGTTGAGCCGTGTCCTTCGGAATTTGCAATTGATCCGGTCTTTCCGGTGTCGCGCTCGGTCGACTTTGTCATTCGTGATCCCGAAGTCGATTGCGCACTTCACGGAGAAGCATACGGAACGTATGGCAAAGATACACAGATTTATGCAAAAATAATGTGCATAACTTGTTATCCACAAATTAATGCCAGAATCTATCGATATATTATTGTTCACAAATTTATCGATACATTATCATGTCCAAATTTTGTGCTTATATTGTTACGCACGAATTTATAAATATTATTGACGTGTATATAGTGGATATTTTCGGGTCTGTCGGATATTAATATAGTGTGTAATATCTTAATTTTTAACGTGCCTCGGCCCTATGGTGATTATCTTATTTTTTCATTTTTCCTTACTCCGTTTGTCTTCAACGTATGTCGCGCGTCTCTAATTCGTCGCCACGTGCGACGGAATCGCGTCCGCAATCGTATGTACGCGCCGCACGAATAATTGTATGCAAACGCGCGACACCGAACGGAGAACGCGGCAAGGGTTGAAAGCAGGAAAACCGAGAGGATTATACGGAATGACGCAGCGACGAGAAATCCGAAGAAGCGTGACTCACTTATTGACTATTAGTTTGGATAAATTAGTTCAGATAAGTAAAGGAAGGCGGGGCAAAATGAGACACTTTGAATAAATAAGATAAAATATTAATTGATCTATTGTTGCGTCGTAATAAATTCTAGGAATTTATCATAAAAAAAAAAAAAATATCGAAACTGTCAATTATTACACATTACAAATTTAAATCGAAATTCTCTGTTTGAAACATAGTGAGCGTAGGAAAAAAAGTTGAATAATCTAGATCTAATTCTCATGACGAGTTCAACGTGGTATCTCGTACAGTCGATTTTAGCATAGCTCAATTGAAATACGTCGTTTTTAATTATGCAACTTTAAAGACTTTTAATTTCACTTTTTGAAATTTTTTTTTAAATTAATTAATGACGGCTTTAATTACTATCGTCAACGAGCAATGCCCAGAAATCGTTGCAGAAAAATGATCGATTGTTCGATAAACGATTTGAGTAATTATTTTTTTTATTACACAATAAAAATTTCAGGCCAAAGATCGCAACCGAGGATATAACGAGACGAGCCACGACAATGACGCGCATCAACGTCGCTGTCCGTCGAATCAACTTGTCTGTCCACTTTTCACAAGTATACGAGGGTCGAAGTGTGGCGAGTCTAATGGGAGAATGGAAAAAAAATTCATCCGCGATCGTTCATGAAGGTGCGCAATGTTAATGACGATCGTGACTAATCGTCGGGTCCGATGTTCGCTAAATACATTAAAGACAAAAACTGACACTAGTCCGTATATCAGAATGAATTATCGGTTCGGGAATCCCCGAGCGAAAAAAGTCATCCACCGTATTAACGTGCAGTATTTACGTCGACCATAATTAATCCTCGACTCCAATCGTCGCGAAGTCATTTTTCAATTCTAATTTTATTTTTCTGTTCTGAGACTAAAAATTCGACATTTTCCGAACGATACCATAAGTCTTGAAAATCCTTACTTTTTTCCCTCCTGCGGCGAAAAATTGTATTTTTCGGCGATTTCGACTACTTCGAGTACTTTGACGAATGTCGATATATATTAAAAAAAAAAAAAAAAAAAAAAAAAAAAAAAAAAACGTATGTTACGAATCGAGATGTAATGTTAGAGAAGACGAGGAAGGGAATTATAAGACAATATAAATCCAGCAATCTAGTTAGACCACGAAACATTGAAAAAACCACGTCGGTGCATCGAAAAAGTCATTAAAAATGCCGGAATTATTGCGCAATGCCAGTGCGCGCCCACGCGAATTTCTGTGCGCTATATCGCGCGGAAAAGAAAAACACGCCCAGCGCTGATCCTTCTCTCAGCGAGATCGGCAATAAAGTCGAATGAGATGTTACCGCACGGTGAATTATCTTGAGTGCAGTCCGAGAAATCGGTAAGGTATTGCAGCGCAGTTCGAGAAATGATAATAGCCATCCGCCTCTGTCACTGTCAAGGCGGCGAGGATACAATGTGAAGAAGAAAAAACAAGATACACCGCAATTTCGAACGCGCGATGGCCCAAGATGGAGAACGGCGCAACTCGCAGATATTTTTTGAGTTCTTAACGACGACTCATTATCGTTTACTAAAAATTTCGTCGGAAAATATCGCGATAAAATTCCTTCACCGAGGAATCTGTCTATTCATATCTTCTTCGATAATATAGCGGTGAAAAATGTTTACTTCCTTTGGGGAAGAAATTAAATTATTTAAATTTTCGACTTTTTTGTTTTTTTTTTTATGAACATAATACATACATGACAAAGGACGATGCTGTAGAAGATTAAACCACGACTTTAAAGGAATAAGACGCGGTAAAAAATTATTCGTACCCGTGACAAAAATTTCCTGTCCGCGGAAGTCAACGATTTTATTTTCACACAAATTTTTCTTTATTCACTCGATTTTATTTATTTTCACTCGTCGATATTAACAATTAAAAAATAAAATAAAAATTCGTTCACTTTATCAAAAAAAAATCGTGGAATATAAATGTTCGATGAACGAGCAAATTAATTCAAAATAATTTTTTTGTTTACGACGATGTTTTTTGGATTCTCGTTGCGGCCTCCATGACGCTGAGATACGCGATAAAAATTTCAAACGCGTAATTATATTAACGGAACATAGCATCAGCCTTGGGCAGCACACTATTTTTTCGAAGGGCGCTTTGACGATAAAAAAAATATAATAAGTAAAATAATGGTTCATCGTTTCGAATTTATTTCTCGATGAACGGTAAGATGGTAAAAAAATACAATATAAATATCGTTTTGTCAAATATTTCATTGTCCCGACGAAAAATGCCACGCGGTTAGACGCGGTAGAAAAAAAAAAAAAAAAAAAAAAACAGTGACACTTTGTGTATTTTAGTCACGCGCCTCCGAAGTCCCGCGCGTTACCGCCATATCGACTGTCGGACGCACGGAATTCAAATGGCCAGAGCGGCCCGACGTTTCACCGAACAGCTCACTCAAACACATTTCGTCATTTCATTAGAAATTAATTAAATAGACATCTACTGTCAATATACAGTTCAACAAAATAATTAATCGGATTTATCGCGATACCGTAAAAATTAAAAAAAAAAAAAAACAGTTTATAGCGCACCGGTGAGTAAAATTAATGATAGTTGTTATAATGATTACAGATAATAATAACCATTGTAACGCAGTTATTTGACCTACGTGTGCCTAAGTCGGCGATCAACCAACGCGCCATACACCATTAAAAAAAATCACCTTGAAAATTAATAAACAGCATTGCAAGAAAGTTTTTCTATAACCTGTTTCCGAATTTTATCTCAGACATTGCAAGCCTTGCAAGTTCACAGTTTTTTTTTTTTTTTTTTTTTACCGAATATCCTCGAAAATTTCAGGCGAAAGTTTAGTAATTTTTAAATCCGGTATTCTCATGGTATAATTAAAACTAAATTAACGTTCAATTAACTTAAGTAACGTGACCAAATTTCGAGTTTCAATACATTAAATGTACAATTGATTTTTACAGTGTTCTATTAGGGTCGATTTAAAATTATTGACAAATAAATAAAACAAAAATAAAAGGGCCTCACATTTTTCGATTTATTCGAATAATCGCATTTTGTCTCCCGGTTTTTCGATTTCCTGAGATTAACGATTGCATATTAAATTTATTAGTCCTTGTTCGGTCCTCTTTTCGGTGTTTTTTTTTTTTTTTTTCTTTTTAATTAGTCGGATATCCAAGCGTCGTAAGGCACCTGAGCGAATAGCTTCTCGACGAAAGCCGTCATCACCTGGACGAGCTTCCTCCTCAGATCGGGTTTCATTTCCTTCAGAAGTTCCTGTCCGTTGCTGTTGATGAAGAGATTCAGCGCAGCCTCTGAAATAACAATGAATCGTTATTATCGATCCAACAATCGAAAGAAGAAAAAAAAATAAAAATTAAACTGACGAAGTATCGTGTTTCCATCATGAACATTCTCGACGCCCATCTTGATGTTCTGAACGCTGAAGTCCATTTTCAACTGCTGAAGCCTCAAATACGTGCGACTTTGGTTCATGAATGGCTTGGCCCTGATGAAAATTTTGGCTTTTACACCCTCTGCAAATAACAATAGTAAAGTTTGATATTATTGTTAAATCGTTAAAGTTACGAAATGTAGAAACGAAAAATTCAATTTTTCGGAATCCACGTGTTACGATTGCATATTAAATTCGTACGAGGAAATCGTACTTTTCGACCAGAAGTGACGTCCACTCGGAGATACGTCACGTCTCATTAGAAAATATAATATTTCAATTAAAAATTACATCATACCGAGAATAATGATTTTGCGCTCGAAAAATTAAATTTCCATACCAGCAATCACATTTTCCTCTCGTTAGTCCTACTTCCGCTTGAAAAATGATTTTTTTTTCCAAACGGAAGTGACATTATCTCTCGATAATGCCACTTCCGGTGGAAAATTTAATTTCCAATCCCAAAGTGACATTTTCCCCGACTGATCTAATTTCCGGTCATAAAATGATGTTTCCAAGCCTGAAGTAAAGTCCACTCCGATTGAAAACTTCGTTTAACCCCCTGGTCTGGAGCAACCAGTGTCAGCTCGGTTGCACCAGCGTACGCTCGGTCACCTGTCGACAGGTGAAGCGTCCTGCGTCACTCACCGTACTCGCCCCAATAGTCTCCTGCGCCACTGGCCTGCACCAGAATCAACGTTCCGCTCGAACGGTATTTCGCGGCAGCGCGAATCTTCGGAATGCTGAGAGCGAGTTGAAACTGCACCTCGTCATCCGTTATTTGCGTTCTGAAACCGGTGACTCGGAGATCCGAGACTCCCCTGGCAGCGACGTCTTTGAATTGGGCCTTGTATCCGTCCGGACCTCCGCCCAGTGATATGTGAATTTCGTCGAGAATTATCGGCTCCACTTCCGGATATCCCAACTGCGGCAGACCTGCAAAAATAAATCGGGTTTCAATTAATTTTTCGATTTTTGACGTACAATTTTTGTTGATGGACTTTTGACAAAAATTGGAATTGACCTGCGAGTGAGATGTAAAATTGGCAGATCGTAACCGGTATTCAATTAATTTTATTGCTTCGAATCCGCGTTCAACGTGCTCTTCCAAGACGTCTCGGGTATTTCCCTCCGTTTTAACTCAGCCGGCTCCGCAGTCCCAATTTTTTTTCACTCGTCCGTTAAATCGCATATGTTAATTGGTAACCGGTGCTGGCTTATTATTTTCTGTGCCGTTATATAGCACGGGCAAACATTAAATTCTCCTTCGATCACTCCCGTCCGGCAGCTCGGTGCTCGCCATACGGTTATTCACCACGTGTGGAATCTAGGACACTGGGTGACCATTTGTATGCACCGTTACGAACAGCTCTTTCGCGCTTCTCGACCCGGCACCCATTCAAAAAGTATTTGTAAAAAAAAATTGTCCCATTCATCATCGATGAAAAAAAAAAAATCACCATCGTCCTCGCGACGATTGCGCTCCGTAGAAATATTTTCACAACTCTACCATATAAATGAGACATTTCACAAAGTTCGAAGCTTATCCTCGACGAATAAAAAAATTTACGGGTTTTTACCTACTACTTAATTTTTTTTTCATATGTAGCAATCAATTGCTTTATTTATTCAGTAATTATTATTTCACTTGATTATTCTTCTTTAAACTATAAGAATCATGCAATACATTTTCTTCCGAGTTATAAAAAAAAAATGTTGAACTTCAAATTGCGTCGATGGATTTTTACAGATTTTTTTTTGTTTTTTGACAACTCGTCAATCGAACCGCTTGAAACTTGCGATTAAACAAATACATTTCTCCTGACACAAGGATTCCGCACTTGAAGCCTAAATTAAAAAAAAAAAAAATCCTAGAATTAAAAAGCCAATTTTAGTCGAAGAAAACGACTCACCGTGACGGAAGTGTTCGGTGAGTGTGTTGGCCGATCTGGCGAGACAGGTCTCCAAATTGGGGTCCTGCCTGGAGCAGGGCTCGATGAACTCTAGGCCGCGATATTTCCCAACCGCTTCCACCCTCGAGACAACGAATAACGAACACGCGAAACACAACAATTCAACACCCTTCATATTCAATGTTTAACAATTTTTTCTATTGATTTTTCTCAAAGTCCCAAAGTCCCTTGATTCTCCGACGTGAAAATTGTTCTTCCGCTTCTTCGGCGTCGAACGTTGACTCGGCCGAAGAACGCAGACTTCTTGCCGAACCGATCGAGTCTCGAGTGACCGGTTTGAAGAGATGCGTCCGGACTTATACTACCTTGACATTGCCCCCGCTTTGGGAAGACTCGGGTTCGATTGTGAGTGTGCATATATATATATATATATATATATATATACTTTTGCAGAGAAGTAAGAGAGTGGGGTAGATCATCGTCGACGTTCCTCCGGGGCGTCGTAGGACATAAAGCTGATTGGACAATTATTTCAACGAATTCTTCGGCTTCGAGATCGCTCAGCGAAGTGTGCAATTTTCCGGCTCCAGTTTGACCACCGGGCAACCGGTATCATTAAATACTCGATAAATATTATTATTTTTTGTTGTCGTAATTTCTTTTTATTTTTTATGTTTGAAAATCTTGGAGATGAAATTTAATGATAGTGGAGTCCGCTGTAATTGCATAATTGACCATTGTCAAAGTCACGGTACCTGCGGAGTTGGCGCATGCAAGCAATTTATTTTACTTTCGCGAAGGGGAACGACCGGCGGAGACGGAATTACGAGCCGACCGTTTGTTCCCCCGTGAGATTTTTTCTTCCCTCGAATAAGAGTCGAAGTAGGAATCCGAGAGAGCCCAGTGGTCACGATCGCTTTTCCCAATAATTAGTGTCACCTCACGGATTTATGCTCTTATTGTCTGACCGTGCAGAGGAGGAAAGAAAAAATAGCCTTGCTATTTTTTTTAGCAAAACCCTCAACATTTTTCTCCTCCCCGTCAAAGATGGGAAATTGTTCTAAAAAGGAACAAAAATGCATCGGGATTTAACAAACCTGTAAGCTGTTCTCCCCTTTTACCCATTTCCATTCTCGTGTCTTCAAAATTTTCTTCTGTTTTCTGGACAGTTGTGGATTTTTGTTGTTTTTTTTTTGTAAAAAAAATACGCTCGATTAAAAAAAAATTAATACAATCAGTCGAAAAATGAAAAATATATCAGGCAGAATTTACGGGATGCATTTTTTTCGATCACTCTCGTTCACTCATCCCGTCTTTTACAAGAAAAAATTGTCAATTTCCGAAGAGACGAAAATGATTTCTTCGAAGCTCGAGAGGCGATGATCTTCGACACATTATTCACGACTCGCTACCAAAGAAAGCGTCGTGACGCAGGTGCTAACGTCACACACGATGCGGCATACATGACTCAATTAACAATTGCGAAGAGTCCGTTAATCGACGAAGCATGCGACTCGCCCGTTGGAAGGTAAGAATCGGCTCTGTGAAACCGGACAGCTGGAATTACATTTTTCACTTTTAATTTTTTTTTTCCGGCATGAATAAAAAATTATCGGCGACGAGTAGTCCGTACGTTTATTATTAGAAGTTAGTGGATAGCGCGGAAAAAAAATTGTTTTATCGCAATGGGTATTTTGGCAGCGAGAAACGAAATTCTCGCCCGGCTAGTATGAAAAATTATTTTGTGTATTTGATCGCACCGATATAAATAAAATATTACCGAGAACAAATATTTACTGTTTTATTTTTGAGATTTAATTGACGGCGCGGAATAAAAAATCTGTTTGTGACCATACGTGTTTTGATAATGAGGAAGACCACTGAAATTCGTCAGTTCGAACCGTCATGAACCGGAGGAATTCTCGCCCCGAAGAAGAAGAAATACTGCTCCGCGTTTAAGTGGAGGAAGAATGCGGAGTCAGGGACCGAGTCCTGTGCCTTATAGCTTCAAGGCAAGCAGCTACTTGCCAAGAGGTAAAAAAAAAGTCTTTTTACTGACGAGCCATCAGCGTTCATATCGTCTGCACATCTCTCGCGGCTGCGACGCTACGACTTCGACGTAAATCCCAAGATTCCACTTTTGTCTTGGACGTTAAATTCTGAAATATTAAAGAATTTTTAAAAAATGCGTGAAAAATCCGTAGGAAAGCTTTCAAAAAGATTGATTTTGTGGAATAATAACTCCGAAATAACATTGACAAACATATGAGAAATAAAATTGTTAAAAAATCTCTCGGCAACTTAACTTCCTATTCAGATGAAAACAATGTATTAATATATTCGAATACACGTGAATTTTTCGGAAATTGGCGTGATTTTTTGAAATTACATGTTTTTATTTACCAAAAACGAAATTTTAAATATATACACGGAATTCTAAAATAATTAACACGTATTTTTTTCTTTTGTTAAATTTTTTATAACATTTTTTAATTATCATCGTGAAAAATCAATGTTTTCAATACTGTCGATACGATCGATTTTTTCAACCATTTTTTTTCAACCAAAATTCCTTTTTTTCAAATCGCTTTCTTGTTTCATATCCGTGTAATATAATTGGACTTTCTCGAGAAATATTATTTACAAATCGGTACAATTTTATTTACATTGCTTCCAAGCTCGCCTTTCTACGTGGAATATTCGGTCACACACGAATATTTTTTGTCGACGAATTTTCATTATATATTTTTTTTATAATTAAAGTCCTTTAAATTAAAGGCTTTTACTGGAAGAATTTACGGCCGCGTTGAATTGCCGGCGATCCTCGAGGACGCACTCGGTTTTGGCCTTATGACTTTGTCAAAAGGAAAATTTTGGAAAGCCTTGCCGAATATGTCCGTGAAGGCGTTCGAAACGAGGTCGTTTATGAGAGATCTCGTGACCATAAAACCGGGTTGCCACACGCCGTTTATAATTCGATCCAACAAACTCTCGAGAATCTGCCGTCCGTAGAGCAGATTCGTGATGTGTAGCGCCAAATCCCTTATAGTTTGAACCTCGACGCTTACTTTTATCCTCGTGCCCGGAGCTTTTGTTATCGTGGTGGTTTGCATCAGGTCGTCTGCAACGGTGAAGATTATTTTATTTTTAATTACAAAAAATACAATAAAAAATTGATGAACATTGAGAAAAAAAAATTGATTAAACATTTGTTGAACAAAAATATTCGTCGAAATGTTTAAAAAAAAAAATATTGAGTCAAATAAAATTATACTTGCACAAAGCCAGGGTGAATTTCCCTCGATTGCTCATTCTCGGTCCGAGGATATTTCCCTCGAACTCGTAATCGCCTGCGAGAAACTTTTCCGGAAAGCTCTGTGTGTACACGACCTTTGAATCGTTAAAATATAAACAAGCGAATAAGTATTTGAAGGCGAATGGCAAATAGGAAAAGTATCGTTAAAGAATACAGGAAAATAAAATATGCACCGTAAAAAATGAGAAAAAAAAAAAAAAAAAATTAAAGGCCGCTTCTATATTTCTGATTGCGCCTGCAGCACTGCAACCGCGCATGCGCGCCGTCACGTCGCCGGACGCGTTCTCCAGGCTCTCACGCAGGCGCGTTCTCCATTCCGCGGTTCCGAATAAAATTAAACGCCACCCCGTCGAAAAATCAAAAAAATTGGTGATGAAAAAAAATCAACGAAAAAGTGTGAAAAAATGGAAAAACGCACAACCTCGTGGAGACATTTTCGTATATGTTAATAACGACGAATCTCCTGAGTATAACACGCCGTTCATCCGTCGTCTCGCTGTCTTTCTTGCAATTTTTTTCCCTCTCCGGATTCTTTTAATTTTCATATAATTACCTTGTTTTTTGTTGCACTACTCGGGAATTAATATTTACACATAAAAAAAAAAAAAAAAAAAAAAAAAGAAAACGCTCGTACTCTCGACAGCGCCTGAATGGTCGCAACCGCGCATGCGCTCCGTCACGTCGGTCAAGACCCCTTCTCCGGGTTCTCTCGGCAGCGCGTTTTTCTCTCTGCGAAGCTGCCACGAAATTAACGTTGCCTCATAGTTTCTCTCGTGCGCCAAAAAAAAAAAAAAAAAAAAAAAAACCCCCACACTTCTCTTACCTTGTAATTCGGCAGATCGCTGACGAATTTTGTCACTTTGCTGTTCGACCATCCGCTCTCGGTTATGTTTCGGAGGGTGATTGTGAAACCGAAATTCGGCAATCCACGCTTAGCCGTCACTTCCCGAGCGAAGAACGGATCGAACGGCGCCAAGTTGTACTTCGATACTCCAGTTTTGAAAAACGGACGAACAGCGTTCAAACCCTCTCTGACGCAACCGTCGAAGCCTTGAACGTCCACGTGACAATTTCTGAATGCGTCCTCTGCGAAAGAAGAAAAAAAAAATTCACGGAATTACGGGTCGTTGCGTCTCGCGATTTGTTTTTTTTTTTTTTCTCTATTATTACGAACCGGGTACAACGTTTGTTTGTTTTACGTAAAGAGGAGAGAAAAAAATTTGCACGACGACACGCAATACGGCGACGACGAGACCCTGAAGTAATCTTACGTTCACTCTCAGCGACTTGTTACGTTCTATCTACGCAACTGTGTGTATATATATATATAGTATATATATATATGTATTTATAAACTGCAGTACGTAAAAAAGTAGGTGGTTCGCATATGAATTCACTGTTTCGTTGCATTAATGTAGTCTCGAATGCGTTACCGAAGCATAAAAATAATAAGATCCTTTCACCGAATACCGTGCCAATAAACGCCAAGTCTCAAGGACTTTTTTTCTGCGGGGAATTTTTCTTTTTTTTTTTCGAAAAAAAAAAAAAAAATTATGAAAACACGGAAGAATTTTTTGTTGCACTGTGAAAAGCACCGAAATGAAAAAAAAAAAAAAAAAAAAATTCGTTTCGCTGTCACTGTCGAGATTCAAAAACTCGCGATGACGTTACGGTTCGTCCCGTTTGTTTCACTGATCGTCGTTAAAACACGTGTATTCAATTTGTATATTTTATTTTGTTTCATGTTTTTTTTTTTTTTTTTTTTTTTTTTACATCGTATGCTCGTTCAAGAGTCTTTTTACTTGCCGAATTCCGCGCCGAGAGATCCACCGAGGAAAAACGCTCCGAGAATGATCAACCGGATCATGTTTTCACCGTTCTTTCTGGTTTTTTTATCTTCTTATTTGTTTTTTTTTTTTTTTTTCTGTTATTCCTTTTTTCCCCGCAAGCGCAAGAAATCTCGGAGCGCTCCCTGGTTCTTCTAGTTCTGGCCGTTTACTCGACGACTCGTCGGTATGCTATTACGGGTATGTAGTTCGAGAACCGACCGAACGCCATAGAGTCAAACAACTATCCCGCTCGCGAGAAGTGCCGCAGCGAACCGTTTGCTTTCACTCTCGGCAATGAATCCGAACACGGCGGCCCGGTACGTCCTTTATCCCGTGGATTTTTCGAGCGACCTTATATAACATTATCTCCCGTGAATCTCGCTCCTTTCATCATCGACGAGTTGGTCCGGCGCGGGATCGCCGGACGGGGATGCAAAATCGGAGGGTCGAAAAGAAAGCCCGAGGTAAATTCCGGTCCCGATCGCTCCCGACGTCATCGTCGAGCGGCTCGCACCGGTTCGCCAAAAATCTCAACCCGAAAAAAAAAAAACCCCCACCGACTCTTATTTCGGATAAAAGAATCACGAATTCTTTTATCGCGTGCTCTTTCGAGCCGACACAAAGAAGATGGAACGAAAAAGCCGGCTCGATTATTGCAAACGTTTCTTCCTTTCGTTGTGTGAATTTTTTTTGTTCTTTTTTTTTTTTTTCTTGTAGCCGAGAGAATAAAAAAAATAAAAAAAAACTGGACGGGATCAACGTCGAAAAACTCGTACGGAGAAGACGAACTTGATTCCGGCGACTTTGTGAAAGTCCGAACTGCGGACTCCTCTCTGTGGACATCGATGTTTCTACTCTGGCGAAAGAGCGATCATCGCGAAGCCGTGTGGAAAAATAGCGTCTGGCGACGTAACGCCCGATGGATTTTTTTTTTTCTTACCATTAATATACTCGCTCAAAGAAAAGGCTTTGTCTTGGTAATTGTTTTTTCTTTTTTTTTTTTTTTTTTTGTTTCAGGGAGAAAAAGATTTTCATGAAAACGTCGAAGGATTACCGTCAGAAAAGATGTCCCGACGTATTTGCGTACGATCGTGGTGCAAAATGAATATTCAATGTATCAAAAACATTGGGAACTATTTGTGAAAAAAAAAAAAAATTGTCCAAAATATTTTACGCGATCCGAAACGTAACCGAAACGAGACTCATGAACGCAAAGTCGTTCGTGGCGAATTTTTTTATTTTTTTTATTAGGAAGCAAGTTCCTCATTGACGAACCGGTGTATTGTTGGGTTAATTATTTCCATAATTGACGTTTAATATGCTTACGCGAATTATACTGTTTCTCGTAAAGTGCCGCACATTCAAAGGTTGGACTGTCCAAAAATTGTGCGATTTTTCCCAGAAAATTTCCCGCGAACTTTCGGTTTCCCATGGAAAAACGAAAAAACCATTCCTGCTGCACTTTTGTTGGGTCGTCAATGAACAATTGTGGCGTGGAAATCAAGATACCAAGTCAGAATGCGTTAGTTCAGGGATTCGAGCCACGAATTAATAGAATTATTCGACATTTCGGAACATTCCCAACACTTCTTCACCGAAATGACGAAAAAAAAAAAAAAAACGTTGTTACGCAACAAACCTTTCTCTATGAGAAAAAATGGGCGTAGAAAAAAAATGTCTTAGGATCTCGAAAGGTCTCCGGGAATATTTACGTGTTCCCAGGTACGTCGGAGATTGCAATGGTTTCGAACATTATCACCGCGCACTAGTTAATAATATATCTGTGTGCATCAGTCGCGGTTCGTGCGCCTGGCACGTTATAAATACGACGTAATCGACACGTAACTTCGACATTACATGCGCGATGGATTGTGTCTTACAAAATAGTTGCCTGACGGTGTGCGCCGTCGAATCGCCGCGATTACATAGTTTTCTCGTCGAGTCGTGACTGGACGGATTTCGACGATCGCCAGAAATTGCCCTTCAGACTCTCACGTTTGCCGGTTTATCTGCGGCTTATCAAAGTGTAAGAACCACCTTAAGATGGAGGTTGCCTAAGAAATTTGTAGGAGGTTGTGAATGGCGAGACGGCTGACCGGAAACAAGAAGAAGAACGTAGTCTTGAGATTCGGATGGCGAGGAAAGAAAATGGAGAAGATGACGGAGTGGACCGGAAACGGACGGCAGGAATTGCCCTTCAGACTCTCACGTCTGCGGGTTTATCTGCGGCTTATCAAAGTGTAAGAACCACCTTAAGATGGAGGTCGCCTAAGAAATTTGTAGGAGGTTGTGAATGGCGAGACGGTTGACCGGAAACAAGAAGAAGAACGTAGTCTTGAGATTCGGATGGCGAGGAAAGAAAATGGAGAAGATGACGAAGTGGACCGGAAACGGACGGCAGGAATTGCCCTTCAGACTCTCACGTCTGCCGGTTTATCTGCGGCTTATCAAAGTGTAAGAACCACCTTAAGATGGAGGTCGCCTAAGAAATTTGTAGGAGGTTGTGGATGGCGAGACGGCTGACCGGAAACAAGAAGAAGAACATAGTCTTGAGATTCGGATTGACAGGAAAGAAAATAAAGTTTAACACTGGAGATGGAAAAGTACTATCGAACAAATTGTCATCTAAAAATTCTTAAACTACATAAATGTCCCATGCAACGGAAGACTCTTCAGTGTCGCATCGTACATCGCGATGTCCCAGTGCGGATCTCACTTGTTGCAATCCTATCTCGAAACGTAATCCTCGCAGTGTGAAATTTTACAATTATGGAGATAATTTGTTACACGACAGCGGTTATGAGTGGTTGCTCAATCCCATGTTCACCGAGACCTCAAGGCCTAACGGAAAAAAAAAATATATATATTTAAATAAGAAAAATTATTTTTTCTGTTAAAGTGATAATATTGATGGGAAATTCTATGTACAATCGGTAGTGCGAAGGTGATTTATTTCCAAGAAATTTATCGTCATTCTTTTTTTTTTCTCTCACCTGAAGCCAAGGATTTTTCTCAACGCCGGATATTTCATTGTCCGGACGGTATCCGACACATAATATTTAAAAAGTAAATTGACGCTAAAAACTTCTTTTTTTTTTTATTATTAGGAAAAATCGAACCAAGTAGTAACGATCTGTAACCAATAAGTATATTTTTCCCTGGTATTAATAAACTTCATCTACAAATGTGTTCCTTATAGTGCTTCAATGCAAATACATTCGATCAAACAAATGTATTCATTAAAAACAATTTTTTCTATCTCATCCCTAACCAACGATATTTGCCAACGATGGATTTCCATTATCCGGATGCATTGGCGAAACACAAGAATAAAGAGTAAATTAACGCTGATTAATTTCAACGACCGGAAATTATTGCGACGAAACGAAAAGTAACGTCAAACCGAATGCCACATTTTACCTCAAATTGATACCGTTCAACTATATTTTTATTTTTAATTATCAGATTAAAAAAATTGTCTATGTTGCCAGAATAAATTAAACTAATCGAAACCGGATGCACCGATGACACACAAATCAAAACTAAATTGCCAGAACAAATTGAAAAATAAATTGATAATTTTTTTTTTTTTTTCATAAGGAACATAGAAGTTGCTTAACAATGGATGCTCCTACGACCCGAGTAAGAGGCACAGCTTAACGACCGGAAGTGATTGCAACGGAACGAAGAGGAACGTCGAAGAGAGTGCCACATCGTTTCATCGATTGCCGCGCGCGCACCTGTTATCTCTTATAAGCTAAACGCCGCAGACACGCGGATGCAATTCGTAGGCTGCAGCAAGTCGGGGCAGTGAAAGTGTCCGCCGCTGCGAAACTTGCATCTTCCACTATATTCTCGCTATCCATACGGCTTCACTCGAACAGCGGCGATCGCGGTCTATAGACCCGGTGCATTAGGCTGCGTTATCTGCATCCGCGGTTCATTTACCTGAGACCCGGTGACGTCCCAGCGTCAGTTCTTCGGGGCTTTGCCGACTGCCGGGTGCATAAATTAAACCGTTGCGCAACCACAATAAATAAAAAATATACGCTGAAAAAAAAATAAATCTGTTCGGTGATTTTTGTTTTTGTTGTTGTTATTGTGAAAGACGTCGATTTTATTAATATTCGGTAAAATGAAACTTGTTCTGTTCGCGCTCGTTCTGGCATCGTTTTCTGGCAGGGTTCTCGTTGAGGAAACGACCCGTAAGTAAAATGACGAATTTCCGATATTCTAATGAATTTTGTTTTTTTTTTATTTTATCGATTCATATTTTTGAAGTTGTAGAGCATCGAAAATATGAAAAGTTGCTTTTTGTTGGCCTTTCAACGCTGCAATAGAAATGTTGATTTTCAAGACCTAACGACACAGAAGAAATCTTCGAGATAATACTTTTTTTTTGCGTTAAGAAAACGACGCACGAGCGAAATTGAGGATTTTGGGTTAATTTTAAGCTTTCAATAAACCAATAATATAGAAAATAATTAATATCATATATTTTTTTGCATTAGATTGATTTTTGTGCGGGCTTCTGGTTTAACAAAACATCGGGGATAATTGGTGATCGACGACTTCTTTTTCAGCCGAATACGTTAAACAATGTTCGCGAAGCGATCCAAAGATCAAGACTTGCCTCATAGACTCCCTTCATCACCTCCGACCGTATTTGAGAGTCGGTATTCCGGAGATCGAGCTACCCTCCGTTGAACCCTTTCACGTGAGTCTAACATTGTCAAATTTATTTTTTATTTCACATATATATGTACATGCAAGTATATATATATGTGTTTATTAATAGAAATAAAAATTTCCATAACAGTACACAAAATTTGAGCATTGGAATAAAGACTTTCAATGTTGGGATAAAAATATTTATAAGGAATGAAAAATATTAATATTAGAATTTACAAAATGTGTCAATTTTTGTATAAAATCCCTTTGCCTACGTGAGTCACTCGGTCAATTCCGATGGATATATTCAACACCATACGGGAAACACGCGCCAAAAAAAAAACCTGACGTCGATTAAAAGTTACTATATATACGTGTTTTATTTTTTTTTATTTACCAGATGGACGAGCTGACGCTCGCACTGACAGGTGGTACGAACGGTTACAAGGTCCGACTACGGGATCTGCTCGTGAAGGGTGCAAGCAACTTCACGGTTGATGACATCAAGCTCGGTTCACCGTTTGAGGCGGTTGTTAGGATGCCTGCCCTCGTCCTCGATGCTCATTACTCCAGGTCAGCTGAATTATTCATTTTCTCGATATTTACCATAACACAAAGATTTGTTTTTTTTTTTGCGCTTCACCAAACAAGTATGTAAAATACTTAACTTCGGTCCTCAAAAGCAGTCTGATAAAAAATTTTCACATCTTTTCATTAACGATTCCATTCTGTCATCCAAATTTCCCAGTGACTGAATTGAGTAATATAGATAGCCAGCAATTAACGAAATTTTTTCCAAACAGCTCCGGTATCCTGATAATTCTACCGGCAAGTGGCAACGGCACCTTTCACGCAAGATTCGGCAAGGCAAAAGCCCTGGTCCGTGGAGCGGTCAGCACCACTGTAAAGAACGAAAAGACTTATCTTCACGTCGAGGATCTGGACGTCCAGCTCAGCGTCAAAGACGTCAACATGGGAGTCAAGAAGATATACAACAACAATAGAATATTGAGTGAGTTCATTTTTTCAACTGATAACAAAAAAACTTACCAATGTATTTTTTGCTTTTAATTTTTATGTTTTCCCTGGAAAGCCGAAGCCACGAATCTCTTTCTGCGGGAGAACGGCCAGGAGGTCCTGAAGGTGATGGAGCCGCAGCTGAAGAGAAAACTGTCGACCCTTTTCGCCGGCATCGTCAATCAGTTGCTGCGTCACGTTCCCGTGGAGACTTTCCTGTTGCCTTGATCTTCGATGATTTCCGAGCACACGCACAGCGGGACACACATATATATGTTATGTATCATGTAGTTACACTGTACAACCGTGGCGAGCATTCATGAAGCTTTAATAGGTGTAAAAGCGAAGGCGGAAAGATGAAACCGGCGACGAGCCGGTGTCGGTGAATTATTATAGAAACTATATTAAAATTAATAATAACAATAACAAGAATGTATGCAACGTTACGCCGTCCAGCAGTCTAGTGTGAAATCCACTTTTGGAGGAAAAGTAGCGACGATAAAAAAACTGTTCCATCTGAAGTTTGCCCACTTTTAATCTGCCCAGGGCAGAAAAAGTACACAGAGAATTTTAGTAAAGTGAGGTCTTCGACTTGTGAGAGGTGACGGGAACTTTCCACTAGTAACATCGCCGGATGGAGTATCGAGACACTTCAACTGAGCTAAGAGACTCACCCAACTTTCTAAATCGTGAGAACATCGACGTACGCGTCAAATGATGTCTCATATTACAGGGTTAGCCTTTTTAAAAAAATGTATGCAACGTTGATCCGTTGACCGAAAATAATGGTTTCTTTTTAACAATTTTTTTATTTGGTCTGTTTTTTCGTATGAGTATACGCGTGCGTTTGAGATGAACATTTTTTCATGGGGTATTAAGTACACGAGCCGTAGTTTTTTTACTTATTTTCTAACTTATATTTTGTACAAGACCCCATTATTTTTTTCGCACACATCTCAAGATCGACGATGATAGTGCAATCAGATCTCAAACTGCGGGCTTGTGGTACGTGGGTAGAATTTCAAATGTCGACGTCGAAAACTGGCTCGACTTACCTTAAACATTTTTTACCTACATATATTACCTCAAAAAATTTTTTTTTTTAATTTTATCCGAATATCATCCCAAACTGAATTTTGTTCGTGTGTTTTTTTTTAACTTTATTTATTTGGTCTGCACATGAAGGTGTTTGTGTGTCTTTGAGAACGTGAAGAAAATAATTCTTCGACTCGACGAAACCATTTTTTTTCTTTTTTTATAACTAATTAAGTGCATGAGCTGTAACGAATTCTCCTTGCGTCGACAAGGATGGAAACTCTCTCGATGAATTTCTTTTTGTTCTAACTTAAAATTTTCAACACCACCCTACTACTTTTTTGGCGCTCTCGTCTCGAGACCGATTACGACCGTGCGGTCGGAACACGACCGGCGAATTGACGCTGAAAAATTGGCTCGTTATAATCAAGGGAACGTCTTCGAGAACGAGAGCTTCGAGAAGATGTTGCCGATGAAATCGCGAAGATGAGCGTTCCAGGTTTCCGCTGCGTACGGCAACATTCCGTGGTAAAGCATCGGCCAGTACTCATTCACGAATGCCAGAGCCGCCTTGGCTGTAAAAATTATTACAACAATGATGATTTTTCCTTTTTTTTCTCTACGCGAATAAGAACTAATAATTTTTTGGTTTATTTTTTTTCCAGCTCTTACTGAGTTCTTCGTTGCCGTAGAAAAGATCACTGGCCCATATCTTCATGTGGCCGACTTCCGGCGTCAGCGACATATATTCAATAATCCACTTGTCGTTTACGACCGGTCCCTCCATCACCATCGTCGCACGTACATCCTCCATCGATATGTTGAACTTTCCTATTTCACGATAAATTTCGTTTATCATTTTTAGTACCGATTTGAAAAATAAAAAACTTCGATTTGTTTCAATGAAAAAAAAAAAAAAAAAATTATTTTTTTTCTAATTGAACATTTTTAAAATTATCACAAATAATGACATGTTTTCAACTTTAATTTTAATCCCTCTAATTTCAATGTCTATCAAATTTTTTATTTTTTATTTTATTTATGACAACTTTATATTCGTTAATTATCGACAGGTGAATTATCGGATCGTACCTTTTCCTCCGACTTTGAAGCTGCCAACGATACCGTCTGCCTTGTAATCACCCTCGATTAGAACCTTTGGCATCTCAAAGTCGATCTCCAGAGCGAAACGATCATCTTTGTGCTCAGGCTTTACTGACTGGAAACGCGCTTGTGCCAGACCGTAGGTCCTGGTGTTTTTCGTTATGAATTTACCAGTCACTGCGCCGAGCTTGTAATTTCCCTCGTGATAATCAACTTCAAACGGATCCATAACTGGGATGTCGAGTTCCGGTACTCCTGAAAAATTCATGTTCAGTTTTTAATACATTTCTGTTATATTTTATTTCTATTTTTTTTTTTTTTCGAAAATTAAGTTTCGCAATTCGCCGACTCACCGCGAACGAATATAGGCCAGGATTCCTGAATAGCGAGCCTCATGCATGATGCGTAGTCGTCGGTATCTCTTTTGCACGTCTTCACTCCCTCGGCTGTTCCAAAAAAGATTTTTTTTACTCATTCACAATCCATCCGATTTTTCAATCGCACAGTACAAACTGATTCGTAGATATAAAATTAAAAAATAAACGAAACGATTCGTTTGTTTTTTAAGCAAAATATTTTTATTACTTTTTCATTTTTTTTTTAAATAATTTTTTTATTTTTGTAGATGAGCAAAAAATAGTTTTTCAAATTTATGTGGTACCGAAAGAAGAAAAAAAACGTAATCCTACGACTGCTGAAATATTCCGACCCGTCGCCAATAAAATTCCAACTCCGCCGCACATTTATCCTTTTTACATCGGAACGACACCGAAACAACAAACGTGGTTTCTTATACGTAAGAAAAAACCTTAAGTTTGCACTCCCAAATATTTCCCGGCACGATTGAATCTCATCCTCTTTACTATTTTTTTATTAAATGAAAAATGTTTTTTTTTTTTTTAAATTTTTATTTCAAATTTTACCAATTCTTTTTTTTTTTTATTCTATATTCCGTGTAATTTGTTATCGTGGGCGAAACTATCAGAGACTTACGAAGATCAACATCCTCGGCGCTGACGAGGACGCTCGCGCATAGGGCGAACAATGCAATTGTAACGATCGACATGGCTTATCCGTGGTTTAAAAAATTCTGACTCCGTCTCGCGAATTATCCGCTCGCTTTATATAGTTTCCCCAGCCAAGGACTCGGTTGGCGATGCTGCGTTGCAAAATTGCATGTCATTAAAGCCGTTGTGTACTTCTGTCGCGCGTAGCTAACTATCGGCAGCGATAGAACCGAGAAAGACGGACGTATGTTTACGGACGGTGTGGCAAACGAGAATGTCAGGGAGGCAAGGAACACGGGACACGGTCGAGTAAAAAAAGAAACCGAACGCAAACGCGCTCTCATCGGCGAGGAGAGGAAATACACGTGCGATCTGTCAAGCTGCATCAAAAGCAGAGAGTTTACGGCGACGAGCAACGTTGCCGTCGCTTCCGGTGTCTTTACGATAATTTCACACGTGTTCGTAAAAACCTGCGGAATTTTTCCCGGTCGAACGACCAGCGATTGTGCTCGATCGAGACAATGGCTAATTTTTTCGATGATAAAAAAGAAATGATATTTTTTTCAACAAATAATAAACATTTTTTTAGTTACGAAAACATAACCTAGAATTCTCGTCCTGGGACGAATAATTCGACGCGTCGCTATATTAGATGGGTGTAGAAAAATTTCCAAGCCGTGGCACTGTTAGGTTTTCCCTACAAACGGCAGCACGCGACTACTGCCAAAAAAAAACAGCTGCAAAGCACGCGCGAACGCCGCCTTCACGCAAAGTCCAATTCGTTCCGAATCACGTATTAGGGATAATCGTTTCACCCATTCTCTGTCTCGCTCTACTTCTCTCCCCGCCACGCGACAATCCGAACCAAGAATTCCGTTCATTGACGCGCGACTTCGCGAAAAGTCACTCGAATGTAATATTCGTTGAGCCTTCGGATATCCACGATTTCCAGGTTATATTTATTTTAACACACGGTTAGTCACGCCAGCGAGCTTCTGGTTTTGACTTTCCAGAATTGAGACTTGTTCCCTGGCGTCGGAGAATTTTTCTTTTTCTTTCTTGTCGCTCTTGTAAACACGCAATAAGCTCGGTCGGCAAAGACAACTGTTACGCATTCTGTTTGTCGAGGATCTTCAAAAAAATTGAGCGATAGATTAATTATGAGAGTTGAGAAGAATGGATTACAGTTTTTCTTACCGACTGAGTCCGGCTTGCTAGCGTGGAGAGAAGTTGACTGCATGACGGACTGCACTCGGACAGCGTGGCAGGACTAGACGAGTCCGAACAGCATGATTAACGGCTGTACGCAACCTGCGCGTTCTCATAAGCGAGGTACGCCTCAAGAAATTCCATTATTATGCTCCTAGATGCGGTATTATCTCAAGACGTATCTGAATCTGTCACGGGACGCACCTGCTCCCGCACCCTGTACGAGTGAAACTCATGAGTTTATCGAGTCACAAGTTCTTTAGTTCGAGCCACGAGCCGAAGCACGTACAGCGCACCTCCTTGCATCCTAGCCTCTCTTCCTCGAACGAGGCAGATACGACCAGGCCTCGACCATCTGTCGACGCTATTTACGCATCGTTTTGTTATTTATAAGTTTTTTTTTTTCGTAAACGTTCGCAACTCACTTTATAACCTGTAATAATCCGTGGCCGATAGAACAACGACGACCACGAGAAAACCCCGTCGGACATCTCGCAAAGAATACAATGCAACTGAGAGGTTATGATACGTATCAGATACGCACTTGGCTTCCAAGGTGACAGTGTCGACACTCGACAAGCGAATTCATTGCAGTTAATTTGTTTCTATGTTAACGGCGTCTGTATTATAAACATGAACATTTGTACAAATAATCATCCATTAGAGTAATAAAGTTGTAAATATTCGTAAAAATAAACCTTTGGAAATGTATCACTAACTTAACTAATGTAGCTGATCCAAGCTCCCTACAACGATACAATGTTTCGTAATATCGGAAACTACCGGACCTTTAATCTCGTTCTCATAGATACAGTCACTAAATTGCCTGTCTCAACAAATTGCTCGGAAAATACAGCGTTCAAGTTGCCAGGGGTAATCTTTGGTATAATGCAATGCAATCTTTGGTGTAGTTTGCACCAAGAAAAGTATTATGAGAAGGAGGCATAATTTAATAAGCTGTTTCAGAAGCAAACAAGCCCATTTTCATTGTCATGGAAAAAAAGAAGAAACAGAGAAATATTGATGTTACAATTTTTTTTTTAACTTTGTCACTGCCTGATCGTAATTGCCCCCTAATAAAACAGGGGCGATACGGCGAAGAATTCTGCAGTTGTCATTTCCGTGCTGTTTGGGAGCGTGATATTTACCGGACACGTTAAATTGGAAATTATTTGCTCTGTTGATGAGACGGGGCAAGACTTCCGTGTCTTATCGCAAATTACTTTTTACCTATCAATCAGCTAATGTCTGCCGTAGCACAGATTTACTTTATATATATAACATATATATATGTATATCAAGCATTTTATTCCCGCTCGGTGTGAGAATGAGCTAGGAGCTCAGCGTCGTGCACAGCTAATAAGCAACTCCCTCGGCCGTATTCTAGAAAACAAAGAGTAAAATTAAAAATTGATAACCAGACCTATCCCTGGTTTATAAAAAAAATAAATCTTAAACGGAGTTTATAATACATCATACATACATACAGTTATCAGACGGGCATTTCATCTATCCCAACAAAAATGTGCAATTCACTCCACACACTTGAGAGTATATTCCGGAATTTTTCACGATATACCAAACGTGACCCATTGGCTGAAAAAAAAATATTATAGTGTATTTTTTATAGAAAAGGACGCTTATTGTATTTTACGAACTCTGAAAATTTTTGTTTTCGAAAGTCTTTATGAAATTGCAACGTTCATGCATTTGTTCGTACGACTAATAGTTTTTAAGATATAGAGATTTGCGAAAAAATATCAATTTTTCGATACCTCAGAGAAAGATGAGAAAAAAAATGAAACGAATCGAAATTTTGACTCTTCGAAACTGGTTTGAATGCCTCGTATCATAATGTGTATATGTCTATAAATAAAATAGATGCAATGTCAAAGTCTCATCAAATGGAAATGGTAGAATCTCATCGGATGTAGCTAGAGCGTACGTAGTATAATTATTCGAGCTCGTCGAGTGTTACAACGTTTTTTATTTTCTATGCAACGAGCACAGAATTTATCGAAGTGGACGCCCTTGAGGATCCTTCGTAGTATGAAAAACAAGTTTCTCCTAAGGACGCGCGGACGGCACTAAGAAATCGATGATTCGCTCCCCGTCTCGGTTGCATCCAAGGTATAAAGTGGAAGACCGAAAAAAGTAGAAAAAAGAATGATTATCATTAGCGAAGATCCGTCGCTGACGATAATAACAATAAAATTTTCAACGAACGATCGAGCATCGCGTATTAATGATATGACAAACATTTAGAGCACAGGAGAACGTCGAATGCGTCACGTGAGCTCAATAAATTTCGTCACATCGATGCATAATTAATTGGGGCTGTGAGGTGATATGAGGGAAAAAGTAAATGAAATCAATCGCCGAGACGTTTAACGGGGACAATCGCGACCGAGCTGGTGGGCGCGCGCGATCTCGACCGTTATCTAAGTCAGTCTCTCGGAGAAGTATGTAGGTCCAGAGAGAGAAGTATGGCGCACTCCGTGTCTATATATATATATATATACGGAGCGCACTATTAAAGCAGAGCGTTGTGACCTCCGTTCACCGAACGTCGTAAGAGCTCGAATCGTGTGTCACGTTTATGTTTAAAACGCGATAAGTTTGCCTAATCCGCGATACGTCCAACGGGAGAAAACTTGGAAAAAAAAGAAGTTAAAAAAAGGAACACGCTGTTGCACACGTCGGGTGTGTTAGGTTATGCGGCAAGCTGTCCGAGAGACCTCGAGAATCCTCAGAGTGTGACGACGCTTGTCCAATCGAAGCTACGGAAATCGCTGGTAACTTATGAAGCGAGCTCTACTCGTGAGGATTCGTCGCGCTGTAGTGCGAGCCGGCCTTAAAGCTGCGCATGCGCGACAGAGAACGATTGCGCAGACGACGCGTTCATCAACGTTGCTGAGTTCAGAGCGGAGGCGTCGATAGCTCGAGTGTGCGAGTGTCGCGCAGAGACATCTCCGACTGAACGGTACAACGAAGATTCCATGGAAATGAAGCTTTGTGCGTCTCAGCGGAAAGAAAGTCGTCGCGAGGCTGCTCAGGAAATATGACGGTCGTATGATGAAATTTTCGCAATCAAGAAAAATATTAATAATGATGTTTTCTTTTGCGAATAGTTCACCTGAAAAAAATGCAAATTTTTATGTTAATGAATTTTCGTTGTGTCGATGAAGAATCTTTATTCTTCAAATGATTTCAATGTCCGTGGGTTGATTTTATTTCTCAAAAGTGATTTTACGAATTCACCGAGTAGATTGTTAAATATTATTGGCATCTTTTGCTTTCTTCCGTAATAAAAATAAAATTTCCCGTTTTCAATTAATCGATCTGTTTCGAAAACTCAAAACTGTCAGATTTACATCACGTTCAGTTATATTCACCAAAACATTATTTTCTACCAATTAGTAACTGCTGGAATATATTGATGCTCTTTACCGTATGCGCATTGGTGGGTTGCCTTTATTGTATGCAAAAACTCGACCTTATTCTAAATACAGTCACTTGACCGTCATTTTTTGGTCGATTGGTGCTTATAAAACTGACCGGCACGGCATATCTCTACTCTCGCATACATATTCTGCCTAGAGATGTAAAAATACCGGTATATCGATGTTTTGTAATGTTGCCGTGAAAGTAATGTAAATACGGTAAAATTACTGGCCAAACTTACCGCTTTAGTTAAATTCCATTGGAGCGAACTGGTTATCAATGTCGGTTCGAGTCTAGTTACAAAAGTGCCAGCGCCGCCTCCCTACGGTACCCATTAACCGGCTCTTGCGGTATCTCAGTCGTCGGCTCGTCGTGCGGTGCTGCCACCATTCGTAGTAACGGTCCGAGTACGAACTAGGCCACACCCATTGTTCGTCTGTCAGTGAATCAGTTGGTCCCTCTCGTCAATGCGAGAGGGATCAGCTGTTGATCGACGATGGATGCTCTGACGCAGGAAGATCTTTCTCTGCCTCCGACCAAGTACGAGTGTGGGTAAAATTCGATTACTGCACGATCGGGCAAGCGTTCGACGAACTTTTTTCGCCAGTAAAATTTTCCTTTGGTTAAGAACGATGCCCAGCCATGTGGCGAAAACGATGGGGAGCCATGTGGCGGAAAAATTGTTTGAACCAGTGCCGTGCTATGCGGACCAGAAAATAGTCGAAATTTTTTATTTTCTTTCAATGACTAGTCGATTTATTTTATTCTCATAATCTTTTTTGTTGCAGATTTGGATCACACAGCCGACGTCCAGTAAGTTTGATCTTGAACTCTTTTTCTGATTTTGTCTTTTAGGTTAAACGAACGTAACCTGTAGTAAAAACCTCGCGACTATATCCCAATAAATAAATAAAAAATGTTCGATGAATAAACAATGGTTATTATAATCAAGTTTTTATTGTACGACATTATTTCCTGCAAACAGAATCCACGCATGGGGCGAGACTATGACGGAGGCTTTCGAGCAGTGCGCGATCGCCATGTTCGGCTACATGACTGAATTGGATAAGGTCGAAATGACGCAGGTGCACAGCATCGAGGCCGAGGCGGACGATCTGCCGGGTCTGCTGTACCACTTCCTCGACGAGCTACTGTTTATGTTCTGCGCCGAGCCTTATCTCGTCGCTCGGGTAAATCTTCCAGCCAATAGCAACACGATCTTTGGATGATTCAAACATCCGAATCTCGATTGTCTTAAATTATGATTATTTTCATTACTATTATTTTTTATAACCTCAAAAACAGAAAGTGAAAATCACAGAGTTCGATCGTGACAATTTTAAAATCAAGGCTACGGCGATAGGCGAGGAATTCAGGATAGGAAAGCATCCGCAAGGTGCCGAGGTGAAAGCCATCACGTATTCGGCGATGCAGATACACGACCGTCCGGAGGTGGAGCGTCCGGAGGTCTTTATAATCGTGGACATATGATCGCCACGAGCCAAACGGCTGGCATACACGGGAGCGCCCCGAAGAACGTTTATTGCTCCTCATTCGTCGTCTCGCCTCTCTCTCCCCCTTCGCGCTCGATGGGGACTCTCTCCCTCGCGCACGAACCCGGAGCTTGGGAAATAAACACACTTCGTGTCTCCACGACGGAGCGGCAGGGAGCGCAGGGGCTTTACGTTTGCCGAGACGGTAAGGGCGAGAAAGTCCTTTCGCACCGAGGAGGGAGAGCCTTGCCGCCCCTACGACGTCGACCACCGACTCTCTTTTGTATCTCGCTTAGGGTTCAAATAAATACGTTACGAAAGAAACACCGGGCCCCCCTTCTTAGCAGTCCTCAGTCCCGTGGGCACCGAGAGAACCCCCCGTTCCTCGGGAACTCCTCGAGATATTCGATGAACGAGAGAAAAAAAGACGATTAATCGGATGCATGGCCATTTGTCGACTGCTGTCCTGAGACGAATATATATATGTACATATATACCTTTATCCCTGTTCATAACGCGGAGCGTGTGACTCGGACAAATTCCCGAGCATTTGTCCGTATCGTCATCGCTGATTTTGTCCCATGTCGGCAATTTTTTTCGCCGGCACTGGGAGAAACATTTATCATTTAATACACGAACCATTTGTAGCGCAGCTTCTGACCTCTTTGATATTATCATCGGTATTTTATTATATTCTAACATCGGCCGAACATTTTTTTTCGCCGTCTCAGAGTGAGTAGGAAGGTTTTTCTTTTTATTATTGGGAAACTGTAAAGCAGGGCGTGTGACAGTCCATTTTTCCATCTGTTATTCGTATCGGCATCTTCGATTCTAAAATAATATCGACAGTCAATTTTCTCGATATTTCAAAATTACGGGAAAAATGTTTTTGTACAGAATGATCGAAGTTCCAAAAAAATAGTCGAATGCTTCTGCGATAGATCTTTGAGTCTAGTCGATCGAGAGCGGATCGAAATTCCGTTCCTTTGTGGCAACAGTAACGGTCGTTTTGGGCCTGGTGAGGCGCATTGCGGAGGACGCGTTCCCCCATTTTATAAGACACCGCGGTTACTTCCTATCGTCTTTGCGTCTGCAATAATTCCTTGGGAATTCGTTCGGCCGTACCGACTTTCCGAAGAATTTGCGACACGCACGCCTTCCTACCGTGAATCTATAATCTCGCATTGCAATACAACAGACGCAACATTCTGTATCGTCCCACCGTGACGATTAATTTTCTCGTTAGTTCTCACCGTGCGACGACAATTTCTCTCGTTTACGAACGATTGGAAGCCGAGTGAGGATCGCGGTCGAGCGTCGGGTCGAGAGTATCGCGCACGAAAAACAGTCCGGCGTGTTTACGTCCCGATGAAAAAACTCCGACGGGGAAGCGCGTGGCACCGCCTGCGCGATACGCACCTGCACTCTTGGCATCCCTGCCGCCCCGAGGGAAACCGCGCTGCGCCGCTTAGTTTCGGCCGAGGAACGAAAGGACACGGGAAGCCGGGAGCTCGCCGTCGTGAGCGACCGCCACACGTTACTTCGAAACTACTTTCGCGTAACTGAGCTTTTCGAACTTGAAGACAAAAAAAACCAACCATTGAAACAAAAGAAAGAAAAAAAAATTACATAATCAGTAGACGATATCGTTGAGTCGGTCCGGCACGGTTCTACTTTCCACGGGACAAAACCCAATGCCGGGTCAACGGTTCGTGTACCAACCGTCAGGATGAATTATTCGATAGTCCGGCAGTGCGTTGTTCGACCAGGTGATTCCCAAGCGGCCGAGACTTACCTCTATCGATAGACAAATCATCTTCGAACCAGTATCGACGACGAGGCGGGAGTGCGAAATTAATTAATTTTATTTTCTGTTTCTCTCGAAAGCCACAGTTCGATCAACGTGCGAGTGATAGAGCGGAAAGATAAAAAAATAAAAAATAAAAAAAAAGCGAGAACACGAACGAAACACGCCACGTCGTGCGGGACGTGCTCGGTCTCGGACCGTGAGGATGCTCAGTCCGTTTTCCGCGGGGTGTTTTTTTTCCCATCGCCTGGTGTATTTGGTCGGCGATCGTCGTTGAGGTTGGCAGCGTGCATTGCGGGAAATACGAGCAGGCGTTTTGGCGCGCGATCACTTGCGGCGCGACCGGCAGATGGCCATTGCCGGCACACCAACGCATCGGATGAGGCTCACGTACACCCCTTCGTCGTCGACCAACACGAGCAAAGGGCCCACGTCTATCTTGTGCCTAGCTCGAGCCAGTTGCCAGCGCGCCAGCCCGTCCGCCAGCCTCACGAGCCGGCCTCGTGTGCTCTACCCGACGAAATAATATATTATCACGAAAGAGGAAAAAGGATTTTTTTTCTAACGGTAAACGGGCGTAGCCGCGATGGCCGTGATTCGGTCACATCGAAGCGCGGGCCGTGCCCGTTATTAGAGAGTGTGGCCGAGCCTTGTCGCGTACGGGGCTTTAACGTGGGAGCCTCTCGACGATGGACGTGTGCGATCGTCGCCACTACCAGAAAATGGATACCGCTCGAGCGCGGTAGGAGAGAAACTCGACCGAGTGTTAAAAGAGATTCTACCCGAGCCGCGCGTAACGTTCGGACGATTGTTGCATTGAGGCACATCGATCGGGAAAAGAGGGACCGATCGATTGTTATGAGAAATATCCATCGAGAGTACGGTAGAGTGTCCTCGGATTCGTAGACGGTTCAAAGTAATTAAATACCATTTGTAATTAAAAAATGTATATAATATTAAAATAAAAAAAAAACGCGAGCAACGTGTGAGCGAGAGAAAAGAATCGGACGAATACGGGAGAGTACGCGAGCTCACACACACACACACACACACACTGACTCACTCACTTACACACAGACACGGAGTTGCGGGAGAGAGGAGAGCCACGAATACCGCGGACTGGTCGTGCACGGTGGAAGCGAGGAGGCTCTGCCGAAGCCTCATCGTCGATTGTCAGCTCGTTCCATCGCTTCGAATACTTCGTTAATAATCCACTGTTTTTCGAGACTCGAAACTAACAATCGGTGATTCGTTGAATAAAAAAAATCTACGGGAAAGAGAGGAGTCTCGTGCGGCGGAGCCACGGCGAGAACGTGTCTCTCCCACTCCTCCTCCTCCTCCCCCCTCCCTCTCCAGCCCCGGCACGGGAATGGCTTGGGCCACGGGCATCTAACACGCCGCTCTCTGTGCCAGCCGACGAAGGAGCGAGATAGTTAGAGAGAAAAAGAGAGAAAAAAAAGAAACTGCGAAGAACGAAACGAGAGACGGGGAGAGCCGGAGAGAGAGAGAGAGAGAGTGAGAGATCTCCCCCGGAAGAGAGTGGGCAACGTCTCAAAATACTGCTGCACGTATCCGCGACCGAGGAGCCCAAGTAAGTGGAAACAATACCTCGAGTTTTCTCACGGCTCTCTCGGCGCGACAAATTCGCTTATATTTTTCTTTGACAGATATATTTGTGATTTCTCGTTCGCGTAATATATTAATTTTCGTCCGGTCCGTGAAATCAGTTCAGAGTCGCTTCTCTCTGAAATTCGTCTCACACCGCATGGGGTCGAGAGCGCGTTTGAACGGCGTACGGAGAATCGCGTGGAACGGAAAAGGCCGCTGAGGAGTTAATCCCGAATCTCGATACCCGAGCCGCGGTGTTCGTCGACGTTAATTCCGATGAATATCTTTGAGAAATAAAAACTGATAAAACAAAGTAGACATTTTTTTTTGTTTGATTCTGCCACGCGGCAGAGATCGTCGAATCGAAAGAGAAAAAAGCTGAACTTGGAAACCTCCGGTGGAGTAGGCGGTGTGTGACGCGTGCTTCTCCCTGCCGAGTGTGCTCCCGGCTGCATGTGTAAAATTCAAGGCAGCGGCGAGTCCGCCGACGGCTCGCCGCGTTTGTTTCTCGACGGTGGTTGGCCCTCTTGGCTTTTCGAACGGAACTCGGCCACTACCGTATCGGCGTTGAACCCATCGCGATCCTTCCGTACACTTCCACAACGTCCGTTCGACTCTCTCTCACTCGAGCGCATTCTCTTTCTCTCGCCACGCATGGCTTTTGTACTTACACAATACCAGCGCAGTTACAGCGTACGGAACGTTCGTGTGGTGCACCGCACGTCGGTACTACAGCGACCGTGTGCCGGGACTTTGTCACTCCGTGGAAATGAGATAGACGAATCGTGTCGCTAAAATAAAATAAATTTTTTTTTTTTAAGTAGTCCGCGCAACGCGCGTTCGTGCGGCAACGTCTCGTTAGCAGTGACGGAGAGACGGTGAGCGAGGGAGAGAGAGACAGAGAGAGAGAGAGTTAACGGCCGGAGACTCAGAGTTGCGTTACTCAACGCCGTAGCCGGCGCTGCCCAACTTTAACGATCCTTCGGTGCCCAACTGTGTGCGTGAGTTATTTTTTTTTTCTCTTTATTTTTCGTCTCTCTCTTCTATGTGCCATTCTTTCTCCATCGCCGTTCGGCTTTCCGTTCGCGTTCGAGCTATCGGTGGCTCTTTAAACCACGCGGACACCGCCGTGTGCTTCGCTCTCTCGGTTCTCCGCGGACCGCGTGCGTGTCTCCGCCTGCGACACTCGCCCGCCGCTCGGCTTGTTTTGCGGGCAATTTTTTTGTTTTTTTGTTTTCCTTCACGCTCTATCTTCGGTAATCGACTCGCGTCTTCGCTCCTAGACTCGCGAGGGGAAACAACAGGAGAGAATTACGTTGGGCGACTGGACATTACGGCAGGTAGGGGGGGGGGGGGCGTCGAGTGTCGCGCGTCGCGCGTGTGGGTGCAGCGGGAATCGCACGTGCGGCTGTGTGCGCCTGTGTGCGCGAGGTCGCGGTATTTACGCACCGTTCGTTGGTACGCAGATAACGAATCCAAGTATTATTCTGGCTTCGAAATCATTTTAAAAAAAATGTTTTTATATTTTCTATCCGCGCTAATTTAAATTCCTCGTTGAATCTTTATATATATATGTGTGTGTGTGTGTGTGTGTGTGTGTGTGTGTGTAACGGGGTCTCAGGATGAAATTTTCGCCGGGTCCGGCCGTGTTGACACGGTCGATAACTGCGTGGCATTTGTAATTGTTAACAGCTGATCGGACGTATATTTATATATTTATTTATTTATACGCATACAGACGGTAAATTCACCGTCTCTCGATACACTTAATGTATCTGTCCTGCGCTATTGTGTCCGCCTGTGCGGGCTTCGAACGTAACGCTTCTCTCTCTCTCTCTCTCTCTCTCTCTCTCTCTCTCTCTCTCTCTCTCTCTCTCTCTCTCTCTCACTCTCTCTCTCTCAGAGCATGTAGCAGTGGCCCGGCGCACACGCGACCGGGTAATGATCTTCTCTCAGTCGTAAAACTCTGCTGGAAACTGCTTGGCTCTCCGAATACAACATCGCGGTCTGATCCGCAACGCTCTCCGCGTGTAACAGGCCTCGTACGGAATCCGCAGCGCCGGTGAGAGAGAAGTTGGCTTTTATTTTATTTTCTTTTTTCTCGACTCTTTCTTTTCCTCGCACTTCTTCCGTCCTCTCTCTCTCTCTCTCTCTCTCTCTCTCTCTCTCTCTCTCTCTCTCTCTCTCTCTCTCTCTCTCTCTCTCTCTCTCTCTCTCTCTCTCTCTCTCTCTCTCTCTCGTTTCTTTATCTCACGTTGCGACGAGACGAAGCCGGCGAGCGGCGTGCACGCCCCGGCGTGGCGTCGTCGTCGTCGTCGTCGTCGTCGTCCTCCTCCTCCATCGACGACTCCGCCACTGCTCATGCCCATCGAGTCGTCGATTTGTATACATCCGTCACGGTGTAACCCGGGTCGTATCGCTCGTCGTAGATTCGGTGAGTCTCGTTCGCGATGTGGCAACCCAAACTCGCTGTGTTCGTGCGCTTTAAACAGCCCTGCGTGGTCAACGTTACTGAACTACTGTTCGAACACGAAGCTCTCCTCTCTCTCTCTCTTTCTCTCTCTCTGTCGCTCGTTCACTCTGCCTCTTTAAACCGGGCCCGGAACCCTCCACAGAGCCCGGACCGCTTGATCGTTTTTTCGAAAAAATTCTTCGTGTTTTTTTTTTTGCCTCCTCGCTCTTACCCTACGCTTTGCACCAAGGATGTCTCGGCACGGTCTGTTTCCTTCGTCCTTTCTTTCTCGATGGCGAATATATATATATATATATATATATATATATGTGTGTGTGTGTGTGTGTGTGTGTGTGTGTGTGTGTGTGTGTGGATGAAGAGAGGGGAAAAGCAATGGCTTCCTCCTCCGTCTTGTTCGGATTTCTCCCTCTCCCGGGGCCGACTGGGGCCCCGATAGAACCTGCGTGCGCGTTGGGACGCCGCTGACGGCTCGACGCCCAAACTTTTCTCGGTATATCGTTATTTTGTTGCCGGTGCTTCGACCGCCGGACGACATTGTCACGATCGTGATAACGTGGTTTCCACGTTGCTCCAACTGATTTTATACGGGCTCCGGGAGAATTGGGGTTTTTTTTTTTTTTTTTTTTTTTTTTTTTTTTTTTTTTTTCGAGTTACTCGTTGCGTAGATTCAATTAGAGGATGTCGCGTCGAGTTGAATGATCGATTTTATGCGATACTAGAGTAACGAGCTATACAGGTGAGTTGGGAAGTCGAGTCTTGAAGCAAAGGAATTTTTAATTCTTGCAAATTTTTCATCTTTGCTTTTTAGTTTTTTTGAATTTAATGTGTTTTTTTTTTTTTTTTAAACAAAAAACTTGATTTTGAAATATTTCGCATTGAGAATAGCTTTGGGACATTGGAATGTGCACTCGAGCCGGTTAAGAGCGTGTCGGGTCATTCGGATCCCAAAATCGTTAAGTAAAATATTTGATTTTTTTTTTTTTCGTCATTTTTTTAAATATCTATTCTTGCTTCATCGAAGTGGAATAAATTTTTTTGGAAAATGAAAACCCGTGAACGAAAGCGTCTCAAAAAAAAAATTTGGATTAAAAATCGCTTTGGATAAATTTGTATGCGTTTGAAATGTCAGTAAAGAGAATATGAATAATCTTTTAATTTTCGAGAATTTCGCATTGAAATACATTGAGGAATCGTGTGAAATAGTCCGTCGAAGCTCGGCTCGAATTTCATCCGTAAACATCGCCGCGACAAATAATAATTCAATGATAAATATTGTGCTTAGGTAATTCAAAGGTGAATCATTGAGACGATCGTAAAGATCGTTCGATAAAAATTAAGCGTTGGTAACGCGTTTCATACAGCAGTTCCGACGATTTCCGGTTCTTTGAGTGCGCTTCGAGGCGCCACACGAAGCTTCTTCGCCGGCCGATCGTCGCGCCGATGTCCGACGGACGTGAGAATCGCTTCTCTCCTCGTCGCACGCGTTCCGTCGTCGCTCGACGAGCGCGAGGGAAAAGCGTTTCTCTGCCGAACGCAGCGACACTGCCTCGAGTCGCACTCGGCACCCTCCGACTGTTCTCGCTCCGCCAGATAAAACGATGGCCGGCGCTCCGCGCGAGTCCGTGTCTCGCTCGGAAACTCGCACCGCACCGAAGCTTCCGCAAAAATACACTGGTTATTTGTTACCCTCGATTTTTATTTCCTAAGACGCGCGACCTCCCCTAGGATGAGCATGGGAAAATCCTATTTGAAAGAAAAAAAAAAAAGACGTAAATAGGGAGTCTCATAGTTTTCCACCTCGTGGCCTTACACGCGCACCTTCAAGGGTGTGATCACCAGATGTCAATTTTGCACAAAAGCCTCGGCACAGCCACCGGTCACGCAGCCGGCTACTCACTCGAGAAAATGTTCGAGGGATCGGCTCTCATTCCGCCAAAATTTATTCCCACGATAAACAGATGTTTTTTTTTTTTTTTTTTTCTGAATTTCCAAACAAATTCGATTTTTCCGTTTTTTAATTCAATTTTATTTTTCCGATTTTGTGTTCTTTAATTTCAGTTCGATTTTCTTATTTTCCGATTGAGTTCAATTTTAAAGATCGTTAAATTCAGCTTTATTTTCTGATTTTCTGATGAAAAACAATTTTTCAGTTTATTGGGTCAGCTTCATTTTTTTATTGTCGGTCATGTTCTTCATTCATTTTCTGATTTAGTTCTGTCTATAAGTTTTATTAATTCGATTTTATTTTCTAATTACGTTTAATGGCTCTGTACAATTTTTTTTCTCTTTTTTCTTCGTTTTTGATTTCGCCTGTGTGAACGGAGTCTGTCGTGGCGTCGATTCATGCACAGATGGCGCTCTGCCCACGGCAAACTCTCGATTCCATTTGACGAGAGCAAAGTTGAGTGTGGCGAGCCGCCAAATAAACCGGTAAGCCGATTGTCGAAGAGACTCCCTCTCGTAGGACCAGACTAACGATTCTGTTGACCCTTGGAAAAAAAAAAAAAAAAACATAACACGCTTCCGTCGCCACCGACTGGCCTGGGCTCGCTTGCCGACCGATCACTCGAAAATCCGAGAACCACCGAGACCCCTTCTTGCCTCGCACAGATCCGAGGTTCGGACAAAAAACTTCAGAACGCCGTCACCGAATTTTTTCTCGTTTTACACTCACACATTTTTTGATAATGATATTATTGTCAATCTTACGCTCGGTTATCCTCGAGCAATCTCGGGGCCGAGGCGATAAAGTAGGCGTTACCACATCCGCTAGTATCTCATACCTTCCACGGTGCAATAATTTCGTGGTGTCTCGTCGTTTTTACTCGACGGCTGTACGTTAATCAAAAAGCATGTTTTGTTCTATCTTTTACTTTTATTCCAATTATTTTATGTATTTTTCATTTAAAAGATAAATTATTAAATAAAGTTCATTTTTAATGTTGCAGATCCTAAAACACAGCCAAAATGCCTCGAGTAAGGAGACAAGTTATCCTGGACGACCCCTCCAGGCCGGTAACTCCGGACATGGTGCAGACAAAATTAGGTAAATTTGTGTTTAAATTAATATTTTTTAACATTTATATATTTGAAGAGAATTATTTGTTGGAATCGAATATTACTGAGACTTATCGACTTTGTTTCGTTTTACAGTGAAAACAGAATATATAGAAGATGGATCACTGGACGAGATTCAAGCACAGAAAATTGCTGAGGAGACGCCGAGCCCGCATTTACAGGATCATCAGTACGGGCAAACACCTTGTTATCAAGTGACAAGGAGGCCTACGCCGCCACTTCCGAGAGCAGAGGTGAGTGAGCTGAAGCGAATCGAAAGCGTGGACAAGAAAAAACTCGAAACTAACCCCGAGCTTTCTAACAGCAGGTATCAGTCCAGGCAGTAAAGAGAAGATTAAATCTGGAAGTGGCGACAACGGGAACCAGTCAAACGACCTTCAAAGCACCACGTGGCAAACGTCGAAGATCGGGATCGAGTTCACTGTCCGGACACACACCGACAAAGAGCAAAACGGTTGAGAGAACGCGATACGACACGTCGCTTAGTCTGTTGACGAAAAAATTTATAAATCTCGTCGAAAGCAGCAGCGACGGCGTTGTCGACTTGAACGTCGCTTCGGAAAAGCTTGAGGTGCAAAAACGTCGGATATACGATATCACAAATGTCTTGGAGGGTATCGGAATATTGGAGAAGAAGAGCAAGAACAATATACAATGGAAGTGAGTTCAAAAAACGAAGTACATTTATTATTAAAGATGTTCGTTATTCGTAATTTCGGCACGGTGTTCGATGAGTTTTTGCGACTGATGAAGAATCTGTGCATCTGTCGTGAGGAATGATTTTTTTTTCCATAATAATTGTATACGATTAAAACCAGATTTTTTTTTATGCAATATTAAAAAGAAAACTATAAGAGTAAAGGGCGAATGAGATTTTTCGAAAAACCAAAAATATCACAGGACCGAGACCCCTGGACAGGACCGAGACCCATGCACAATTCAGGAGACTCGACATCGGTCAGATCGACGTTAACAGAATTATTTGATTAATTGATTTTTTTTCAATTAGGGGTGGCCAATTGCCGGGTGAGAGAAATGACATTCTCGATCTTCGACGGGATGTCGCCGATCTCGAAACAAAGGAGAACACGCTCGACCGACTGATTCACGGAGCGGAGAAGAACCTCAGGGAGCTCTGTCGGGACAGGCATTATGCGTACGTGACGTATCACGATTTGCGTTCAGTAGCGGCGTACAGAGACCAGGCAATTATGGCGGTAAAAGCTCCACCGGAAGCGACCCTTCACGTTCCGACGCCGGTCAATCATTCTGGCCAGCCGAAGGTGAGAGAGTATTGCGATGTATCTGCTTCCACAAAAAAAAAGAATCATCAGTTAATAAATTATCCACTATCGAAGTTCACACTTACAAATTCACGTGTGATCTTTGCATAGTGTTTCACGCCATTGAATTAAAAAAATTAACAAACAAACACGGCATCAATAAACCGCTCAATATTGCATTTCGCAGTTACAAATTCGCATGAGATCGTTACATCATAATTCTAGCCATAAAAAAAACCAACGAGTGAACAAAACAGTCGTCATCTATCTGTGACCGTAGCATTGTATTTTCTGCCAAAAGAAACGTCGTTGGTTCAATACTCGTCTAATATTGCGTTTTAATCTTATCAATTTTTCGCTATAAAAGAAAACAAAAAAAGTCGTCTTTCAATAAATCGTCGAATATTGTATTTCGCAGTTACAAATTCACATGAGATCGTCGCACGGTGAGATCGAGGTGTTCCTCTGTCCGGATGATCCTGGCGCGAGAACTACCCACAGTCCAGCGACAGTGACGACGCAACAAACGTTACACCAATCCCAGCCAATAACTTCCGCAGTGTCAAAATCGCCAGCAACCTCTCTGCCGCCCGAACTGTTGGTCAACAACGGTGGCAACAGCCGTATGGAAACGCCGCCGAGCAATTCCACACACGAGAAGATCGATCGCACGTCGGTGAAACTCAACCAATTCCATGAGGCGACGTCGTTGCTATCAGCGTCGACGTGTTTGCGGGACGCTCTTCTGTGCGAATCTGACGATTACGGACCAATGGGCGGTGGCAGATTTCAGTTACAGACCGAGGACCAAGATTCATCGACGGGTAAGATTTATGTAAAATAAAATAATTAAAATATCGTCAATCCGAAGATATCGATATGAAGTACTCTAGGACAGGAGGAAGCGAATTCGAAGAATAGTGGTCTTTACCTGTTGGGACTCTGACTGTGACTTGTGTATCATGTTTATCGTCACATCACAGGCTGAGTTCTAGTTAGGTGACGGGCTTGCGCTACGTTCAAGCATCGCCGATGGGACTATTTTTTTTTTTCAAATTTATATTTATTATCACTTAGAACATTTTTCTAATTGACAATGAATATCTAAACATTGTAAGTAGTCTAGTACGTGAAAAACACTGATTTTTTAAATTATTTTGTCAATAATTTATCAGAGCAACTGAACAATTAATAGGAAGGCACTATTGACCATTCAGTAAATGTTCTTGCGATACATGCGTTTTATGGGTTTTACAATGTCTTTAATATTTTTACGTAGGCAAAAAACGTCGTGAGCCACATCACTCCAATTCGTGTCTTTTTCCTTATAAGTTTTTATTTAATAATACTGATATTTATGGAGACCAACCTTTTTCATATATTTTATTGTATTCGAAACAATTTTTTTTAATAGTTTTACAATTTGTCTCAACATATTCGTATCTTGTGTTTCAGACATGCCCATACTCGACTTCGGGGAAACTCTGCTCTCGCTGGAACCGCCTCTCTCCGAGAGCGATTACTCGTTTACCCTCGGAACGGAGGAGGGTCTCTCGGATCTCTTCGACTTCAAGTTTTAAAATATAACGCCTCTCACAGTGTAAGCATGATCATGATGATGATGATGATGACGACTATGATTTTCAATTGTTATTATTATCGTTTACTCTGAGTTCGTCTTCCGGCGATGAGCGAGTAAAGCCTGTTGTGTGATCGGCAAGTGAAAACTCTCGACGCGAGACGTGATACGAGTCTTCGAGACGCAATACGAGTCTTCGAGACGCAACCCCGTACTGGCATAAATGTAGTACGGCTCGAGGACCGCGAAAAACGAAAAATCCTAAATTTCGCTTTTTTCTGGCATTTTTCCTCCGACCATGCAAAACTCATCGAGGTTCGCAGTACGTCAAGCGATGTTCTGGGCATCGCGATCGCGGAGTGTTGTCGTCACGGTTCGGGATTCTCGACTTCGTCGAACTGCGGGAAGCCAAAAAAGCAATGCCCAAAGTGCGCGAGGTACAGGAAAAAACATATCAAACCCGCGAGAACGCGACAAACCCGGAGACGAGCGTTTCGTTGCCTTCGAAACGCGTCGCTTGATTATTTCGCGACTCGCGGCCCGAGCTTCAGCCACGCAGGCGAGCATTGATCTCCGATTCGAGGGCGCGACCGAAACGCCGAACTGCCTCCCGTGCAATCATTATTCGTTAGTTTAAGTTAATTGAGAATCGAATCGCGATAAAAAAGAAGAACAAATTACATAGAGCACAAGAGTTTTGTTGTTAAAGTGCGAAGCGCGAATGAGAAGTGAAATAAGAAGAATTGAAGGGACGAACATACAAATTAATGGATCGCTCGGTCGTGCGGCGTTTTTTTTGGTGCACCGAGCGAGATAAATTATATCGACATCGCGTGTCGATAGGAATGCTAAATTATTAATTATTTTTTTTATATATGTTTCTTTTCTTCGAGATTTAAGAATTTCGGAAAACCGTTGCGGAGTCGGATTGAGCTGTTTCCATTCCGGTTATGAAATGAGAATATAGAGCAAAGGTAACTGCGAACAATTAACAGATCGAAAGTCGTACATTGGCGTGCCCGAGTGTGATACGTGAAAGACAATTTGTGTTGTGTTTGAACGATCGTACGGTTATATTTATCTATTTTATATTTCTTTTTGTATAGCTCTTTTTTTCCTCGAGATTTCGTGCGTGCAAAGTCTTCGTACGTTCGTACCTTTTTTTTTGTCATCCGTTCGTCGTCAGAGCCGATGGCGAGAGCAAGAATAATCTGGAACCTCGATAAGGTGTGTCGGGGCGAAACGAAAATAAAAAACGATACACGGAGACGAACTCAAACCTCGTACAAGAAACGAAAATCACAAGATTAGGAATACAAAAAAGGGAAAAAATACAAGGAGAAAAACAAAAAATGGAAACCCTAGGCTATCGTCTCATGTAAACGCATATTTAATATTATTATAATAATCGTCTAAGATACTTTCAGGATACAGTACTAATCTGGACCTGATTAAGGGGCTCTCGAAGAGAGTCTCGCGAGGCCCGGGAGTCGAGTGCATCCTCTCCTCCTCCCGAGGCTCTCGTTAAGTCTTTTTCGAGTTAAAAATAACAAATTACCGCTTCAAAGCTCATGAAACTCAACGAAATTTCGTCTCCGCGTTAACGTTTTCTTCGCGAGCCCTTTAAGGATGTACCCTAAGGTACAAAAAACTTAGTGTACGTCCAAAGCCATAGTGCCTACACCATTACGACCACACACACAAACACACCTTTGCACTTGTAAATACTTTACATACGTAAATGAAAAGGAAAAAAGAAACAAACAGAAACTACAAAAATTGATAAAAAAATAAACGAAAAAGAAAAAACAAAAAAAAAACAAAAAAATATATATAACGAAATAACAAAATACACGTGTGAGCAAAGTAAATGAGGGTGACAGGAGGATCGGAGGGAGGACAAATGGGAGATGCGTGATCGAAGAATGGAGCGGAGGAAAATAAATTGAAAAAAAAAAAAACGAGAACGAAATAATGCATACCCCGAACGGACAAGAGGCAGACGCTACTGACTCCACATTACGGTTATTCGTAGGATATCTATTGATTAGTTACTTTTTAATTATTAATATTATTATCGAAATCATTGAATGAGAGAATGTTAGTTCATATATATATATATATGTATATATATATGAAACCGAGCGCCGTGCAGAGGGATGACGACTCGTCAGAACAGAGTCGTATTTGTACAAAGAGTGTTTCGAACGTCGGGTGAATGAAAGAAATTACGATATCCATCGACCATGTATAAAAAAAATAATAAAAAACATTCGGCCCCTCGGCGCGAACTCGTCGGTGAGGGTTCGTACATAATCGCGCTAGTCGTTAAAAATTGAGGCAAGCATCCCTCCGCACGCCGATTGTTATAATACCTATACCAGCGACGATGAAAATTGATTAAAAAAAAAACTGCGTTTATTATACGTTCTACTTTGATTTTCGCGGTTAACCGGCACGTTTACGGTTTGTTTTTTCTTTCTTTTTTTTTTCCATTTTCATTAACAAATCAAGAGTATGCAAATAGAAAGAAAGTGAGGGAGAGAAAGCAAAAAAAATGTGCATGAGAGGGCTGGGAAATTTTACGATTTTTTAGAAATAAAAACCAGTCACCTCGCCCGGCGATCGAAATATTACAATATTTTTTAACCGAGAGAGAGAGAGAGAGAGAGAGAGAGTTACGAGCGCATTTTGTAACTAATGAGCAAGAGATAGACCTCGGTGCGAATGTTCCGAGTGCGATCTTAGCCGACTTTAAAGAAAAAAAAAAAAGAAAAAATTTCAAAATAGATTCGCAAGAACCGTGATTTCCAGCAGTCTGTCGAGATAGAACACGTCCTGTCGAAAAACAAAAAGAAACTTTGATACGATTTTTTAATCACGGTCCAAACACGCGCAAGGTCTGGGGAGGGAGAAAAATAAATAGATTGCGAGAGAAAAAAAGGAAGAAAATAAGCCCGTGAGTTAGACTAGCTCGACGGAGAACGCGTAGACGGCAGAGAATGGAAATAAAATTTAAAAAATTAGTTAGGTGAGAGAATAAAGCAAAAGTGTACGGGCGAAGCGTATTTCCATGCCGCTCCGTTTTCCATTTGTTTTTGATAGACTGTTGCGAATCGACGCGTGTATAAAGGTGAGAATATTGAGAGAGAAAAAAATGATAGGCGGTGCACACTTATCTGACTGTGTAAATCCACGTGTGTACCGTGTCGACATTAACAGCGTGATCTCTGCCAGATTTTATTTCTGCATTCCCTCAACCCCGATGCGGGACAAGGGACAAGTGGACAAATCCAGATAGAGAAAGCGAGAGAGAGAGAGAAAGAGAGGAAGTTATAAAAATATAACCTTGTGTAACGTGAAATCGGAAATGGAGGAGAGTCTTCAATAATCTACATTCCCAAAATCCTGAACTCCTTCAACGAGCATTATGAAAATGCATCGAAACATTTTTTAACCTTCAGCTACAAGAATTTGATGTTCAGACTTTTATTAGAGCTTTGAGGTAAGGAATAAAATTCGCGACGTTTGAATTCGCGCCATACGCCTTGCGCAACGAATGGCAAGTATTTCGCAGCTGCTGGCGCGAAACACCTTGGCGCATGCGCTCGCGCTCCCTCGGCGCCGAACCGTCCCCTCTGCGTGGTGCTCCACGACGCATGCGCGAATCTCCGAGCGACGTTAACGCACGAGTCTGAGAGAGACAGAGAATTAAAAAAAAACATGTCGGCAGTTGGCATCGGCCGTTTCTAGCCGTGAGAGCAGAGTGTGCGAACTCTGGCACGGTAATCGCGGTGCATCCAAGCACGCGAATAACGCGAATGCCGGTGGACGCGCGTCGCGAGTCCGTGTACCGCTGTACATACCTGTGAATAGTGTATTTAATCGTACAATGTTAATATGGATTATGTATTAGTTTTTAAATAACAGAGACAAAAAAGAGCGTACTACAAGAAAAGAGCGAACAAAAAAAACACGGTGGTTCGTCGGTCAAAGTTGTGTCGGTGACGAGGTTGCATTACGTTGCGGATCTGCGCTCGGTTCCGCCGATACCATCCATTTCGTGTGTGTACACAACACCTAATCCTCCGGCGATCTACGGAGGAAATATTTTTGGCAGACGGAGGGCATACTTTTTCTTGAAAGACCCGAGAACCGCCAGATCCTCACCGACAGAGGCAGACATTAAAAAAAAAAGCAAAAATCCGCGATATTACAGTGTCTCTCCATCTCTCTTAGACGCCTCGCGCCCGCTTGCGCGCGATCTCTCGCCGCGGCTCCGTCGTCCCTTGATCAGCCGAACAGGACACAGCGAGAGAGGGAGAGAGAAGGAACACCTTCGACAATCCTGTGAATCCATTTACTTTTCTCGAGCTAAGGTACGATAATTCTCAGCAGTAACTTCTTTTTTCGATCCAAAAAACGAAAATTCATCTCGTCCCAGCAAATATATAAATCATCGAAGATTACTCGTTCTCTGTCCGAGGCAATCGCGCCTTGCGCGGATTGATCGACCTTTCCGCACGCTAAATAAAACAGCGAAAATTCTCCGGCTCATCTACGTCCTTTAGCGGACTGTCCGGATCTGCGGAGAGGCGAAATAATAAATACTGTAGGCTCGCATACGAGAAGGGTGCTCCCGGTTGGTTGCCGGAGAGTGAGAGAGAGAGAGAGAGTGAGAGAGTCGTGTGTGTGTCATCGAGCTCCGCTCGACAGTCCGGTGCGGTGTACCACGACGACCGGTCTCTCTTCATACACACACCGGGTGGCGGACGAGAGAGCACAGAGCTGTGTCCCTTTGTCCGCGTGAAAGAGAGACTATACGCCGCGCACCGTGTAACCGAGTCCCTTGGTGGTGCGTCGAGGTGTGTGCGCGCGTCGGTGTTTCTCGACGAGGCAGCGCTGTGTGACCGCTGTTTGTGTGGGTGTGTGCGCGTGTATGCGTGTTGTCAAAAATTCCGGCAGTAGCGGCGGCAGCGGCGCGCCGGACTAGCTGCCATTGCTCCGCTCATCGGGTGGCGTTTGCTCGTCGCTTCTACAACCAACCTTCGACGGTAATTTTTTTTTCCTCTGCACACACAGTCTCCACCCGCAACGGCGTCGCGAAAAAATAAGTTTCTACGTTGAGAGAAAGAGAGTATAAAATAGTTCGTAAGTAATGTGAGAAGCGCAGTTCGCGAAATTAAGGAGAGGAAATTTATTTTGAAACAATAAGTGTCTTAAGAGTGGAAGATTTTTTATTTCGCAGTGCGTCGGGCGAAAACTGTGCGTATGGCCGGAACGCTGTGACATATATTGGACTCGAGTAAACGATCGGCGAAAGAGAGAAGGACGAAAGCCTCGCCGAACGATCCGGAAGCCGGTAGTCGAGAGAGAAAGAGAGAGCTGTATAACCTTCAACGAGGGTCTCGACTCGTCCCGGCATCTTTTCGCCTCTCTCCTTTACCAATCCGCAAATCCATCGTCGCTCTCTTTCTGCCGTACCTCGGAGAGCTTCGTGTGTTCGATTTTCGCTTCTTTTTTTTTGTTACTTTTTTTTTTGCACCTTTTTTATTTACGTGACACAACCTCCCCGCGATTCTCGACGAGAATTCCCCCCTCTCCGCGCAGCTTCGGCTCCTCGCGCCTTGCCGGTCGTTCTTCCACCCTCCCCACTCACCTCCCCGCCGCCCTCGGCGAACGCGCGCGCGGGCCAGAGACGACGAGGTGGGCCAGCATCATAAACCAGGCGAAATACAGAGGAACGAAGAGTAGTAGTGTTTGACAGGACGATGAAGTGGCTCGGTGCGGGAAGCGGCGGCGGTGGCGAGCCGGCACCCCCTATGCAGTTGCACTATCCTTCCGCCAACGGTCACATACCCACCGTAAGTGTACACACACACACACTGATCGCATACAATATGTCGGTAGAATGTGCTATATAATATACGGTGTGATACAGTTCGATACAAATATCTCAAATATGCGATATATGTATCAACGATTTATTAACGAAAGTATGACTTGTCCAAAAAAATATATAAATATATATACATGCCTACATAAAATATGCATTATCTGTTCCGAAGATATAATATAATTATTAGTATAAAAAGTTTATAGAGTATGAAAAAAACATGATATCCGCAAGAGTTTAAAGGTTTCTGTGGACAAAACGAATGTGTGTAGTTTGTACTTAAGTAATAATGAATTAACGGAAAAAGAATATATATATATATATATATATGTATATACACGCGCGCGCGCGCATTCACGCGCACCGTGTACGTGTAAGTTCGCGATGTCTTTCTCTCAAACCGCCCGCTCGACGCACACGTCCGGCAGCCAACGCCAGAGTGCGAATCGACGACGACGAGAAGACGCAACATCTCCGTGTTACAGGGGGCAACGATTATAATTATTTGTCAAAGATCGAACTTGACCAGAGTCGCGGGTCGCGTGGCGCGTTACGGAAAAATGTGTTCAGTTCGGACAATCGCTTCAGTTACGAGCTTTGATTGTTAGGACAACGCTTTTACGATGGTGAAAGTTTTGACAGGTTATGTACGTTTCCTTCGCATCCTCGAGAGAGGGTCTTTGTTCGACGATATACTTTCGACTGGCTTATATGTTTTTTCGACTCACTCGCGTATCCGGCGAGTTTTCGTTGCTGGAAAAAGATTTTTCGGGTTTTTTTTCCGGTAGTGAATCTGACGGGAGATTTTTGTTTGTGTATTGGAAATGTCGTTGGACGGGCCAGGTTATGACCGGAGGCGACGGCGTCGGACGAATATTTCCCACTTCGACACGCGCGCATGTTTCGCCAATTTTTGTCGATGCAAGACTAACTTTGTTCTTTTTTTGTTTTATTCGCCGGCTAAACTTAGGGGAGACCTTTTTTTGTAGGTTAAATTTCGCAGAACGGCAAATTGCGCGTCCAGGTTATAGCTGGGGGCGGCAGCGTCAGATGCATATTCCGACTCGTCTACGCGCATGTCTCCCAAATTGTTCTTGCCAAAAGAGAATTTTCGGTTTTTAACTCATTTAGCAGCTAATCTGGTTGTAGATTATTGTTTGATTTTTTGGATGTTTAAATGACGCAGGACAGCGAACAGTGCTGACAGTTTACTTCGTGTGCCAAAGCTCATGGGACATTCCCATTTGTTTTTCTGATTGAAAATCGTAGGATCATGAACAGTCACGTTAAGCGCATGTTG